>JAWRVF010000037.1:600000-1138020 GCA_036785485.1 Physcomitrellopsis africana | reverse complement strand
TAGTCTTCTGGAACAACTTGGATATGCAAAGATCTTTACAAAAATTGATCTAAGGAGAGCTTACAACCTTGTATAAATCAAAGAAGGAGACAAATGGAAGACAGCTTTTTGTACAAGGTATGGTCATTTTGAGTATAATGTCATGCCATTTGGTCTTACCAATGCTCCAGCAATCTTTCAACACATGATAAATGATATTTTTTGAGAATATCTAGATGATTTTGTTGTCATTTATCTGGATGATATCTTGATATTTTTTGAGAACGAAGAAGAGCATAAAAAGCACGTTCTTTTGGTACTCAAAAAACTACGCAAACAAGGACTTTATGTTCTTGGGTAGAGAGAGTTCGCCTTGGAAAAACGCCGGGTTTCTAGCTGCTACTAGAACTAACAGGGAACATGAGAGGAAGCCATGCAAGTATGTTCTATACTTGCACAATATTTGTTCAAGCTTTCAAGTTATACTTGTAGAAGTCTTGTACAAATATAAAATATAAATACTTGAATAATACTTGTATAAAATACTTATATAAATACTTATATAATCCTTGTATAAAATAATATATAATCCTTGGTATAATACTTGTACAAATATTTGCACAAATATTATGTATAAAACTTGTAAAATACTTGTATAAAAGGTATAAGCAAAGTGTGTATGTATTCAAGTATACCTCAAAATACAACCGCATATGAGGAATACAAGTTATACAACAAGTTGAAACTGAATAAATCACTAAAAATTCATCCAAAAGTCGAATCAAGCGTGCTTATAGCCTATGGAAAGCCAATAATCCATTGTAAAACATATCAAAATTTCACAAATAGATGAATTACCATTTAAAAGTTATGGCTAAAAGAAGTAGGCACTAAAATTTCCAAGCAAATGCAAAGGTAGCAAAGCTCCTCTTCACTTCAGCCTTTGTTGTGATCACTTCCCTTCTCCAAATTAGACATGCAAAAGCTTTTTAGAAAGCTCACTCCATCATCTAACTTATTCTAAAATTTCGCATGCATGCCTCTCAAACTCCAGATTTTGTAGCTAGTTGATTCTACTCTTCAAACCCTAGCAACAATTTGCCCTCTTTGACACTTCATGGCTCATAAAACTTTCATCAAAGCTGCAAATGTATTGATTTTTGTTATTGTGGAAAGCTTATATAAGCTACTATAAGCGCCTAAAATATCAAAAATATTGAAGAGACTATCTGACTTGGGTGGTTGAACAAAGTCTCTGCCCCTCTTCATCGAATGGCAGCAAACCCTTTCCCACTCTCAAGCTTACAACTTTTGCTCTCCAACTCCAAATGCTATAAAAGATATCTTGATAAAAATCTAGCACAATTTCTCACATTCTCTATAAATTTCACTAAGAAAGAGTTGAAATCAAATTTGTAGTGGCAGCTCGAAGTTTCTGCCCCTCTTCATCGGGTGGCAGCAAACCCTACTCTACTAAAACAAGCATAATTGTTTGTTCACAACTCCAAAATAAGCAAGTGAGTAGGTTCTAGAATCCTCACAACTTGAAGAACACATCTATCAATTTTTATTACAAACGCTTCTATCTCCTCGGAGCTATCTCTCTCCAAAGTTCACCATTCAAAATTCTCCTCTACCCTCGCTCTAGCAAGAGGAGTATATCTCCCTTTCTTTCCTTATTAGACTATGAGACGCCCACATAGGCAGCCAAATCCTATAGGATAGGCCCTTTTCACCCCATGCTCTTCTTTCTTATCCCTCACAAGGTCCATTCTACCTCAAAGTCAACTAGAAAGATAAAACAACCTTTACCTTTCTTCTAATTACAAAAGAGTCTATTCTAGGATATAAGTAAGATAGGAACAAAACAAATAGCCATCTTAATTCACTAACTAAGTGGCTATAATAAATCCTCTCCTTATAATATCTTCTAAAATAATCTCTAGCACTCACACATATATTAACAATAGATACAAGATGCTGTTCCACTCACTCGATTAACATGTAAAGATAAGCTCGAATGGGAATCTCTAGTGGAAAAAACATTTCAAAACCTTAAAATGGCATTTACTATGACTTCAATCTTGGTACACCCAAACTTTACAAAGGCTTTCTATTTGGAAACCAATGCTTCGGATTTTGCTTTAAGAGCCATACTTTTGCAGATGGGCATCAATAATAAGCTTCATCCGATTGCATTCTATTCACGAAAGTTTTTTGCAGCTGAGATCAACTACGAGATTTATGATAAGGAACTCCTTGCTATAGTGGATTCTTTCCAAGAGTGGCATCACTTCCTCGAAGGAGCTATGCATCCGATGACTGTATACACAGATCACAAGAATCTGGAATACTTCATGTCGGCTCGGGTTCTAAATCGTCGTCAAGCTCGATGGAATATGTTGCTATCTAGATTTGACTTCGTTATTACTTATCGGCTTGGAAAGCAACAACAATTATCCGATGCCTTATCAAGAAGATCATATCTTGCGTCGAAGGTTGGAGAAGTAATGCTTAATCAACAATATAGGACATTGTTAAAACTAGAGCAATTCAGGATTTATACTGTTGTTGTGCCAATTGATGCCGACTTCCTCAACCGGATATGTGCTGCGACCATTGAAGATTCAATAGCCCTTGATATCAAGCAGCATATCAATGATGACAAATTCAAGGTTGAAGGAAATCTCTTATACTTTGAGGAGCGATTGTATATCCCAAAAGGGCGAGCACGACTTCGAGTCCTTCAATCTCATCATGACTTTCCAGCTGCGGGACATTTTGGATTCAACAAGACCTTAGAACTCATTTCTTGAGATTTTTGGTGGCCCCAAATGTAGAAGGATGTGAAAGATTTCGTCCTCTCTTGTGACATTTGTTCAAGATCCAAGAACCCTCGGCATCGCCCTTATGGACTTCTACAGCCATTGCCTATTTCGCGTTGTCCATGGTCTTCAGTTTCGATGGACTTAATTACAAATCTACCGCCATTAGATTCATTTGACAGTATCTTTGTTGTGGTGGATTGACTTACAAAGATGGTACATTTTATCCCTTACAAGAAGACATCGTCAAGCAAAGATATAGCAAGGCTCTTTTTTGATAATGTGTATCAATATCATGGTCTACCAGATGATATTATGTCGGATCGAGGAACCCAATTTGTATCAAAGTTTTGGAGATCTTTTTTTAAGATATTGAAGGTGGACATCAAGCTTTCTTCGGCATTCCATCCTCAAACTGACAGCCAAATAAAATGGTGTCATACTACATTTACGTGCAGTGTATAAAAATATTAAATATCTTGTATCTATTGTTAATATATGTGTGAGTGCTAGAGATTATTTTAGAAGATATTATAAGGAGAGGATTTATTATAGCCACTTAGTTAGTGAATTAAGATGGCTATTTGTTTTGTTCCTACCTTATTTATATCCTAGAATAGACTCTTTTGTAATTAGAAAAAAAATAAAGGTTGTTTTATCTTTCTTGTTGACTTTTGAGGTAGAATGGACCTTGTGAGGGGTAAGAAAGAAGAGCATGGGGTGAATAAGGCCTATCCAATAGGATTTGGTTGCCCATGTGGACGTCTCATAGTCTAAAATGGAAAGAAAGGGAGATATACTCCTCTTGCTAGACCGAGAGGAGAGGCAGTTTTGAACAGTGAACTTTGGAGAAAGATAGCTCCGTGGATATAGAAGCAATTGTAATAAAGAAATAATAAGTGTGTTCTTCAAGTTGTGAGGATTCTAGAACCTACTCACTTGCTTGTTTTGGAGTTGTGAGCAAACAATTATGCTTGTTTTAGTAGAGTAGGGTTTGCTGCCATCCGACGAAGAGAGGCAGAAACTTCGAGCTGCTACTGCAAGTTTGATTTCAACTCTTTCTTAGTGAAATTTATAGAAAGTGTGGAAAATTGTGCTAGCTTTCTATCAAGACATCTCTTGTAGCATTTGGAGTTGGAGAGCAAAAGTTGTAAGCTTGAGAGTGGGAAAGGGTTTGCTGCCACCCGATGAAGAAGGGCAGAGACTTTGTTCAACCATCTAAGTCGGACATTCTCTTCAATCTTTTTGATATTTCAAGTGCTTGTAGAAGCTTGTATAAGCTTTTTACAAAAACAAAAATCAATACATTTTCAGCTTTGATGAAAGTTTTATGAGCCATGAAGTGTCAAAGAGGGCAAATTGTTGCTTGGGTTTGAAGAGTAGAATCAACTAGCTACAAAATCTGGAGTTTAAGAGGCATGCATGCGAAATTTTAGAACAAGTTAGATGATGGAGTGAGCTTTCTAAAAAGCTATTGCATGTCTAATTTGGAGAAGGGAAGTGATCACAACAAAGGCTGAAGTGAAGAAGAGCTTTGCTGCCTTTGCATTTGCTTGGAAATTTTAGCGCCTACTTCTTTTAGCCATAACTTTGTAATGGTAAGTCATCTATTTGTGAAATTTTGATATGTTTTACAATAGATTACTGGCTTTCCATAGGCTTTAAGCACGCTTGATTCGACCTTTGGATGTATTTTTAATGATTTATTTAGTTTCAGTTTGTTGTATAACTTGTATTCCTCATATGCGGTTGTATTTTGAGGTATACTTGAATACATACAAACTTTGCTTATATCTTTTATATAAGTATATATACCTATATTTATACAAGTATTTATACAAGTATTTTATAAGTATTATATATAATATTTATATAAGTATTTGTACAAGTATTATACCAAGGATTATACAAATATTATATAAGTATTTATATAAGTATTATTCAAGTGTTTATATTTGCTGTTTATACAAGACTTGTACAAGTATAATACAAGTATAATTTGAAAGCTTGAACAAATATTGTGCAAGTATCAAAGATACTTGCTCGGCTTCCTCTCATGTTCCCTGCTAATTCTACTAGCAGCTAGG
This sequence comes from Physcomitrellopsis africana, assembly GCA_036785485.1. NCBI lineage: Eukaryota > Viridiplantae > Streptophyta > Bryopsida > Funariales > Funariaceae > Physcomitrellopsis > Physcomitrellopsis africana. The sequence goes on along the minus strand of JAWRVF010000037.1, from coordinate 1,133,129 downwards.
AACCCGGCGTTTTCCCAAGGCGAATTCTCTCTACCCGACAACAGATGAATCAAGTTTTGGAATAATATTTATGATGTAGCATCAACTATTAGCAAGATGATTGGACTGCATATCTACCGCTAGCTGAATTTGCATATAACAACAGCCTTCATGGGTCGACTCAAAAAACACCATTCTTTTCCAACTATGGGTATCATCCGAAGCTTGATCTATTGAGTCCGTCAACGAATAACAACCCAACAGCTGAAGGATTGATGCAACAGCTATCAGAGCTTCAAACCACATTGAAGCTTCAATTACAAATTGCTCAAGATTCTTACAAAGCATCTATGGATAAATTTTGGAATCAGACACCTAATTTCAAAATTGGAGATAAAATATGGCTGCTTCGACAAAATATCAAGACCAAGCGGCCATGTGATAAGTTGGACTACCTGAGATTGGAACCATTTGTTATTTAGAAGTAGATCAATCCTGTGGCGTACCGCTTAGAGTTACTAGTTGCTTTGAAGATATACCTTGTCTTTCATGTTTCTCTATTAGAGCCTTATCAGGAATCATCTTTTTCTGGAAGAGTGCAATGTCCACCACCTCGTATAGAAATTGAAACAAAAAAAAATATGAGGTGGAAAAGTTAGTAGATTCACGGTAAAGATGGAATAAATTAGAGTACTTTGTGCATTGAAGCGGCTACGATATCAATGAACGAACATGAAAATCGACCAAAAATCTTGTCAATGCATTGCGAAAGGTATGGGAATTCCATCGACGATATCCTAATAAACCAAAAGCTGGCCATTAACGAAGCGTGAAGATGAAGCCTTCTCTGGAGAAATGAATAGAAAAAGGATCCAGGTCTTATCAAAACATAACTTGTTGTATTTCACAGTATCAAGATATCTAATATCAAGGTGTATTTAGATATGTCTAATGAGAATATAGATATTGTATTAGTGATACCACCTCAACCGAGTAGCTCACGACATCAACCTTGAGATGAAGAATTAGAAGAGCCAAGAAGACGTCAAAGAATATCAAGCAGTAGGTCACTTGTAATTGTCTTTGAAGTTGAATCAACTCATGCAAGTAGTGGCGAAGCGATATTTTCAGGTCGTTTCTACAATGAAGATATAAAAATTCAGGCATAGTCTCAAGTAGAAGGTGTTGGTCATTATCAGTGGCTACAAAGGCCCATGAATCATCTGCCTTGTGAACGACAGTTGGAATATATTGCAAAGACTATGCGACAAATGTTTAATTTCCTACGTTTGTGAGTATACATATCAAATAGCTTCTCAGAGATCTTAAAGCTAGAGGACAAGATGATGTCAAGGACATACTTATTAGAACCTTCTAGAACATTCTAGAAGGTTCCTAAAACTCTTTAGAATCTTCCAAAGCCTTCTAACATCTTTCTAGTTGGTAGAAGTTCCTTGAGAAGCTTCTTAATTAATAGAAGTTATTTGAGAAGCTCCCTAGTTGGTGGAAGCTACTTGAAAAGCTTCCTAGTTGGTAGAAATTATTTGAGAAGCTCTCTAGTTGGTGGAAGCTGCTTGAGAAGCTTCCTATGTAGGAATATATATTTGAGTCGAGGCTAAAGAGTTCTTCAGTCTCGACAACACATCTCTTGGAGCTTTAGCTCACTTCTTTGGTGTTGTTCTTGTACTCATTTGATTAATCCAATTCCTACCAGTTCTACTTGAATTTCTTGTTTAGACTTCAAGTCTATATTTTGTATCCATGATACTAATTCATGAAGCTTTTAGAATGTTTTAAGAGGCTCTATGAACCTTTAAAGTATATTTCCTAATATTACTTTCTTCTCTAGCGATGAGTTTTAAGAAGAGTTTGATCTTACTACATATATAAGAAATTGAGAATATGTTATATTAATGAAGCTATATATTTTGTTTTCTATTCTTTGGCAATGGATTCTATTGGTTTTCAAAAAAATTACCTATCGCCTTAAACTAGTATCTTCATTGTTGAAATATTCCATTTAAGGATCTAATCTTCATTGCAGCATTCAAAACATCTTCCAAACAAGATCTCAGAATTAAAAAGATTCACCATTCCAAACTTAAGTAATATCATTAAATCTTGAGTATTGGAATCAAGACTTGTATGGTTGAATCTTACTCCTAATGGCTCCAATTGAGGTCGTACTTGGCACTGAAATGTATTGTCCTCACTTTGCTCAATTAAAGGCTGTGAAAATTGCACTAGTTCAATCAAAGCTTACATGACAAATAAATCTTTTGAATTTTTTTCCCTCAATGCTTGAAGGTTTGACATGGTGACTAACTTGCTTCTACCATTTTATTCTAGCTTGAAACAAATGACTACATATTGATGAAGGCTTTAATTTTATTCTCTCTCTCTCTCTTATGAATATTCCTTGAATCCAATCTTCACTAAGAAGTTATCATCAAATACATTTGGATTTGTAGAAATAGAATTGATGAAATTCTTATATCTTTGAAGTACATTGGCAAGATTTTTGGTTGATTCTCATGAGCGCTCATTAATATCATAGCCTTGCCAATGAACAAGATATTTTAATTTATTCTATCTTCACCATGAATCAAGTATCTTTTCAACCTTGTATTCTTAATGGTCTTCAATTTTGATACTAGATGGCGATTATTGTATTCTTTTTAAAATATGCGACTCTCTATAAGATTCATAAAGAAAGATATAAAAAACTTGATGTACTTTTATAGTAGATGGTAATTTTAAGCAATATATCACTAAATTGATTTGCTTCTGGATAGAAAATGGTCCTAATCTTTGATAGTCCAATTTATTATATAGCCGCTTTGTCTTGATATTCCGTCAAAGAAGCCATATCTTATCTCAAATATAAAAAACATGTGTTTGATTTTTAAATTTATTTATAAATATCTTATAAGCATCTTGAGTTGCTTGTAATTGAAGCTTCAAGATTGTTTGGTGTTGTGATAGATGCTTTGCAATCCTTCAGGTATTCAATTATTATTCTTTGGCGAATTCTACAAATCAAGCTTTGGATGATATCTATAGTTGGAAAAAATGATATTTGTTGAATTCAAGCATGAATAGTATTATTATATACAAACTCCGCTAATAGTAGATACATGATCCAATTGTCTTGTTGATAGTTAATGGTGTATCATAGATATTACTCCAAAACTTGGTTAATTTATTTTGTTTGGCCATCAGTTTGAAGATGAAAAGCCAAAGAAAATTTAATATCTATCTTTAATATTTTAAAAAGATATTTTCAAAATTTAGATATAAAGAAGGATCTTCAATTGGATATGATATCATCTAATAGGCCATGATATCAATACATATTATCAAGAAAGAGCCTTATTATTTCTTTATTGGACGTTATCTTCTTGTATGGAATAAAATGAGCTATTTTTGTAAATCGATCAATCACTACAAAGATGCTATCCAATGAATTGGATGGTAGTAGATATGTGATAAATCCATCAAGATAGAAGACCATGACCATCTTAGAACAAGCAAGGGTTGTAAGAGTCCATAAGGGCAATATCAAGGATTTTTGGACCTTGAACAAATGTCGTAAGAGAACACAAAGTCCTTCACTACCTTCCATATTTGAGGCCACCAAAAATTTCAAAAAATAAGTTCGAAGGTCTTGTTAAATCCAAAGTGATTCAAAATGGGAAAGTAATGGCGAGATTGAAGAACGTACAATTGTATTGGTTCTTTTGGGATATACAAATATTCTTCAAAGTATAGAAGGTCTTCCTCAAATTTGAACTTATTAGCATTTTTTTTCAAGCAATGCTTGATATCAAGGGCCAAAGCATCATTAGTGGTTACAACATGCACCTCATTGAGGAAACTAGAATCAATAGGCACCAATGTAATAGTGGTGCAAAGGCAAAATTACTCTAATTTTAACAAAGTTGTATATTGTTGATCAAATATTAACTCTCCTATCCGTGGTACAATATCTCCTTGATAATATATCAAATAATCTTTGTTGCTTCTAAGATCAATAAGTGATAACAAAGTTAAATAAAATAGTAACATATTCTATTGACCTTGGCGGCAATTAAGAACTCAAATTGACATAAAATATTCTAAGTTCTTATGATCAATATATACAATTACAAGATGTATTACTCCTTCAACAAAATAATGCCATTCTTGAAAAGAATCTATAATAGTAAAAAGCTCCTTATCATGGATTTCATAATTAATTTTGGCAATAGAGAATTTTTGAAAATAAAATATAATAGGATGGAATTTATTGTTTATACCCATTTGTGAAAGTGCAACCTCTAGTGCAAAATCCGAAGCATCAGTCAGTGTATAGAATGCCTTTGTAAAGTCTAGATACATTAATATTGGGGCTATAGTATATACCGTCTTGAGATCTTAGAATGCCTTCTTTGCTTGAGGCCCCTATTCTAACTTGTCCTTATATGTCAATCGAGTAAGAAAAGCAACATTTTGAAAATAATTTTTGATGAAGATTTTATAGAAGTTAGCAAATCCAAGAAAATATTATACGTCTCTCATAGTCTTTGGAATGGCCCATTGCATAACCGCCTCTACCTTCTTAGGATCTATCATCCAATCCTCAGTAGATACGATGTATCCCAAAAATTATATCTTAGATTAATGAAATACATATTTTTTATATTTGGCATACAAATCTATATCTCACAACTTTTATAATACCAACTTAATATACCTTTTATATTCCTCCAAATTTTTTGAATAGATCAAGATGTCATCAACATAGGTCACTACAAACTTATCCAAGTATTCTTGAAAGATGTCATTCATTAAATGCTGAAAGCGAGCGGGTGTATTTGTTAGTCCAAAGGACATGATATTATATTCAAAATGTCTATACTTTATCCAAAATGTGGTCTTCTATTCATCTCCTTCTTTGATCTGTACTAGGTTGTATACTCCACAAAGATCTATGTTAGTATAGATCTTGACTTGGCCGAGTTGTTCCAAGAGTTCTAAGATTAACGATAGTGGATAATGATTCTTTACAAATATCTTATTCAATCTCTATTAATTAACATACATACATAAAGAACCATCCTTCTTTTTCATAAAAAATATAGATCCATCTATTCAAAACTATGAATGCTTAATAAAGTTTTTTACAAGATTTTCATCAATACCAAAAGTTCATTTTGAAAAAGATTATAGATTGGTCCAAAAAAGAATTGCGTTCCATCTTGAAGATTTATAGTACAATCATATAATTGGTGCTCTAGCAATATATTTGTATTTTTTTTCTAAAAAACATCTTAAATTTTTTTTGAGTCTTATTTCATCAAACCACTCAAAACATAACAAATGCTCTAAAATCCTCACTCCCCTGTAGAAAGGGAATATTTTACGAACTTCATCAATCTATAATTCTTAATCTAACTGTTCAAATCTATTAAAATTTCACTTAAAATAGTTATGTGCTTTTAACAATTAGAACAACAAGTTTCAACCGTTGATTGTTTATCAATCTTTAGATATCATAAAAACCCTAACAATAGTTTCAAACCCTTGTTTACAAATACCCATGTACTAAATTCTTCATATCTCACAAATCCAATGTTCAAATGCTATGAAACTTTTATGTATAGCTTTTCAGTACAAAGATTCACCTTCTTGGAAATTTTTAGACAAAAATTCATCTAGAAACTCAAGATATGGCAAAACCCATCACTATGAACAAAACAGCCTACTTACTGCCTTGGAATTTAATGTGCTGTCTTTGACTCCCAATAACTCCTTCTTCAAAACTTCAAATATAATAATTCTTCCTCATCAAATGTAGATCTTAAAACCCCTCTTCAATTACACCTTTCAATCTCCAAAAGCTTCCGTACAATTCCTCCAATCCTCAAAAGTGTGACAATAGATACAAATTGCATATATTAACTTCAAGCGCCTACTTCTCCATCATAAAAACTCCAAATCTCTTAATTTTTATACCAAAATTATAGTCCAAAAAACAAGCTTTCTAATCCTAGTCTTTGATTTTTGAATGCCCTCCTTGAAGTTGCCAAAATCTTTATTAAGGTCGCAGGCAGCCTCCTCAAAGCCCATTGGACATGGTATTTAACCAATAGGGATGAAGTTCTCCATTCCTTGCCTTCATCCGACCATGCCTTGATTTCATCCCTCCCAATTAGCCTCCTACTAGCTTAAATTTTCATCCTTAGGCTCCCACCTTCTCTCAAGGCTTCATACTAAATATTTAAATCTATGTAATTTAAATCCCATAATCAAACTAAGTAAAAATCTAAAATAAATTTTCTTACACCAATCCCCTTTAATTTACTTTACAAACCATTCTAACACATATCTAAACTTATAAACATATTATGCATTTTGAGTGGATTTTACATATTGTAAGTAATTACAATACGACAACGGTCCTTATTATAGCTGAATATTATTATTTTTTTAAATAATTGTACTCTTAATTTTGGTAATAAGTCAATTTTGTTTCTTTAGATAATTGCCAATCTTGTGGCCTTCCTTGTCACAATATAGGTATAGATCTTTTTCCATCCGATGCTTCTTTTCTTATGAATTAAGATGTTTAAATGGTATTGCATCAAATTACATATCTTCTATTTTTGAGTGTGAATTCAAAATGCTTGTCAATATAGTAGGGGTATATTGGATTGTATATTGTCTTATTGAAGCCCATGAACATTGATCTTGTAGACATTAAAATAATCAATTATTACATTTTATGGCTTTGCTAATGTCTTCATTGAGCAATTATGGATCCAGAAGCAACAATCACAAATCCTTTACATCATTTCTTAGTCCCTAATAAAATTAGTTCATTAGCGCTTCTTCATTCCAATTAATGTCACATGCTAATTGCCTAAAATCAAATACATAGATTGATATAGAGTGTGTTTCTTGGCATAATGTTTAGATCTTAGCTGTTGTTCAATAAACCTTGTCATGTTCTCCAAATGCTTGTGCAACTGCTTCCATGAAAACTTCAAAGTTGCTCAAAATTGGTGATTTTTTTTCAAACAAGAGAACAAACCATGATAACACTTGCCCCGTAAGCAAGGTGCAAAGCAATTCAACCTGCGATTCTTCTGTCAAATAAGTATCAAATTATAGAACTGTTATTAATCAAATTTGATTGACAAATCCTTGGAACTTTGAATACATATCATCATATTTTTCCAAAAGACTAACTCAAAGTTCTTTACATTGTTGAATAGGTAGATTTTCTTGGCATAGCATAGATAGTACTATATCCTCAAGTGTAAAAGTTAGAGGTGGATGAAGTCTACATTGTGGCACTTCAAATGTTACATTGTTACAAAGTTTTGTAACAACCTCTTCAATCTCTACATTCCTAGTAGATAAAATACTAAGAGCACTTATAATGGCATTTAACTTGGACTCAGAAGATTCAGTCATACTAATGTCTTAATCTCCAACCGTTCTAAGAGAAAGAAGAAATGAATCTATAAGAAGACAATATCAGTTTAGGAGAGGGTAATCCGTAATTTCTAAAATGTTTTAAGACCTTCAAAGAGAGGGGTGATCCACTCTCTCACAAGAGGGATAAAGCTCTAATATTGTCGTGAAGAAAATTTTAGCTTAGAAGAAGGTAATCCATAACCTCTAAAGTGCTAGTATATCTTTAAGTAGAGGGATAATCCACTCTCTAACAAAAAGGATCCAACTCTGATATTAAAGATGAGCTCAATCTTGACAAATTGTCAAAGATACGAAAGTACAAAGCAAGAGACTTGAATTAGGACAAGATCTTGAAACCAACAAGAACTTGAATTAAACAAATGAGTATACGAACAACATCAAGAAAGGTAAGTTTGAATTCCAAGAGATGCATTATCAAGACTCAAGAATTCTTCAACCTTGACCCTTATATATATTCTTGTCTAAGATGCTTGTTGAGTGACTTCCATCAAATTAAGAAGCTTCTCGAGCAGCTTCTACCAAGTAGAAAGCTTCTCAAGCTCCTTCTACTATCTACAAAACTTTTCAACTGACTTTCACTAACTCAAGAAGCTTCTAAAATATTCTAAAAGGTTCTGTGAAGCTCTGAAGTGTATGTCTGTAATATCATCCATCTACTCATATTTCCATTATATATGTATGCTTTTGATTGTCTTTTTGTAAACGCAAATTAACTTATTAATTTTTTATTTTATTTTAGCTAGGATTTTATAAAGTTTTTGGTAAGATTTAGTTTAAATTTTGTTTTGGTTCTTTAATTATACATATTGGTTATTTTTTCAAATATCTTTTCAATTTCAATTTTTTTTTTTCTTTAGTTATATATTTTAATTTTAAGTAATTTAATATACCAAAAGTAATAAAAATTAAGAAAGATTTTTTAAAAAATAGTATTTTTTTAATAAATTAGACTTAAAACACTTAAATTAGATAATTTTGTCAAAAAAATTTAATTATAAGTTATATTTGGTTGAAAAATCCTCAAAACTTAAATCTAGTTCCATCAACTTTCTTAAGTATTAAATTGATGCTTGGTACCTAAGAATAAATTTTTTAAAAATAAAACGAAAAGAAAAGTAAAATAAATTAAAATAAACAAATATATACACACACTCAATTGGCTGTAAGAAGTTTTGGATAAAATAAAACTAGTGAATTTTTTGTAAGTTTACATGTTGATGGATTCTTGTTAATAAGCAATAGTCAAGCCTTCATAGATTTGTTGAAATTGGGTGTTAAAACTTCATTGACAAAGTGCATCAGAGTATTCATTCTCATTTTCAGGATAGCCAGCCAGCCTGGAGAGGGGATGGAAACCATGTGTTGCTTACGTTGCATGTTCTCGTCTGTCTGTCTAGCTTGGTATTGAACACCAAATGAAACAACCTGTTGTTGTTGCAGTGCGAACAACTCCTCTCTCTCTCTCTCTCTGTGACCCCCCCCCCCCCTTCCCCACACCCCAAAGCCAAAGTAGTAGTAGTCCATGATCTGTATGTAGCGTGGTCACGTGGTCAGGTGGTGTTGGGTCCTTTCCCAGCATGCCCTCCTTTCACTTGGACACACCACGTCGGTTCCTGCCAATCCATTGGCGCAATTCAAGTCCTGAGGAAACTTAGTTCAAAACGAAATCAAAGTTGAAAACGTCTTCCAACGCAAGAATCCGCATAGTGTAACGTTGCAATGTTGGAACCATGTAAAACATAAGGAACTTCCGTAAGTAGTGGTACTGTGAACTTTGCTAAGCTTGCCTCAAGAAAGTATTTTACGGCTTACAAATGAAATGCCGTGTGATAATCGGCAGTTCTGCTCTCTTCCGTCCTAGGCAGCTTCGTAGAATTACATTTTACACCAACTTTTGGGTCTCCGGAACGCAATATTCGAGAACATAATTCATTCGATTCTCCAAACACATTCAACCAAAGGAGAAGAACCTGAGCACAGCATTCTCATCAATCTCCTGTTGATCGCCACAATGTGGAGCAACGAAAGCCCCACAGACTTAACAATCAGCTAAACCACAACCACGCTCTGCGACCTCGAATCAAATTACCATTACACAATAAAAGCAAAGCTGAATCAGCCATTGCAAAGCACACCAGCAGTGACATTTAGTGGCCGAATACCCAGCCATTCACTGTTGCTGCACAATTCTCTCACCTACTGATGGGTTCTATTCCACTGGAGTAGATCATACGCAAAAATCCTCAAGATGTGTAACAATTGGCAGCTTCGAGCTCCAGCAGCTCCTCGTCCTACAGGCTGAACAAAACCAATAAATGAGGTTGAAAACCGTCAACACTGTAGAGTATGCATACAGTGTGTGTAGCCTCCGTATTCACTTTTGCTTCTATTGATCGTGAAAATCAGAGACTTAGTCTGACTGCTTAGTATGCACAACTGATGAAATCGGTATTACTTTATGCGTTTATACTGTAGTTAAACTCACCAAATCCATTGTCGCTAACGTAATTTCATCCTACGCAACGTGCACAATCCTAGCCTCCTGCGGATGTAAACTAATAGTTGCTTTTGTATTCCTGACATCTAGTTCCTCCGCTGTAGAAGCCAGGTTTCAACTGCAAAAAAGAAGAGCCACAAGTAGCCACAAAGTTTGGCTAGTTTCGAATGGGTGATAAAACTTCTCAGATCGTAGAGCGAAAGACCTAAGCTCCAAGGCATACATTGGATGCGGTCTCAAATTCAGTCAATAGGCCTAATTCCAAAGTTCCACTTCTAATTTATGAGACTATACTGTCTCATTCACGAAAGTATAACCAATTCGTCATCTGTAAAAAAACATTATTGCTTCCAACGATTTGCCGAGTACCAGAAATTTGTAAGAATCGTACCTAATATAGAGCATCCAAACTATATGAGAACTAGGGTACAGAGGATATCCACAAACCAGCTAAATTTACAGCTCATTTGCAATGTGATCACCCCCAAAATTTTCTTAGTATTTGTGCTTCCAAGGGCACGTCTAATAATCCGTTGTAATTATTTCCTCAGTGCAACGATAAAGAACGATAAAACCTTTCATTTGGTATCTACCACTGCATCCTAATATACAGGACTCAGGAAAATAGGCTATTGCAAAGCCTCTACGAACCCAAGCAGAGCGTCCACCTCACGGTTCTCCAAGGGGTACTTGATTATTTGGCTGCTGTTCTTTGGGAAGAAGAGGACAGTTGGATAGCTTTGAAGCTGCAAATTCCCTTTCGCGTAGGCCTTCTGAGCACCATCAGCATTAAACTTGCAAACCTACCCCATTCAACACTAAAGTCAGTATTTGAAAACATCACTTCTCAAGTCCAAGATCACTACATTCTCTGCAACTCCAGATCAGAAAAACCATAAATTAAATAAACTTTAAGTAGTTAATTTTTTAGACCAACATTAAAACTAATATTTTACATCCTATCTAATAAAACACGAAAATTCAGAAAAAAATGATTTGTAATGAAGCCAGAAATAACTTACACAATAACTTAGGGGAAAAAAAAACAAAAAAACAAACTGCAACACTGATTTCTATTGCAATGTTCTTTGGCACTCACCACAACATTTGATCCAGCCAATTTATCAGCTAAAGCGTTGTAAGACTGGTCCATGGCCTGGAATAAATATTGCCAAGAATTAGTCACACCTAACTCTACCAATTTATAACGCAATAATTGCGTGTTAAAGCACTAAACCCTGGTTGCTTACGGGCAACTTGTAGCCGAACTAGCTTCCAGGCAGACTAGGCACAATCCATAGTAGTAAGTAAAACAAATGAATCCAAACATAGATCTGAAATACAAATTGAATACATGTTGGATTTAACTCAAATTCAAGTGCATCGAAAGTCTGATAACATCATCCAAGTTTTAGACAAGATATTGATATTTCATTGTCCTGAGAAAAGTGCGTAGAATTGGATGGTAACTGTAGTAGATTCAGTTACTGAGGACCATGGTTACTATGATCCACAGTATTTTTTCTATCCTAAATAATAGAAATGCTATTATTTAGGATAGACAAAAATACTGTGGACCACCTTCTTAATGTCCAGGCGTCCCAAAAAAGTACAGTAAAAGATGTTCAGCATCCAGCAGCCCAAAAAAAAGTTTCTAAAATTTTCTTTTTAGTTCCAACAAAGGGGACTTACAGGCCATCAAATTACCTTTCAGATCTGAACCGCTAACCTATCCAGAATGGTGAATTATGAGAAATTATAAGTCAAAGTTACGGATTCGGCAAAATCTGAGAAGACCCTTGTATGCTAATTGGTAAAAGTATCGGTCATGGGTATAGCTACTTTAAGTAAGCTTACCTGAGAAAAGGAGCACCAAGGTGCGTAGAGAACAACTAGTGTTGACTTTTCGCGATTCTCCCCCTTCGACAAAGCTTCCATGTCGTCGCGTACCAATTTTGTCACATTCTTCCCAGTGAAAATGTCGGCAACATCAACTTTCTCTCCAAGTTTAGATTGCGGCTCAAGCGAACCTTCAATATTCCCCTGTCAACGTAGTCGAAAATTATATTAGTTGAAGGTTGCATTCTGTTTCTAGACAAATCATTACTGAATTCAACAACAAATGCCAATTGATCACCTCAACGAATGAAATCATCCGATACCTTATGGAGACCACACTCTTTAGCCTTGGCATCTTCCCACCACCATCTACCTTCTCTCTCGTGTTGTCCTGGCAGCACAGCCCTTGTGCATGGCTCGCACCCAATTGACACGTAACCCTGCAACACGAAACAATTCCAGAACCTTAGCAATTTCGAAATCTTTTGTAAGGTAAATAGATAAGTGAATAAACACTGAACAATTAGCTTGACTGAGTACACCTATCAGCTTCTTGCTTGGAGTTCTAGCGAGAGCTTTGTACTCTAAACACAAAGAAGCCAAACCTGGAAGTGCAAGGCGTTAACAGGAACATTCATAGTGCGCAGAAATGTCCACACAGCAGTTCCGGAAACGTTTGACAATGGGTTCCACTTCACGAGACTTCCAGGACCACCATCCAAGCCCTCAAAAGCAGGATCCACCTAATTATGACAAGCCAAGTGTTCCGTAAAGATCAGTCACTAGTCAAAAAACATTAAACGAAAGCTGCGCATTAATGTGACAATTATGAATAAGAAAACTAATAGGACGAACCAATTGCTTGTTACTGTGACAAATTACTCGACAGGTAGAGGTACCTGTACAACTGGAACGTTGGCACGTGTTCCGGGCGACTGATCTTTACGTTGTCCTGTAATCCACGCCCTCAATCCCTCGAGAGCCCGGCGAAGAGGCCTCACCTTACGCACCCGGCAGCATTCTTGATGACCGTCCTCGTAGAAGGAGAATAAACCTTTAGCACGAGTAAGCTCTTCAACCTCTGCAGCGTCCGGATACATGTACTGAATGCGAATATTGTACCGTTTCTCTACATCATCAAACAACTTCAAAGTTTCTGGGTTTAGCCTTCCGGTCTCCAAGCTAAACACTCTGAAAGGACGGCCAGTGAGATGCGCGTATTCGATCACTGCTACGTCCTCAGCTCCACTGCAACCCACCAATCAACTGTGAGCAAGGGCAAATAGGTGATTTGAAGTTGCAAATGGTAGAGGATTCAACCTTGACTAAAAGTTTGTTTAGTGACTGGTTCGCTAATTGCGACAATGGAACGTTCAAATGACCGATCGGCAAAGAACCCTAGTGCTGCTTGACTCAGCACCAGGCATTGGCAGAGTAAAACTACAACATATCACCTTCATGATGAGAGACATACCTCCTTTTCCAACCCCTCAACTAGATAATAACATCTACCTGATCCATACCTGAAAGCGATGGCAATGTCATCACCGAACAACGAAAGGGCTCTGTCCATGATTTCCAACGGAGAAGCAGAGTCTAGCTCTTCTGCCATCTTGGGGATGTCCAATGTTGTTTGTAGAAGCTCTGCAGAGACATTAAACTATAATCTCATTCATCTGTACCTTAAAAAAATACCAATGAGCGTCAACTATCAAAGGCTAGGAGCTTAGGCGACAATCACGTGAACATAATGCATACCAGCTTCCACGAAATCAATTGACAAATAACCAATAAGAAACTCCAGCTTACAGGCAATGTCGATTATAGCCTGATCATCAACACACTCGGCACAGTAGTCTACAACGTTAACAGGTTCTCCGGAACTTCAGCTAGGAAAAGAATGACTTATCAAGTCCAGTAAGGTCATTTGAAATTACGCCACACATACCAGGAACTGCAACTGCTGAAACGGGCCAAATTTTGCGTCGCTGAGAACTCTCAAATTCACCCTTTTTGACTCGCGGAACCAAACCTCGCGACGACGATCCCGCAGTGGACAAGCCCCCAAAGTGAAGCCCATTGTGTCCTCTCAAGGAACCTGCCCTGAAGAAATACCCACAACATCATTCAAAATCCAAAACCCACTGCACGATCACCTCTCTAACAACACTACGCAACTACTGAACCAGCTCAAATAACCACGAAGAAACCACTCAATGAAATGGCTCGTCACTACTCCCTCGTCACTGAAAGGACCTAAATTCAATCCGAAAAACGCAATTCATCAACCCATTCCACGAACCACTACATCGTACTCTAATCCAACCTCTGGCTCAGCACACACAGTCCAACAGACAACTACCACACAAACTCAACTGCAACAAATAAAACACACATAAACACAAACACACGTCACTGAAACAGCCCAAGAATTCCAGCCGCCACGCACCCAGAACAACCGACTGTCGCGAAGGCGACACGGAGGCAGAAGCCACCACCGCAGAGGCAAGGTGGCTGGGAGAGAAGACCTCGGAGGATGCAACCTGCAGCATGGCGGAAGAGCTAACCCTGCACTAGATCAAACCCAGGGGAGGGGGGCAGGGGGCAGGGGACGAGCAGCAAGAAAACCTAAGGGGGAGAAGAGGAGGATTCAACGAGACGGGGATTGCGAGCAGCAGCCAGGGGGGTTTTAAGGAAGATTCGTTCCCTTCCTGGGTGCGGAGGGAGGGGCCAGCAGCAGCATCATTGTATCTGGTCCCGTTCCGGAGAGGCGCCTTTCGTTGCCGTGGGCCCCCCCCCCCCCCCCCCCCTCGCGCCGCCGACACACTCCTCGAAGGAGTGCCATCACCACCACCACCGCCTACACTCCTCTCATGCCTCCTCCTCTTCCCCATCCCTGCCAACGCCAGGCACAGTAAGAGTTGTCACCATGCGTGCATGGTGTAGAGCTGTGAACGCATGGTTGGTGGATAATACATCTAGAGGAATTGGTGTCTTCTATGCTCCTAAGAGAAGAAGAGATTGTGTTATGTGATTTGTAGCATATCACACAGTAAGGAGTAGGCTTGCAACTACTGTGCACACTCTACTGTGAGTAGATAGAGGTGAGTTTTTAATTGAGATGGGTGGGCAATTATTCTTCCTGAATGTTTCATACAAACATTTTTTTTTTAAACCAAAAAAATGAAAAAAAAATATTTTATATTTTTGGAAATGTGGTGATTTGACTGAATCCATTTATTGACAAATATTATCAAAAAAAAAACAAGGTGGCTCTAAAAGTTTATTATATTTGAAGAGAGATTCCACTAAAACCTTCTTAGGCTTGTAATGAAGAAGAACAAAATTTACTTCATTTTGGGGTTGGTTTAGATTAAAACTTTTATATAAGTATCTAAAGTAGATTTAAAGTACAATTGCATATAAATGACATCTAAAAAATGTTAGTTCATATCCAAAGAAAACTATACAAACCAAAATAAAACAATCAAGTTAAAAGAGAAGATAGAGCTCTAACAACAAATCCTAAATGTAGAACAAAAATCTAATTTTAATGAAGTATAAGTTATCTACAACAACTTCTACAATAAGTTTCTCTCCATATCTCTTTCTTATCCAACTTAAGTCTACCAAGTGAAGTATGAACTTAGCCTTTACTCACCTAGTAGAAAAAGATCTTATGAGTCTTGTCTATGGATAGTCACATAAAGGAACTTAATAGAATCTAAAAACATCTCAAAGCTATGGATATTATTAGGATTTTTGCAAGCTTTTAGTGACAAGGATCTTTTCTCTTTGTCCATCTAGTTAAGAAAGATTTGCTACCATCTAGGATTAGAGGATTTCTTTCTTCTTCTCTTGTCATTTTTCTTTCTTTCTTTCCTTTCAAATTATTACTTATTCATCCTTCTTCTATACATACATATGTTTCTTTGCTTCCAATTGCTTAGTAACATATTTTTTAAAAATTTTTTTTGCCCTTGTATCTTTTTATATTGGATATCAAATTGGTAATCATATCATATTAACTTTATATTTATTTGCTTATAATTTTAGTGTCAATTGATAATTATATTTTAATAAATATTTTAGTAATAATATCATTTAAAATTTAGCATATAATTTTACTTATTTTATATATAAAAAATAAATTACCAACTAATATATAATTAATTATAATCAATTGATCTTTAAAATAATATAAATTTTAATTTTTTTAAAAAAAATAATATGATCTATATAATAAAAATAATTACTTAAATATAATATATATAAATTTTTATAAAAAAATTCTTTGATTTGTAATAATATTAATATTTAAGTTACATTAAATTTCTTGAATATCTAATATATTATCATTTTTGTTTTAGTTGGAAATATAATTAATTTATATTTAATATGGAAAATATTTTTTTAATTTTTTTATTTACTTTGGTGTTTCAAAATATATATTTTTATATTTTAAAATAAAATAATATATATTTTTTAAAAATATAATTTTTTTTTTAATAATTTTTTTTTGTTATTAATTAATTTATTACATCAATTTGTTTTTAGAAATTAATCTTAACTTTATAATATATTTTAAAAATTTAATTTAATACACCATTATATATAAGTCCAAAAAAAAACCATAACTTTTTTTTTATATATAATATATAGGATATACTTTAATGATCTATTAAATTACTATAGTTGTGTCTTATAGTTTTGTTTTCTTCATACAAATAGAACTTGATTTATTTGTCTCTTATTTGTACTTAGCTTATAAGACCCACAATTGTATATATATTTGATTTTATTTTAGTAAAACAACTATATTATATATATATACTTTTCTACATATGGATGATTTTTTGTTTAATTTCTTACAGTAAATTAGATTAATTATATTTCAGATTTTTATTTTAGAAATTTAAAAAAAAATTATAATAACTGAACATAATATATTTTTTTAGTTAAACAATCTATAACACACTATCTTAAGATTTTAGTTTATAGTTTTTGCGTCCCAAATTGTGTTGATTTGCATAATACATATTTGATAAGTTTATATTATTATTTCACACTCATACAAAAAAATTCATTTCAAATGTGATCTGTTATTTTATTCATATTATTAATAATATTTTGTTTTTATATTTTATTTTTAAAATAAAAAAATATATTTTTTAAAATCTAAAATACATAAATTTCAAAAAAAAAGTATATTACAAATTTGATATGCTTTAAAACTTGAATTTTATTAAAATTATCAAAATATATATATATATATATATATATATATATATATATATATTATAATTAATATAATATTATATCTTGAATAAATAAATAAATAAATATATTTTATTTAATTTATAATCTTAATTGATGGAAATTTTATAAGTTATAAGAGGTTTTATAATTCATGTGGAATCATGAAATTATATAGTTTTTAGGTGATATGTGTCAAGGATACAAGAATATAGAGTGTGAGATTTGAACTGGGATAAGGTTTCAAGAAGAAACCAACAAGAACTTGAATTAACTAGATGAATATAGAAATAACATCAAGAAAGGTGAGCTTGAACTCGAAGAGATGCATTGTCGAGACTGAAGAATTCTTTAGCCTCGACTTCCATATATATCCATATCTAGGATACTTCTCGAGTGGCTTCCATCAAACTAAGAAGCTTCTCAAGCAGCTTCTATCAATTAAAAAGCTTCTCGAGTAGCTTCTATCAACTGAGAAACTTCTCAAGCTCCTTCCACTAACTATGAAACTTCTTGAGCTACTTTCATCAACTAAGAAGCTTCTCAAGTGACTTTCACTAACTCAAGAAGCTCTAGAATGTTCTAAAAGGTTTTGTGAACTTTCAAAGTGTATGTCCCTAATATCACCTCTTTCTCTAGTGATGAGTTCTAAGAGAAGCTCATATCTTTGAAAGTCTTTCTACATATGTATAAAATCAAAGATATATTTCATTAATGAAGTTATGTATTATATTTTCTATTTTTAGATAATAGGTTCTACTGATCCTTAAAAAAATTATTTATGGCCTTGAATTACTATCTCTATTATTGAAACATCCCATCCAAAGATCTGATCTTCATTATAGCCTTTAAAACATCTTCTAAACAAGATCTCAAGCTTAAAAGGATTCACCTTTCCAACCTCAAGCAGTATCATTAAAGCTCGAGCATTAATATTGAGACTTACATAGATAGATCTTACTTCTAATGGCTCCAACCAAGGTTGTACTTGGCATTGAAATGTATCATCCTCACTTTGCTCAATTAAAGGTTGTGAAAATTGCACTAGTTTGTTCAAAGCTTGCGTAGCAAGTAAATCTTCTGAATCTTGTTTTTTCTATGTTTGAAGATTTGACATGGTGACTGACTTGCTTCTACCACTCTATTCTATCTTAAAATAAATGATTACATATTAATGAAGGCTTTAGTTTAACTCTTCTCCTCTTATGAATATTTCTTGTATTCAATCTTTACTAAAAAATTATCATCGAATATGTTCAAATTTGTGGAGATAGAATTAATGAAATTTTTGTACCTTTTAAGGCACATTGGTGAGATTTTTAGTTAGTTCTCATGTGCACTCATTAATGTCATAGCCTTGCCAATAAATAAGATGTTTCAATTTATTCCACCTTCATTTCAAATCAAGTACCTTTTTAACCTTGTATTCTTCATGGTCTTTGATTTTTATACTAGGCAACAATTGTTGTACTCTTTTTAGAATATGCGACTCTCTATAAGGTTCTAAAGAGAGATATAAAAAATTGAATGTATCTTCATAGAAGATGATAATTCCAAGTGATATGCCATTGGATTAATTTGCTTCTAGATAGAAAATGGTCCTAGTCTTCAATAATCCAACTTATCACATAGTTGCTAGGTCTTGATGTTCCATTGAAGAAGCCATATCTTATTTTCAATTTGAAAAGCATGTAGTTGATTTTTGAATTTATCTATAGATGCCTCGTAAGCATCTTGAGCTACTTGCAATTGAAGCTTTAAGATTTTTTGGTATTGCGATGAATACTTTACAAAGTGGATTTGTTGAAATATTTGAAATATGTTGCTCCTGGAATATGAAGTGAATCTATAGAATACATCAAAGAACATGTCAAAGAAGCAACATATTTTTTAAACACAAAGCGATAGATACTTTACAAACACCATTTTACTCCAACTATAGATATCACCCAAAGTTTAATCTATAGAATACGTCAAAGAACAATAATCCAAAAGCAACATGTTGAACTATGTTGATATCCACCTTTAATATTTCAAAAAAATATTTCTAAAACTTAAATATAAATTAGGATCCTTGATTAGATATGATATCATTCGATAGGCCATAATATCAATATATATTATCAAGAAATAGCCTTATTGTTTCTTCTTTAGATGCAGTCTTCTTACAAAGAATGAAATGAGCCATCTTTATGAGTTGATCAATCACTACAAAGATGTTGTCTAATGAATTAGATGGTGATAGATTTGTGATGAAATCCATTGAGATAGAAGACCATTATTGTCTTAAAACATACAAGTGTTGTAAGAGTCCAGAAGGACAATGTCAAGAATTTTTGGATCTTAAACAAATATTGCAAGAGAATATAAAATCCTTCACTGCCTTTCACATTTGAGGCCACCAAAAATCTTAAAAAATAAGTTCTAAGGTCTTGTTAAATCTAAAGTAACCCACAATTGGAAAGTCATGGCAAGTTTAAAGAACGTGTAATTATGTTGGTGCTTTTGGGATATACAAACATTCTTTAAACTATAGAAGGTCTTCTTCAAATTTGCGCTTGCAAGCATTTTTTTTAAGGCAATGCTTGACATCAAAGGCCAAAGCATCGTTAGTGATTGCAGCACGTATCTCATTAATGAAATTAGAATCAATAGATGCTGATATAGTAGTAGTGCAAAGAAAAAATTACTTCAGTTTCAACAAAGTTACATATTGTTGGTCAAATATTGTCTTTTCTATCTTTGGTATAAAATATGATTTCTTTAATAAAGCATCAAATAAATCTTATTACTTCTTAGGTTGATAAGTGATAACAAAGTTAAATCGAGATAGTGATATATTCCATCGAGCTTGGCGATGATTAAAAATCCAAATTGATATTAAATATTCCAAATTCTTGTGATCTGTATATAAAATCATAGGATGCATTGTTCTTTCAAAAAAATGACACCATTTTTAAAAAAAATCCATAATAGTAAGAAGCTCCTTATCATAGTTTTCATAATTAATTTTGATAGTTGAGAATTTTTGAGAATAAAATGTAATAAGATGGAGTTTATTATCTATATCTATTTGTGAAAGTACGGCCTTTAATGCAAAATCCAAAGCACCAACCTTCATGTAGAATGCTTTTGTAAAGTCTGAATGCATTAAAATTGAGACTGTGATAAATACTATCTTGAGATCTTAGAATGCCTTCTCCGCTTGAGGCCCCCATTTTAATTTGTCTTTATATATCAATTGAATAAAAGGGGTAGCAACTTGAGAGTAATTTTTAATGAAGATCTGATAGAAATTAACAAATCCAAAAAAACATTATAAATCTCTCACAATGTTCAGAATGGTCCATTGTATAACTGCCTCTATCTTTTTAAGATCTATTGTCAAATCCTTAGTAGATACAATGTATCCCAAAAATTCGCTCTTAGGATGATGAAATATATATTTCTTTGGTTTGACATACAAACCTACATCTTGCAGCTTTTGTAATACCAATTTGACATACCCCTTGTATTCTTCCAGATTTTTTGAGTAGATCAAGATGTCATCTATCTTACTATAGTTCTTCCAAAAGTCTTGAAATTAATAGTGGTGGGTAACAATTTTTTGTTGTTATCATAATTAATTTCTAATAAACAATGTACATATATAAAGAACCATCCTTCTTATTCATAAAAAATATAAGTGTATTTGTTGGAGACTTTAAATGACTGATGAAGTTCTTTGCAAGGTTTTCATCAATATAATCCTTCAACATTAAAAATTCATTTTGAAAAAGATTATAGATTGGGCCAAAAAGTAGTTGTATTCTTTCTTGAAGATCTATAATACAATCATATAGTAGGTGCTTTGATAATATATCAACATTCTTCTTGTAAAAAATATCTTGAAATTTGCTATACTATTCTAGAATATTTGCTAATAAAGTTATATCTTTTTTAATTAGAATTGTATAAATAAAAAATAATATAACTTTTTTAGCCAATCTTATAAAAGTCCTAATTCCAACAAATAAAGGCTTATCAATTTGTGACTTTTTACAAATTTTTTTTATAGGAATTTCTATTGAAAATGTTACTCTTTGTAATCTCTAATCTATAAATGGATTATATTTTTTTAACCAAGATAGTCCAAGAATAACAAGATTTGAAAGAGTTCTAATTATGTTATTGCATTGTAAATTAAAACATAGTGTGAAAGATATAAAAGAATGTGTTAAAATAAAAAGATTAAGATTAGAAGAGGAGAGGATAAAAAAGAGAAGGGATTGTGGTTATAATCACATTATCTTGGGGATTATAGTACTTATCACAAGCTCAGGGATAATAGGTAGGCCAAACTACTAATTTTTTGCTGAAATTCCCACTAGCAGTGCCAAGTTATGAAGCCAAGGATTCCTACACTGAAGTCAAGTGGATTTGAATCCATGTCAGCTCTAAAGTAGCTAAGAATTTAACCACATAAGCTTCTTAAACTTGGCAGTATAGGATGTAGTTCTTTTTTTTTATTTTTTATCTCTAATCTAATCTAAATTATTTCTTTTTACTTGTTAGATTTTCTTCTATTTTATCTTAGATCTACTTTATCTTTATTCTCTTCTCTCTTAGATTTGAACTTAAATGTTGTGGGCTGAAATTAGAAGAGAAGTTGGTAGAAAAATGGTAGTAAGAAGATAAAATAGAAATTTATCTCAAAAAGTGAGATTTCCTCAAATTAATCCAAGATAAAAGATTAAAGAGGTAGGAAGATATAGCTGAGGTGTCTCTTTGACTAAGGATAGAAGGGAGACTAGGCGGGGATGACAAGGAGGGGTTATGAAGAAGAAGGAGGAGAGTTTTTTTTGGAGGTGCATAAGATTTTTGTATAGGCAGTATACGTTTTGGTGTGTAGAGGGAGCTTAGAGAGGATTTTAAGTGCAATTTTTGTGGATTTGTAGTAAACAAGATAAAAAAACATATAGAAATAATTGTCATATCTTTTGGTTAAATATCAAGGGAGATATGAGCAATCAAAGTTGCAAGTGTTTAAGTCTAGGACAGTGAGGGTTACTAAATTTCGGGCCTTAGCTCTTGGAAACCACTTAGATTCTAGAGATGAAATTTGTTGGGCTTTTGTTTCTTATAGAGTTAACTACTTTGTATCAAAATCTCAAGTCAATATGATCTCTGAGCAAAGAGTTATGAATGAAATTGTAACCGTGTTAGGATGAAAAGAGAAATAGAGTGAAGACATGATTGGGATTTGTATGGGTAGTGTATATGTGTAGATT
This sequence comes from Physcomitrellopsis africana, assembly GCA_036785485.1. Taxonomy (NCBI): domain Eukaryota; kingdom Viridiplantae; phylum Streptophyta; class Bryopsida; order Funariales; family Funariaceae; genus Physcomitrellopsis; species Physcomitrellopsis africana. The sequence continues at coordinate 1,110,803 of JAWRVF010000037.1, read as the reverse complement.
ATTTGGATATAAATAGAGTTAGGAGACGAATTTGAGTATGAAATTTGATAGATATGATCTATGTAAGTTAGAAAAGAGACGAGAATAAGTTTAATACTCATTCGTTTTATGAATAAAATGTTATGTTCTTTCAAAGTGATAGGGATCTATCTCCAAGTCTGTGAAGTTTGAGGGAGCATATCTTTGTGATCAAAGTAGCATTTTGAGTAAAATATATTGGAATTTGTAGATATATGAGTCTACTAAGTTGTATAAAAAATTTATTGCTATTGGAGTTATATTTAAAGAATTGTGAGGAAATTTGTGGTCGGATCTAGAATTGTTAGAAGACAAAATTAAAGAAGAAGGGTAGAGTATATAACTCTAGTTCAAAGAGGAATTTTGAAGCAAAAATTGGATGATGTTTACAACATAAAATAAGCAAAAAGCCTACCAAATTTCAATATGTAGATCTTTGTTAATGAGGAGCAATGAAGGTATGAAGCAAAGGGGGTCTTAAATCAAAGGCAACATAGAGGGATTACTTTGACAACATGGTTCTCTTTAACCACATGAGCTATAATCAAAAGGTTTATGGGGTTTGCTTCCTTACTCCTTAAGTACTTTGTGTCCAAATTTTGCTTTAATTGATATGATATCCTAGGATTTATGAGCAAAATTGAGAGCAGGTTTTTAAAGATAGAATATATTAGGATTAATAAAGTATATTTTTATGTAAATTCTTCAATTTTATAAACTCTTATGAATTTCATCTTACACTTGAGAAACTAAAGGCACAAAAAACCCAGTGTTTCTTAGGGCTAAGACTCTTATCACGACAATGTTGAACTCAATTTGGCTTCTATGATCTTTGAACAACACTTCTATAGGCATGGTTTCATGGGTAACACTACAAGAAGATAAGAGTTATCTATCTATTATCTCTATATAAATAGGTTTGGATTTTGTACTAGAGGAATTTTATAAAGCTTAGTGAATGTCTCATTTACAAAATAAGCAAATACCCTCAAATCCAACAAGGAGATTGTCTAAAGCTTTTAAGGGCTAAAATATAAAAGAATTATAAAACAACAAGGAAGTTGAATAGAAAGAGAGGAACCTAAATAATTTTGTAATGTTGGATTTTCCAGCCCCATTCTCCCTATTATAGCTGAACGTCTACTTTTTTCTAAACAATTGTACTCTTGGTTTTGGTAATGTGTTGATTTTATTTCTTAGATAATTGCCAATCTTGTGGCCTTCTTTGCTACAATTCAAGTATAATCCTTCTTCGATCTGATGCTTCTTTTTTTATGGACTAAAAAATTTAAAACATACTGCATCAAATTACGTATTTTCTAATTTTGAATGTAAATTCAAAATACTTGTCAATGTAGCAGGAGTGTATCAAATTACGTATTGATTTACTGAAGCCCATGAACGTTATTCTTGAAGATGTTGAAATAGTTAATTATCACATTTTACGGCTTGGCTAATGGTTTCATTGAGCGATTGTGGATCTATGAGTGATAGTAATAAGTCCTTCATATTATTTTTTAATCTTCAATTAAATTAGCTTATTAAGGCATCTTCATTCCAATTGATATTGCACGATAGTTGCCTAAAATTGGATGCATAGACTTATGCAAAGCGCACTCTTTCACACTGTCGAGATGCACTTGTGGCAAGTGCATCAAAATCAAATAATTATATATAAAAGTTATAGTGTAAATAGGGATAAATTAGAACTAGTTCCAAAATTACATTGTAAATAGGAATAAAATAGAGTTAGTTCTAAAATTGCAATGTAAATATGGAATCTTAAGATTTTAGGATATCAAATAAGAAATCTCAAAGATTCTAGGATATCAAACAAGAAATTTTAAGAATATAAGATATCAAATAAGAAATCTTAAGATTCTAAGATATTAAATAGAAAATCTTAAAGATTTTAGGATTTCAAATAGAAAATCTTAAGATTCTAGGATATTAAATAGAAAATTTTAAGGTTCTACGATATTAAATAAAAAATCTTGGGATTCTAAGATATCAATCAAAGAATCTTAGAATTATAGAATATCTGAGATTAAGATATCAGCCAGATATCACGTGAGTATCGACTAAGTATTAGCTTATACTGGATATTATCCAAATATTGGCTAAGTCGTCTATTTAAATCCTTTTAGGGATGAAAATAAACACTTTTCTTCTTTCATCTTTTGTTTAGATCTTGAATGGATTTATTTCACTCTAAAAAAATCTCCAAGAAAATTTGCGAGAAAATTTGCGAGAGAATCTCAGGATATTAAAGGAATTAGAATTAAAAATCTACGAGGGAATCTCAAGGTACTAAAGGGATTTGAATTAGAAATTTGTGAAAGAATCTCAGGATACTAAAAGGATTTGAATTAGAAATCTGTGAAAGAATCTCAAGGTGTTAAAGGATTTTGAATTGGACATTTGTGAGAGAATCTCAAAATATTAAAAGAATTTGAATTGGAAATTTGTGAGGAAATCTCAAGATATTAAAGAATTTTGAATTGAAAATCTACAAGAGAATCTCAAGGTACTAAAAAGATTTGAATTGAAAATTTGTGAAGGAATCTTAGGGTATCTTAAAAGAATAAAAGAATTTTAGATCAAAGAATCTTTGAGGGAATAAAAGAGTTAATAGACATGATATTTAGAAGAAAATCGTAAGGATGTAAATAGAATTACCTCACCAGTCTTCTTTTTCTTTGCTTAATAAGCAGCCAAGATTACAGCGATTTTTTGAAGAGGGCTCTTTCCAACATGACAATACTTAGTACTTCTACTAAAAGATTCTTCAAGGCTATTAAATATTAATAAAATGGAGGAAACAAGAGGAATTTGAGAATATTGAGGAGATGTTGAAGGCATTTTCAAAATATATAGAGAAACAATCATAGCAACAATCAAGGATGGAATACGTGCAAATAGAAGAGAAAAATATTTTTAAGGCTCTATAATCTATCATCAATCAAGTAGGGAGATTTAAAGAAAGAAGCTTATTCAGGTATCTCAAAATCTATGTGAATGAAATGGAAATATATCAAATTTTTTATAGAAGGATGTGTTTGAATTTTATACTTGCTTGCATTTTTAAAGTCAAAGAAAGAGCCAAAGGTTTATAAAGAGATGATATAAACTCTTGAAATGAGTATGAAAAAATTTTAAAAGAAGAGTTTTTTGAAGAAGATTTAGAGAGGGTGACTAAGAGAACATTCTTAAAATGGATAGCACAACAATTTGAGAAGCAAATGGATCCTGAGGAATTTCTAGGAGAATTTGAAAGGAAATATTTTTAGCTTCGTATAGCAGATAGGCAGTTATTCAATGACAAGAAGGTGGAGTTTTTTCTACAAGCAATTGATGGAGATTTACAAGATAAGTTGTTTCTACTTTTGATTAATAGAGGTGACAAAAGAGGCCTTATTAATGATTGGAAATAAATTTAGGAAGCTATAGCAACAATCATGGAGCAAAGAAGGATAAAGGCTAAACGAAGTGTAGTTGTAGAATCAAAAGTGGCTCCTATTCTCATCCAAGTATCTCCAATAATTTCTAGTGATCTAATATTAGTTCTAAAAAAGGATATTCCCAATGAAACTCTTGAAGAACTTGTCAAAGATATGAGAGAATTAAGAACTAAGTTTAATAAATTGGAAAAAAAAAAAAGAAGTGAATTTTCCTAAATTTCCAACAGAAACCAAGAAGTGGGTGAAGAGGTGTATGTATTATCATAGTGAAGACTATGACAGGAAGAATTGCTCAACCTATGAAGAGGATTTGAAAAAAGGGATAATCTTCTTCAAAGAAGACAAGGTAAGACTTATTGCAACTCGAAAACTTGTTGGATTAAATTTTGGCAAGGGTGGAATGAAGAAACTTGTGCAAGGCCACATTAGAAGTTCTAGTGGTGCATCCGTGGTTAAAGAAGCAAATGCATACTCTGTTATTGTAGAAATAGAAAATACAAAGATTTTTACAATCCCTAGCAAATAAATTATACTTAGGGGTGCACATGTTATTAGGCAGAAGATTGGATGAGGTGATCTAGTTGATGCTATAAGTATTAAAGCTTACTTGGAAGTTCATGAAGAAAAAGATGAGATCTAGGAAGCTATGGTTGAGGTTAAAAGGGGTAGGATTGTAGAAGAGAAGAAAATAGAGGAATCCAATAGCAAGAGGCAAAACCAAAGGTTGATGGATAAAAATCAAGAAAAACAAACTACCACTCCAATGGAGTGAAGGCCTTCTTTTTCCTATCTAGATAAGAACACCATATAACCTAAGAAAAAATGGAAGAAGGGAAATGAGAAAGAAGATTCAAGGAAGGATAGGACTAAGAATCCAATATTTAAATTGAAGTTAGATATTGAATCCTCTGTTGATATGAAAGATATTTTTGAAAAGAGGATTTTAGATATAAAAATTGATTTTTTTTTAAAGGAGGTTCTTGATATAGCCAAGAAGGAATTTTATGAGCTCATCATTGATGTTACTAAGAAGAAGAAGCAAATGATATCTGAAGTGATGATGATGAAGGCTTTGGTGGATATAAAAGATACAAAAGAAAAAAAAAGAGGTATAAGTATTTGCCTCATTTGGTGATAACAAAGAAAGGGTTGCACAAAATCACGGGCATGAAAATTCTTGTCTTGATGATATAAATGTATTTGAAAATGAGAAGGAACTTAGCAAGAAAAAAAAGATTAAGAGATCTAATGTCTCTGATACTTCCACTAATATGATATACACAAATAAGATAAAAATAATTGGATGTGGGGTGGAGAAGGCCAAGAATAAAAGATGTGAGCAAGTGAGGGCATCAATTTGTAAATATAAAAAGATAGGAGTTGAAGAGAAGCCTGTATTTTTTCATATATATTGGACTAGGGCTACTACAGAAGCTAAGGTGAAGATTGAAGATTGTAAGGAGACCTATCTAGAATTAGTTGATTATGGATCTGAGATCAATATAATGTCTAAAAGTATTTATGGAAAGAGAATATGACCTATTGACACCAACCATGGATGGATGATCAAAGCTGCAAATAATGAGAGAAGTGAACTGTATGGAGCATGTCTAGCAATTTGGATAAGAATTGGAGATGTAGAGGTGGAGCAAAACTTCTTTGTAAAAGAATTTCCTATCTATCTTATGATTTTGGAACATCCATATATTACAACTACAAGAATGGAGACTATAGTGCTGGATAATGGCTCGCATTATGCAAAGATCAAGAATTGTGATGGAAAGAAGTCAGTACAATTTCTAACTGTAATGACCAATAATGAAAGAAATATGGAATAATTAGAAGAAACCTCTTTGAAAATTGGTAATGATTTTTTGGACTTTTGAGAAGCATCCTCAAGGATGCAGAGTCCAAGGATGCAAATAAATCCTCTAGTTTTAATTATGTAGAGGGAAGGGATTTGAATTGGAAATGTGCATAGAAATCTCTGAATACTAAAAGAATTTGAATTGAAAATCTATGAAAGAATCTCAAGGTACTGAAGGATTTTGAGTTGGAAATTTGCAAGAGAATCTCAGGGTACTAAAAGGATTTGAGTTGGAAATTTGTGAGAAAATTTCATGATATTAAAAGAATTTGAATTGGAAATTTTCAAAAAAATCTCAAGGTATTAAAATCTGCAAAAAAAATCTCAGAATACTAAAGGATTTTGAATTGAGAATTTGCAAAAAAATCTCAGGATACTAAAAGGATTTGAATTGGAATTTTGTGAAGGAATCTCAAGGTACTAAAAGAGGTTTGAATTGAAAATCTACGAGAGAATTTCATGGTCATAAGGGAGTTTTGAATTAGAATTTTACAAGGAATTTGCGAGAGAATCTCAAAATACAAAGGGAATTTTGAATTAGAAATTTATAAGGAATTTGCAAGGAAATTATAGGATATAAAGGAGATTTTGAATTAGAAATTTAGAGGGAATCTGCGAGAAAATTTCAGGGTATAAAAGAAGTTTTGAATTGAAAATTTACAGGGAATCTACGAGGAAATTTTAGGATACTAAAGAGAATAGAATTAGAAATCTACGAAAAAATCTGAGAATATTAAAGAGATTTGAATTGAAAATCTATGAGAAAATCTCAAGATACTAAAAGGATTTGAATTGGAAATTTACAAAAGAATCTCATGGTACTAAAGGATTTTGAATTGAAAATCTATAAGAAAATCTTTGGATACTAAAAGGATTTGAATTGGAAATTTGTGAAAGAAACTGAGGGTACTAAAGGGGGTTTGAATTGAAATTTCACGAGGAAATTTCAAGGTCAAAAGGAAATTTTGAATTGGAAATCTGCGAGGAAATTTTAGGATACAAAGGGAGTTTTGAATTAAAATTTTACACAAAATCTATAAGGGAATTTCAGGGTACTAAAGAGATTAGAATTAGAAATCTGTGAGGAAATCTCAAGGTACTAAAGAGATTTGAATTGGAAATTTATAAGGAAATTTTAGGATAATAAAAAGATTTAAATTGGAAATTTATAAGAAAATTTTAGGATACTAAAAAGATTTAAATTAGAAATCTGCAAAAACATTTTAGAATACTAAAGAAATTTAAATTGGAAATCTGTGAGGAAATCTCAAGATAGTAAAAGGATTTAAATTGGAAATCTATGAAGGAATCTCGAGGTAATAAAAGGATTTAAATTAAAAATATGTGAAAGAATCTCAGGGTACTAAAGGATTTTGAATTGGAAATCTGTGAGAGAATCTCAAGGTATCAAAAGAATTTGAATTGGAAATTTATGAAGAAATTTCAAGATACTAAAAGGATTAGAATTGAGAATTTGTGAGGGAATCTCAAGATATTAAAGGGAATTTGAATTGGAAATCTGTGAAAGAATCTCAGAGATATCTTAAAGAAATAAAAAGATTTTAGATCAAAGAATCTTTAAAAGAATAAAAAAATTGATAGACAAGATATTTAGAAAGAAATTGTAACGATATAAATAAAGCTACCTCACCAATCCTCTTTTTCTTTGCTCAATAAGTAGCTAGAATTCCAACGATTTCTTGAAGACGGCTCTCCCTAATACAACGATAATGCAATGATTAGATCTTAGCTGTTGTCCAACAAGCCTTGTCATATTTTCCAAATATTTTTGTAAATGCTTCTATAAAAACTTCAAAGTTCCTCAAAATTAGTATTCTCTTTTCAAACAAGGGAACAAATCATGATAATACTTACTCCATAAGCAAGGTGCCAACCAATCTGACCCGTAATCTTTTTATCATATAAGTATTAGATTGTAGAATTGTTATCATTTAAATTTGATTGATAAATCTTCAAAACTTTGAACATTATTGTATTGTAATTGCTTACAATATGTAAAATCTAGTCAAAATATATAATATGTTTATAAGTTCTAATGTATGTTAAAATAATTAATAAAACATTTAAAAAAGTTGATGTAAAAAACTTTATTTTAATTTTTTTTATTTAATTTGGTTATGGCATTTAAATTATATAGGACCTAAATATTTAGTATGAAGCCTTGAGAGAAGATTGGGGGCCAAAGATGAAGAATTAAACTACTAAGAGTCTTATTTGGAAGGATGAAGGCAAAAAATGGATGAATGAAGGTAAGGAATAAAGGTCTTCATTCCTATTGGTCAATGGTCATGCCCAATAGGCTTTGAGGAGGCTATCTATAACAAAAATAAGAGTTTCAATGATTTCAAGGAGAACATTTGAAAATCAAAGACTAAGGTTAGAAAGCTTGTTTTTTTTATTATAATTTTAGCATAAAAATTGAGAGATTTGGAATTTTTATGAGAGAGGAGTAGGCGCTTGAAATTAAGGTATATATATTATATCTATTGTCAATCTTTTGAGTATACAAGGAGTTGTATGAGAACTTTTGGACATCAAGAGGTGTGGCTAGAGAGATGATTTTAAGATCTACATCTTATCTGGAAGAATTTCTACCTTTAGAATTTTAAAGAAGGAGATATTGGGAGTCAAAGATAGCAGATTGAATTCCAAGGCAATAAGTAGGCTGTTTTGTTGATAGTAATGGTTTTTGCCATATCTTCAATTTTTAGATAAATTTTTATTTAAAAAAGTATATTATAATATTAAAAAGCTATATATCAAAGTTTTATAGTATTTAAATTTTTAGTTTGTAATATATGAAGAATTTAGTATATGAATATTTGTAAACAAGGATTTGAAGCTATTATTAGGGTTTTGAAGATTTTTGAAGATTGATAACGAATCAACAATTAAAATTTGTAATAATATTTGTTAAAAATATATTAATATTTCATATAAATTTTGAGTAGGCTTGGATAGTTGGATTAAAAGTTATGAATTTTTGAAATTTGGAAAAAATTCCCTCTATATGGAGTAATGAGGGTTTTAGAGTATTTGTTATATTTTGAGTGTTTTGAGGAAATAAGACTTATATATTGGATATAATAGCCCTATGAAAAAAACTTTTATATAAATTTGGAGCTTTTATTATATTTGGATCTTTATTGAGTAATTAGTGGCAAATAGAAGCTCTGTGCTTTCTTGAGACAAATTCTCTCTACCACGACAACGTGTACGATTATATTTCTTCAAAAGACTAACTTGAGGCTTGTTACATTGCTGAGTAGATAGGTTTCTTTGGTTTAACATAGGTAATATAGCATCCTCAAGCACAAAAGTTAGAAAGTGGATATAATTTAGATTGTGGTATTTTAGATGTTGTGTCGTTATGCGGTTTTGCAATAATCTCTTCAATCTCTATAGTTCTAGCATATAACATAGTAAGAATGTTAGAGATGTAAGATATCAAGTTAGGAAAGAAATAAAAAAAAGATTACAGAACTAAAATAATTTTAAGAACAAAGAATTGAATGGATAAGAAGAAAGAACTAGATCATTAATAAGAACAAGAGATTAGATTAATATTAAGAAATAAGACAATACTTTAGATTATTCCAAGACTTGTGTTGGCAAGACTGAAGCACATCTCGATCTTATCTCTTTTTTATATTATAAGGCCTATGTCCTATTGAACCTTCTAACAATATTTGAAAAGATTTTAAAAGATTGAGGAAGATTCTAAATAACTAAAGCAAATTCAAGAAGATTTAGAAGACTACAAGAGATTTTAGAAGATTGAAGAAGATTATAAAAGATTTTAGAAGACTATAAAAGATTTTTAGAAGACTAAAGAAGTTTCTAATAAGTTTTAGAAGATTCTAAAAAACTATAAAAGATTTTAGAAGTCTATAGAAGATTCTAGAAGATTGTATTGATTTAAAGTACATCTATGACATCACCTTTTCTTCTAGCGATGAGTTCTACAAGGAACTGAAGTGATTTGATCATGAAATCATATACACAAGGAATCTAAAATTTGTCAGAGTAGAGAAGCAACATATTCCATCTTTTGTTTGTTGATTAATGGTTCAACAAGATCCTTGAGGTAGTATTAATGACCTCCAGATATAACCTCTGTTATACTAATATCCCATGCAAGAATCTATTTTTTGTTGCAACCTTCAAAACATCTTCCAAATATAATTTTTGATCCACATAGAGTCATCCTTCCAACTTCAAGGAGTATTACCAAAGCTCGTGCATTTGAATCAAGATTTTTGTGATGAGACTGTATCTCCAAAGAACTCAAATATGGACTTATTTAATATTAGAATATTTCTTCTTTGTCTTGTTTATGTTCTTCAAATCTAGCAAATTGTGAAAGTTGCAATGGTTCTCCAATTGCTTATATGGCAAAAGAGTCTTTTGACTCTTGTTCTTGCAATTCTCTTGAAATACAAAGATTTGACATGATAATTAATAAGCTTATAGTAAGATCTATTTTATCTTTAGTCAAAATTACTATATACAAATAAAGATCTTGGTGTGGCTCTCTCTCTTTTATATTAGTATTCTACCATTAATAAAAAAATATCATTTAGAAGCTATGAAATATTGGTGTCCATAAAATCTTCAATGATAATTGAATCTAAGTTTTCTAGGATATTGTTGATGGAATTCACAAACTTTCTCAAGTGCATTCTTTAGATTATTTGAAGATTCTTACATTCTTTTATAAACTCCATATTCCTTTCAATGAATGAAATAATCCAATTATCCATGTTTTACATGCAAATCCAATATTTCATCCACTTGGTATTCCAGCTCTTAATTGACTTCAATGGGGGTTGGTGATAGAAGAATTCTTTTAATAATATTTAATCTATAATAGGTTTTTAAAAATGAGACATGGAAGATTGGATGAATATGCATACTACTTGGTAGTTCAAGACAAAAATTTATTAGATTTATTTAGTGTAGAATTATAAATAGTCCAAATCTTTGATAGTCTAATTTTTGTGATGGTCAATTTGTTTGTGTATTTTGCTAGAGTAGCCAGATATCATCTCCTACCTTGAACTTTAGTTGGTTCTTACAATGAATGTCTGCATAGTCTTCATATCGGACTTGAGCCATTTATTGTTGGAATTTTAATTCTTCATAGATGGCTTTTAAATAGATAGCTTGATTTTCTACAGCAGGGCTTCCTACATCTTCAATTTGGAATGGATCTTCTCTAGGATGGTATCTATAGTTTGAAAAGAATGGAATTTTTTTTATTAAAGAATATTTAGAATTATTATATGTTAACTCTGCTAATGATAGGAAGTCCATCTAATCATTTTGTTGATAGTTTATACTGCAATAAAGATATTGTTCTAAGATCTAATTCACTTATTTTGTTTGACCATCAATCTGAGGATGATAAGCAAATGAGAGATTGATCTTGATCTTTAAAAGTTAAAATAATCCTTTCTAAAAATTTGATACAAATTGTGGTCCTTGGTGCGAAATGATGTCATTTAAAAAGCCATGTATTTGATGAATATTATCAATAAAAAGCTTGACCATTTTTTTTCCAAAAATAATCTTGTTGTATAGGATGAAATATACCATCTTCTTAAGATAGTCTACCACGACAAAAATTGAGTCTTTTCCATTCAAAATCAGGAAGTCTATAATAAAATCCATGGATAACAATTTCCATAGGCCCTTAAAAAATGGAAGGGGTTGAAAAAGTCCATATGGTTGGTATCTTAGGATCTTTGTTCACTCACAAATTTTACATGATAAGATGAATTCTTTCACCAATTTCCACATTTGAAACTACCGATAGTCTCTTGATATTAATTCCAAGATCTTATTGAAGCCAAAATATCCAGCTATTAGAAGGTCATATTGTGCTTGAAAAATTTGAAGTCTTATAAAGCTTAGAGGAATATGTAAGAGATTTAGGAATATTAAAATATAATAATCTATCCTTGAACTTGAAATTATTGTTTTCTTTCATATGTACATTTTTTAGACGTTGATGAATATTTTCTATAAATGGATCTATTTTCATTGCTCTCTAGATTTCTATCTTGAGAATTATATTTGTATAGATAAATATTATTAATGTCTTCAATTACAAATTGGATGGCTTTAATATGATTGATTTTATTGATCCAATACAATATCTTCTATTCTTGGTGCAAGATATGATCATCAAGAAAAGATATGTGATTTTTCTTGAAGTTTTTTTAGATGATATGTAATCACAAAATTGAACCAAGATAATGACATGGTCTATTGTGCTTATCAGCGATTCAAAATTTAAGCATTCATACTCTAAATATTCTAAATTTTTGTAGTCAATATATACCATGATCTTGTGTTGAGCTCCCTCTAGCAAATGGCACTACTCTACAAAAGTATCAACATTTGCTAATAATTCTTTGTCGTGGATCTCATAATTAATCTCTACAATTAAAATTTTTTGAGAGTGGAATGCTACTGGATGTAGTTGACTATGACCACTAGTTTGAGAGAGTACAAATTTAAGTGCAAAATCTAAGATATCCATTTCCAAGATGAATGATTTTATTGGATTTGCGTGGACAAGTATAAGAATTGAAGTGAAGGATTTTTTTAGCTTCTTGAATGCTTCTTCAGCCTTGTCACTCCAAATAAATTTTTCCTTGCCTATAAGTTGTGTTAATGGAGTGACAATCTTGAAATAATCTTTAATGAAGATTTTATAAAAATTTGCAAATCTCAAAAAATATTGTATATCTCTGATTGTTGCCACTTGTTTTTACTCTATAACAATTTGTATCTTCTTTAGGTCCATGAAAATCCCATTTTTAGAAGCAATATATTCCAAAAACTTGATTGATGGTTCATGGAAAGAACACTTTTCTAATTTGGTATACAATCTATTTTTCTATAGTTTCTCCAATATCATACGTATATGATGTTCATGTTCTTGTTTGTTCTTAGAGAAGATCAAGATATTGTCTAAGTAGATGACTACAAAATCATTCTAAGTATTCTCATGAGATGTCATTCATTATATATTGAAAGATTGCAGGTGCATTTATAAGTCCAAAAGGCATAACATTACATTTGAAATGTCCATACCTCGTACAAAATATTGTCTTTCATTGATCTCTTTCTTTAATCTTGAGTAGGTTGTAGGCACCTCTCAAATCAATCTTTGACATTGGATCTTTCATTAGAATAACATACAATGCAAATGCAACCTCTTTTTTTGCTACTTGCATAAATGCTTTAGCTCTAAAAAATAGAATAGCACCTTGTTTCTTCTTTTGACATTTGGATCTTAAAAAAATCTTATGCAAACTCTTATCAATATCAAGATTATATAATTCAAATCAAAGGAGTCCAATGATAATAGGATTTGTTGGACATTGAATAATATTTAAGATAATGTGTGATATTTGATCTCCTAGTATTACTTCCAATAGTTGGATTTCTTCAATAACATCTCTCGATGCAAGGTTTCATCCATCAATGACTTCAATGAATGTAAGATAGATCTTCTTTACAAATATTAAATTGTGCTTAGTTGCAAAATTCTTATCCACAAAGCATGTTGAGGTTCCAATATCCAAAAGGATTTTAGCAGAAATCTCTTATTTTATGATTTTTATATATACAAGAAATATAAAACAAGATCTTGGATTTGGAGGTAGGAATAGATTTTTTTTTGATACTTTAGATTTGGAGATATCAAACTGCAAGGTCTTTATTGTAGTTGGACATCTTTATTTTTTGACCTCTCCAATACAGATGTTATATCTCGTGCCTTGAATTTTTTAGACTTATTTAGATAATTTATTATCTTGTAATTAGATCTTTTACAATATACATATAGATTCTCTTACCAATATTGTCGTGTAATATGGTCTTCTATCTAGGAATACACTGGATATCTAGCTGTAGAGAATTTATTTGAAACTTATTAGGAAGAGTCCAATAATTAATTTTTTTTAATAAAAAAGACAAATAATATAATGATATTATAAAAGATAACTTTTATTGATAAATCCTTTTATATTTAAGTAGATTTGTACAAAAAGGCTCAAATTGCTACAAAATCCTTCAATACTTTATTCACTTACAAAGACTTATTTCTTTCTAAATTTTAGAATTCAATAACTCTTGATTCAATTATTCAATTTCTATAAAATATTCCTCAAAGTGTAGATAATTCTCTTAAGCTTCACTACAAAAAAAAAGTCAACTGCAAATTTATTGCTAATTGTCCAATATCTTAAAAATCTTAGTAAATGCTTAAAATCCTAGCTCAAAGACACATGAGCAATATTTCCTTTCTATCTCACAAATCCAAAACTCTAATGCCATAAGATTCTTGTATATAATCTTTTGATATAAATATATACATTTGTAAAAGTTTTGAGCTAAATTTTTTTCAAATTGCTTAAAATATAGCTCAAAACATGAGCACTAGTTAAACAAAGTCACTTACTGCCTTTAGCTTACAAACACTGACTTCAATTTCTAATATCTCCTTCATCTTAGCTTGGATTTCATCAAGATTTATACAAAAAGTATAGTGAAAAAAGTGTTCTTTTCAATCCTAATTGCCGATCTTCTATTCCTTTTTATACACATGAGTTATGCCCAAAAGAATGTCAATAGATATAATTTTGACACCTTAACTTTGAGCGCCTATATTTCTTTCATATTAAGTCCAAATTATATAAAATTTTACCAAAATCATATCCAAAAATCCAAACTTACAAACCTTAGCCTCTGATATTCAAATCCCATCAAAAAATAAATCTTAATCCCTAATAAATCCTTAGGCAACCTCTTTGAAGGCCATTGGGCATGATTTTTGGCCAATAGGAATAGAGACTTCTATCATCCATCTCTATTCATCCACTTAGATGACCATACTATCCTCTTTTACACTAAAAATCCCTTTCTAATCTTTTTTTTTGTAAGATTTATATAATATGTGTTCTAAACACCAAATAAAAGAATTAAATAAAATCTTAAGGATCACCAATGTCTAACAAAGGTGACTTAAGATATATAAAAGTTATTATCAATATAAAATCAACTTCAAAAATCACTATCCAAAAGAAAATAAGATTGTGTAAACCTCAATAATAGCCCTTTTAAACAATTTTTTTTTTTTAAACTAATAACCTAACCACATTTTGTAATCTATAAAAGTCCAATGATATGGCTTTTATTTAGCTGTGTAGTAAATTGTATATTAATTATAGATATAAATTTTTTTCACATGCTAGCTAAATCATAATACAACAACGTCTAGTCTTTTTTACTAGTGTTAATGGCTTGAATTGAATTATATCAATCTCCATAGGTTCAAGATATGTTAATAGCTTCTTTAATATTCTTGAGGATTTAGCAAGCGTATCTTGGTAGATATTGTTGAAAATTGAACACCTCTCCTGTCGTAATTCAAATAAGCAATTGTCACAAGTAATAGCTTGAGATATGAGTTCTTTTAAACTTTCAACTCTTCGCATTGTAATCAATAAATTCTTCACATCGTCTTTTAGGCTATAATGGAATTAGGTCATAAAAGCCTTATCATTCCAATCAAGATTAGAAGTAAGTTGTTAAAATTTTTTGGCATAAATTGCAGCTGAATATTGTCTTTGTCATAGATTTTGAATCTTTCTTTTTGCCACCTTTTCTCAATCACTATTTCCAAAGGCAGTAATAAATCTTTTGACAAAAACCTCCAAATTCTATAAGATTAGAAAATTCTTTTCCAACAGTGGAGCAAATCATGATTGAGCACTTTCCAATAAAAAGGTGCCTACAAAAGAAACTTGAGTGAATCCATCTAGATAATGAGAAGGATATAGTCGTAAATAAAATTATACTTGTTGCACAAACCTTCAAAAATTGGATCTTATTTTATCAAATTTATTAGATATGCCAACGTTTGGCGCTTTCATGACAATCCCTAAAGCTTTTAAAGAAGTTATGTACATAGCTTACCTTCTATCTGCTTCTTTTAATTGTATAATCTTGTATTGCAAATTATGAATTTCTCGCTTAATTTCTTCAAATACTTATTCCATTTGTGGTTTTTTTTTTTGAATTGTAAAAGAATGCCATTTCTTTTCATACAATATCCAAAAGAGCTCAAAGATGTGCAAGAGTTGCTATTCTATTCTCTGTTTGTAAGGATGCACCTCTTATGACTTGATCTACTTCTATATTGACAAAGAAAAAATCAACAAGCCATTTGATTAGTAATATTTTTTATATTAAAAAGAAATATTTTTAATCAATATTAATTTAGAGGAAGATAATCCACAATCTTTAAAATATATTAGTATATCCTAAGAAAAGATAGTTTATTCTCTTCAAAGAAAGATCAAATTGCAATAAGTAAGCATATCAGTCTAAAAAAGGATAATCTATACTCTTCTAGAGCACAACAGTATCTTCAAGAAGAGAGATAATCCAATTTCTATTAAGAGATCAAAGCTTTGATATGATTACTTAGATAGTCTTGTCAAACTATCAGGAATATAAGATATCAGGCTAGCAAAGAAACAAAAAAAAGATTATAGAACTAGAATAATTTCAAGAACAAAGAATTGGATAGACAAGAATAAAAAACTACATCATTGACAAGAACAAGAGACTAGATTGATATTAAAAAATAAAGCAACACTTTGGATTACTCCAAGACTTGTGATGACAAGATTGAGGTGCATGTGGATCTTGCCTCTTATTTATATTATAAGCCCTGTATGCTATTGAAGCTTCTAAGAGTACCTTAAAAGATTTTAAAAGATTGAAGAAGATTCTAGAAGACTAAGGCAAATTTAAGAAGATTAAAGAAGATTGTAAAAGGCTACAAGTGATTTTAAAAGATTGAAGAAGGTTCTAGAAGATTTTAGAAGACTATAGAAGATTCTTAGAATAATAAAGAAGGTTTTAAAAGATTCTTAAAGATTCTAAAAAACTATGGAAGATTTTAGAAGGTTACAAAAGTTTCTAGAAGATTATAAAAAATTCTAGAATATAATGATTTAAAGTATATCCATAATTAAGAATACTTATAATAGCATCTAATTTGGATTTAGAAGATTTGATCATATTAATATCTTGACATCTAATTATTCTCAAAGAAAGAAAAAATAAATCTATAAAAAAAAAAAATAGTTAAGAGGAGGATAATTTGTAATCTCTAAAATACTTTAAGACCTTCAAGAAGAGAGATAATCCACTTTCTGAAAAGAGCGATAAAGCTCAAATATTGTGATGAAGAAAATATTAATTTAAAGGAGTGTAATCCACAATCTCTAAAGCATTGGTATAATTTCAAGAAGAGAGGTAATCTACTCTCTAACAAAAAAGATCCAATTTTGATATTTAAAATAAATGCAGTCTTGACAAACTGTCAAAAATATAAATATACAAAGCAATAAATTTGAATTAGGACAAGGTTTCAAAAAGAAATCAAAAAGAATTTAAATTAATCAGGTGAGTACTTAAACAATACTAAGAAAGGTGAGTTAGAACTTCAAGAGATGCAATGTCAAGACTTGTGAGTCCCACCAATGAATCTTAATTGGTGGATTAGTTAAAATTATAATTTTAAATTATTTAACTATTAAAATATTAAGATTAGAGATTTTATTTGATTATTTAATTATTTATTTGAATTTAAAAGAATTTATAAGTTATAAGAGTCTTATTAGAGAAAAGTCATAAAATTGGAGTTTTAATAAGTCTTGGAGGCAATTATCTTAGTTATTTTAGTATTTTTTTTTCATTAAAAGAATTAGTATTTAGTTATTGAGATAAATATCTATATTGGCCTTCTATTTACATGTATCAATTATAAATATATATAAATACTATTCAATAGATAGAAGAAGTATTAAAAAAACCTCATATCTTTTTAATTATTTATATAGAAAATAGGATTTTTAGTTGATTTAAATTAATTTTATTATAATAAAAAATCACTAAGATAGAATAAAATAGTCTTAAATAGATATTATCATCTTAAAAATATTATAGTGATTTTTATAATTTATTTAGAATTTATTAGAATTTATTAGGAATTTTTGGAACAATTTTGAAGACTTTGATAAAAATAAATTTTACCACCTTGGGAGCTATTATGAAGAAATGGAGTAAGATTTGAAGGCCATACAAGGTTCCTAGGCTAATTGGATATTTTTAAATACCACAATGAAGTAAAAAATATAAAAAAATGAGTTTTATTAGTAGAAAATTGGAAGACCAACAGCTAGTACAGTCCTTATAGGAAGGGAGGTGCACAAATCCTATGTAGGTTGTGGCACCTTGGATGTAGGTAGGAGGATAAGACTAAGGCCTTGTGGCCTCTCTAGGACACCCTTATACACTACTTGTGAGCCTTGGTTAGGTTCAAAATCATAATCCCTTAAGCAAGTTATCTTTTAGGTAAAATTGTTTTTGCTAACTTTTTTATTATTTACCTTTTATCTTTGGATTATCATAATTTATTCATAGTAATTCGGATTTATATGTTTTTTTATATTATTAGAAAGATAAAAAAAAATTATCTAAGAAATAATATTATTTTTATTTTTCTTTTTTATTAAATAAAAATATAGTAAATAAATTATATATTAATTTTGAATTGTACACTTCCTTGATACCATTTATTTCACTTATTTTGTGGTTGTTCTTCTTGTTATTCATGTTAATTGCTTTCTTTATTTCACACCACCAATTATAAATAACTCTTAAGTAAAGCCATCTTGTAATTTGGATTGAAAGGTGAATTTTATCTTCACAAGATTAAAGAACTGTTCAATCTCAACTCCCATATATATTCCTATCTAGAATGCTTCTTGAGTGGCTTCCATCAAATTAAAAAGCTTCTCAAGCAGCTTCTACTAACTTGTTAGAGACATATACGTTGAAAGTTCACAAAATCTTTTAGAACATTCTAGAGATTCTTGAGTAAGTAAAAGTCGGTTGAAAAGCTTTTTAGTTAGTGAAAGTAGCTTGAAAAACTTTTTAATTAGTGGAAGGAGCTCAAAAAGCTTCTAAGTTAGTGAGAGAGCTTGAAAAGCTTCCAAGTTGGTAGAAGGAATTTAAAAAGCTTCTCAATTGGTATAAGCTACTCGAGAAGTTTTTTAGTTTGATGGAAGCCACTCAAGAAGCATCCTAAATAAGAATATATATAGGAATCAAGGCTAAAAAATTCTTTAGTCTCAACAATGCATCTCTTAGAATTTTAGCTCACTTTTCTTGACGTTGTTCATATATTCATCTAATTAATTCAAGTTCTTATTAGTTTCTCCTTGAAACCTTGTCCTAATTCAAGTTTCTTGCTTTATACTTTTATATCTTTAATAATTTGTCAAGATTCACTTCATCTTCAATATCAAAGTTGAATCATTTTTATTTAATGGTATACTTGCATTTTAGAGGTTGTAGATTATTCTCTTTTAAACTAATATTTTTCTTATCATAATATTAAAGCTTTGTCTTTCTTGTTAGAGAGTCGATCACCTCTCTTTTTGAAGGTCTTAAAATATTTTAGAGGTTGCAAATTATCCTCTTTTAAATTGATATTATTCTTTTTATAAATTCATTTCTATTTTTTTTTAGGATAGATGGAGGTCAAGACATTAGTATGACCAAATCTTTGGAGTCTAAATTAGATGCCATTATAAGTGCTCTTATTATGTTATCTATTAGCATTGCAAATTTTGAAGGAGTTGTTGCAAAACTTTGTAATGATGCAATATCCAAAATGCCACAATTTAGAGTACATCCACTTCCAACTTTTGTGCTTGAGGATGCAGTACTATCTATGCTATGCCAAGAAAATCTACATGTTCAATAATGTAAGGAGCCTCAAGTTAGTCTTCCAAAAAAATATGATGGTAGTCGTTTAAAGTTTCAAGGATTTATCAATCAAATCCTATTAATAATGGTCTTACTACCTAATACTTATCTAATAGAAAAATTACAAGTAATGATATGAAAGATTTGTTATTGTTGCTTTTAGATCTACAATCATTCAATGAAGCTATTAGCCAAGCCGTAAAATGTGATAATCAACTATTTCAACATTGTCAAGATCAATGCTTCCAGTGTCGTATGACGTGGCCTTCTATCTGGAATTACACTGGGTACCTGGCTAAAGAGGGTTTATTTGAAATTTGATGGCAAAATCCAACAAGTCGTTTGTCCTCAATAAAAAAGACAAATAATACAAAAATCTCACAAAAAAAAAGTTATATATGTAAACCCTCTTGT
This sequence comes from Physcomitrellopsis africana, assembly GCA_036785485.1. Taxonomy (NCBI): domain Eukaryota; kingdom Viridiplantae; phylum Streptophyta; class Bryopsida; order Funariales; family Funariaceae; genus Physcomitrellopsis; species Physcomitrellopsis africana. The sequence goes on along the minus strand of JAWRVF010000037.1, from coordinate 1,091,159 downwards.
ATTCAAGTAAGTTTGTACAAAAAGGGTTCAAATTTCCACAAAAATCCTTCAAAACTTTATTCACCCGTAAGGACCTATTTCTTATTAAACTTTAGAGTCCAATAACTCTTGATTTAACCATTCAACTTCTAAAACATTTAGTTCAAAGTGTAGATAATTCTCTTAAGTTTCATCACAAGAAAGAATCGACCATAAGTTCATTTCCAATCGTGTGATATCTCAAAATCCCTAGCAGGTGCTTAAAACCCTAGCTCAGAGACACCCGAGCACTATTTTCCTTATATCTCACAAATCCAAAATCCTACTGCCACAAAATTTCTGCACATAGTCTTGTGACATAAATATATACAGTCTTGAAAATTTTGAGCCAAAAATCTATCAAATTGCATTAGATATAGCTCAAAATGTAACCACTATGTAAGCGAGTCACTTACTGCCCTTAAGTTTGTAAGCACTAACTTCAACTCCCAATATCTCCTTCACCCTAGCCTGGATTTTATCAAGCCATATATGAAAAGAGTAGCCATAAAAGTGCTCTCTCCAACCTCAATCGCCGATCCTCAATTGCTTTCTTAATGCGCGAGTTATATCCAAAAGAGTGACAGTAGGTCCAAAATCAACACCTTAACTTTGAGCGCCTATAACTTCTTTATAAAAAGTGCAAATCACACAAAATTTGCACCTAAACTAGATTTAAAAACCTAAACCTTATGATTCTAGCCTCTAATATTCGACTCCCTTCAAAAAACAAACCCTAACTCTTAATAAACCCTCGGGCAGCCTCCTTGAAGCCCATTGGGCATGATTTTTGGCCAATTAGAATAGAGATTTCTATCATCCACCTCTATTCATCCACATGGATGGCCAAACTACCCTTTTTACACTAAAAACCCTTTTCTAACCCTTCTTCTTATAAGATTTACATACTTGGTGCTTTAAGCACCAAATAAAAGAAATAAATAAGATCTTAAGGATCACCAATGTCTAACCTAGGTGACTTAAGATATATACAAGTTACTATCAATATAAAATTAACTTCAAAAGTCACTAATAAAAAAAAAATGAGGTTGTATAAACCTTAATAATAATCCTTTTAATAGATCTTTTTTAAACTAGCAACCTAATCACATCCTATAACCAATAAAATCCACTGATATGACTTTCATTTAGCTAAGTAGTAAATTGTACATTAAATATACATGTACAATTTTTTTACATAGTAACCAAACTACAACACAACAACGGGCTTTAATAAGACAACATGCAATCCGACATATTCTTACTACATTGACAAGAATTCATACTCAAAAGTAGAAGATATGTAATTTGATGCATTATATTTTAAACCTCTTAGTCTACAAGAAAAGAAGTATCAGATGAAAGAAGGTCTATGCCTATATTGTGGCAAGAAAGACCACAAGGTTGACAATTGTCTAAAGAAACAAAATCGACATCTCACTAAAATTAAAAATACAATTATTTAAGAAAATGATGATGTTTAGCTATAGTAGGGACCTTGCAGTTTGACAATCCAAAATTATAAAATTATTTAGGTTCCTCTTTTTCTACTCAACTTGCTCATTGTTTTATAATTTTTTAGTATTTTGCCCCTTAGAAGCTTCAGACAAATACGTTGTTAGATTTAGAGGCATTTGCTTGTTTTGTAGATAAGGCATTTATTAAGCTTCATAAAATTCTTCTAGTACAAATATCTAAACCTATTTATATAGAAGTAATAGATGGACAATCTTTATCCTCTGATAGTGTCATTTATAAAGTCATGCCTATTGAAGTATTGCTCAAAGATTATAGAAGTTAAAATGTGTTCAACATTATTACGGTGTCGGGTAGAGAGAATTTGCCTTGAGAAAACGCCGGGTTCCTAGCTGCTACTAGAACTAGCAGGGAACATGAGAGGAAGCCATGCAAGTATCTTCTATACTTGCACAATATTTGTTCAAGCTTTCAAATTATACTTGTATTATATTTGCATAAGTCTTGTATAAGTGTAAAATATAAACACTTGAATAATACTTATACAAATACTTATATAATACTTATATAATCCTTGGTATAATACTAATAAAAATACTTATACAAATATTATATATAATATTTATAAAATACTTGTATAAATACTTGATATAAATACAAGTATGTATACTTATATAAAAGGTATAAGCAAAATGTGTATGTATTCAAGTATACCTCAAAATACAACCGCATACGAGGAATACAAGTTATACAACAAGCTGAAATTAAATAAATCACTAAAAATTCATCCAAATGTCGAATCAAGTGTGCTTAAAGCCTATGGAAAGCCAATAATCCATTGTAAAACATATCAAAATTTCACAAATATATGACTTATCATTACAAAGTTATGGCTAAAAGAAGTAGGCGCTAAAATTTCCAAGCAAATGCAAAGGCAGCAAAGCTCCTCTTCACTTCAGCCTTTGTTGTGATCACTTCCCTTCTCCAAATTGGACATGCAATAGCTTTTTAGAAAGCTCACTCTATCATCTAACTTGTTCTAAAATTTCGCATGCATGCCTCTCAAACTCCAGATTTTGTAGCTAGTTGATTCTACTCTTCAAACCCTAGCAACAATTTGCCCTCATTGACACTTCATGGCTCATAAAACTTTCATCAAAGCTGCAAATGTATTGATTTTTGTTTTTGTGGAAAGCTTGTATAAGCTACTACAAGCACTTGAAATATCAAAAAGATTGAAGAGAATTTCCGACTTAGATGGTTGAACAAAGTCTCTGCTCTTCTTCATCGGGTGGCAGCAAACCCTTTCTCACTCTCAAGCTCACAACTTTTGCTCTCCAACTCCAAATGCTACAAGAGATGTCTTGATAGAAAGCTAGCACAATTTTCCACACTTTCTATAAATTTCACTAAGAAAGAATTGAAATTAAACTTGCACTGGCAACTCGAAGTTTCTGCCGCTCTTCGTTGGATGACAGCAAACTCTACTCTACTATAAGCATAATGTTTTGCTCACAACTCCAAAACAAGCAAGTGAGTAGGTTCTAGAATCCTCACAACTTGAAGAACACACTTATTATTTTTTTATTACAAATGCTTCTATATCCACGGAGCTATCTTTCTCCAAAGTTCACTGTTCAAAACTGCCTCTCCTCTCGGTCTAGCAAGAGGAGTATATCTCCATTTCTTTCCATATTAGACTATGAGACGCTCACATGGGCAGCCAAATCCTATTTGATGGGCCTTATTCACCTTCTAATTACAAAAGAATCTATTCTAGGATATAAATAAGGGAGGAACAAAATAAATAGCCATCTTAATTCACTAACTAAGTGGTTATAATAAATCCTCTTCTTATAATATCTTCTAAAATAACCTCTAGCACTCACACATATATTAACAATAGATACAAGATATTTAATATTTTTATATACTGCATGTAAATACAGTATGACAACGTGCCGTTAGAACCAGACGCAGAGGAACCTCCTACAAATCCAGGAGTATTCCAATCTCAAGAGCCAGCCTCATAACAAAGTTTTATTAATTTTGTGTTTGCGAGGACGCTGCATAGTTAGGAGTGGGGCTATGTAGAATGGGTAGGAATTTTAGGATTTACAATATATAATTTCTAGGATTAAGAGTAGGCAGGAAGCCGATGAATGGTCAGTTTAGAAGGCAGCATGGATAAGGGAGTTAGAAAAAGTAGTTATCGTCAGTTGTGTAGCAGTTATTACCGATTGGGATAAGTATAAATTGATTCAAATAGTAGTAATAAGGGCCAGACTGTGATAGTGTTGAGTCGGGATAAGCTTGGTACTACCTCTTGTTAATTTTTAAGAGAAGGATATTAGATAAGTACTGAATATTGTAAAGTGTAGTTCTGTAATGAAGCAATAAAGGAAAGAATTGATTTATAATGAAAGATTGAGGATGTACTGATATACTGAAATATGAGTGGAGAAATATAAGTGGAAAATTGGAAGTGAAAAATTGGAGATGTTTTATGAAGAATGAGTATGAATGTGAGAAAACTATACTACATTGAGTATTGAATCAAGGGTGACCTATGAGAGGAAGTGCATGGAATTTGGATTATGCAAAGTTAATTATTAGGAGTGATAGTCAATTTTGGAGTATTCCTGAATTTGGAGTATAGGATAATTATGCTGTGTTTTGAGATATCACGGTATTACATATTGTTGTCATAAAGAAGGAGAGGAGGAGAGGTAGAGAATACTTGAGTTGGATTATTACTTACGATATTTTATTGTTAACAGAGTTATTGGTAGTATAAGGGAGATACTGTAACAAAAGTGGGATGTTTTAGTGTAATCAAAAGGCAGTTAGTTGTATGATTCTAACGGTTTAACTCAATACAAATAGTCTTTCCCTATGTTTGAATCTCCCTTTATAGATTTACTCTGGGAAATATTGGTAGAATAAGTGTGATGGACGACAACAACATTTGCACTTTTAATGAAGAAGTTATAGGCGCTCAAAGTCAAGGTATCGATTTTGGATCTATTATCACTCTTTTGGGTATTATTCACGCATACAGAGTCTAATTGAGGATCAACAATTTGGATTGGAGAAAGCACTTTTATGGCTACACTTTTCATGTATGACTTGATAAAATTTAAGCTAGGATGAAGGAGATATTAGAAGTTGAAGTTAGTGCTTATAAACTTAAAAATAGTAAGTGACCTACTTACATAGTGGTTATATTTTGAGCTATATCTTAGGCAATTTTATAGATTTTTGGCTCAAAATTTTCAATAATGTATATGTTTACGTCACAAGACTATGTGCAAAATTTTTGTAACATTAGGATTTTGGATTTGTGAAATATAGGGAAAATAGTGCTCGGGTGTCTCTAAGCTAGGGTTTTCAAGATATCAGACGATTGGAAATGAATTTATGGTTGATTCTTTGTTATGGTGAAATTTAAGAAGATTATCTATAATTTGAAGTAAATTTTTTAGAAACTAAATGATTCAATCAAGAATTATTGGACTCTAAAGTTTAGCAAGAAATAAGTCTTTGCGGGTGAATAAAGTTTTGAAGGGTTTTTGTGGAAATTTGAATCCTTTTTGTACAAAGTTACTTGAATATAAGACGGTTTACATATGTAACTTCTATTTTGTGAGATTGTTGTATTATTTTTCCTTTTTATTAAAGACAAATCACATGTTGGATTTTTGCCATCAAGTTTTAAATAAACTCTCCATAGCCAGATATCCAATGTATTTCCAGAAAGAAGACCACATCATATGACAACGTTCTCATATTGCACCAAAAGAAGGAGATATAGCTTTTGAACAACAAAGAATGACCCTCTTGAAACCAGAGCATTTTTGTCTTCGAGTAATGAAATCAATATTAACTATTAATTCAACTTTTTTCAAGCAAATTCAGTCAAGTATGTCCTCAGACACTCTTGTTCATGATATCAAGAATAATTCTTCTAAGGTTCATGATTCTTCTAAATTTGAGTTCAAAAATAACCTACTATATTTTGAAAGACACCTATATGTTACAGAAAGAAAAGCACATTTACGTGTTCTATAAGCATATCATGATTTTTCAGCGGCAAGACATTTTGGATACAACAAGACTTTGGAACTTATATCAAGAGATTTTTGGTGGCCTCAAATGTGGAAGGTAGTCAATGACTTTGTACAATCATGTGATATCTGCTCAAGATCCAAGACTCCTTGTCATCGACCTTTTAGACTTCTTCAACCATTACCTATTCTAGAACAACCATGGTCTTTTATTTCTATGGATTTCATCACAAATCTTACAAGCTCAAGATCTTTTGACTCTATATTTGTGATAGTAGATTGGTTCACCAAAATGGCATATTTTGTCCTACGCACAAAATCTATTATAAGTGATGAAACAATTAAGCTTTTCATTGATAATATCTATCGCTATAATATATAACCTAAGAATATTATATCGGATAGGGGAACTCAATTTGTGTTAAAATTTTAGAGAATCCTTTTCAAGATCTTAAAAGTGGATATAAAGTTATCTTTAGCTTTCACTCTCAAACTGACGGACAAACAGAGCACGTGAACCAAGTCTTAGAGCAGTACTTAAGATATACCATCAACTATCAACAAGATGATTGGATAGCTCTTTTGCCATGGGCAGAGTTTGCTTATAATAATACGATACATTCCTCTACGCAACAAATACCTTTCTTTACCAATTATGATTACCACCTATGACTTGATGCTTTTGACTTTTCAAAAGTTGATAATCTAGCGGCAGAAGATTTGGCAAATTATTTGTCAGAGCTACATGCAATAATGAAGGTGCAATTAAAAGAAGCTCAAGAACAGTAAAAAATAAATACAGATGCGTATCACAAGGAACAACCACAATTCAACGTGGGAGACAAGGTATGATTACTTTGTCACAATATTAAGACTACTCGTCCTTGTGATAAGTTGGATTATCGTAGGCTTGCACCTTTTCTTATTTCTGAACAAATCAATCTAGTTGCATATCGATTACACCTACCGGAGTCCATGAAGATCCATCCTATATTCCATGTGTCACTACTTGAGCCATACAAGATAGTGGATATACAAGGAAAAAGACAAATGCCACTGCTTCCTATAGAAGTAGACAACAATAAAAAATTTGAGGTTGAAGAGATTTTAGATTCAAGGCGGCATCAAAATTGACTAGAATATCTTGTGCATTAGCGCGGATATGATATTAATAAATGCACTTGAGAGCCATGAAAGAATCTAGCAAATGCACCAATAAAAATCAATGCATTTCATCGATGACATCCGCCAAAATTAAGTTAAAGAATGAAAAAAATATTTGCTATAAAGTAAAGCAAGTTCTATAAAGGTTTCATCCTACTTTGTATCATTGTTTGTTATTTCCTTAGATTTGTTCATGCTAAAGAGATGGAAGATCAACAACTAGCAAATTCAACTCAAGAGCCATCATTTGTTTATTTACCTAACGAAACATTATAATTATTACAACCTTTAAGACGACGGAATAGAAATGAAGACCCTCAAAAACGACATGTCCTACCTCGGATTGATGGCGAAATAAGTGTTTGGTATCATAACCTTGGAAGAGACTCCCGATATTTGGTAATACTTTTAGAGGTAGGAACTACTGTTGATGGGGTTCCTAATATTTTCTTTGAAGAGAGTTATGAAGGCCTCAACAATGATCAAATAACAAGGTGGTCTTCTTGCCCTGATATAAGACATTATCAATGGCTGAAAGGACCTATCAATTACCTTTGAAGGGAACAAAGATTAGAGTATGTGGCAAGCACAATTCGACGTATCCTAGACTTTCTCAACATATAATCACCATTCCTCATGGAACTCGTCCCTAGAAAGGGGGGTAATGTCATGGACATAAGATTTATTCCAATAATTATCTAATTAATATAAATTAATAGAAGTAGGTAAAATAAATTGATTTGATAATATCTGATAGAAAAGCTTTCTAAAAGCTTTATACACGCGGAATCACCTTTATACATGTCTATAGGTGATTGATAGGTTAGAAACTTAGTCAACAAGCTAGCCACATGGCACACATATTGATAGCTTGTGGAATAAATTAGCCATGTGTCACACAAGTTGGTAGCTTGCGGAACAAGTCAAATACATGGCGCACATGTGGAAAACTTATCGTGCAAGTTTGATATGTGTCTTATAAATTAGACATGTGTAGGAGGTCCTACAGAATACCGCCATGTAGCTCTTAGTTAGATAATATTTATAGAGACAAGAGTGAAGTCTTCTTCACTCTTGTCAATTCCTTTCTTGCTTTTAGTCTAAATTCAAGAGTCTATAGTTTTCTTATCTTGTGGCAATAGCCATTCTAGTTTCTTTTATTATATATACTTCCTTACTTCTATTTTGTTATATTTTTTAATAGAAGTTTCATATATTTATTTGTTTTTATTGAATTCTTATCCTTGACAATAGCTACCATCAAACCAAGAAGCTTTTCAAGCAGCTTCTACCAATTGGGAAGCTTCTTGAGCTCCTTCTACTAGTTGAGATGCTTCTTGAGCTCCTTCTATTAACTAGGAAGCTTCTCAACTGACTTTCACTAACTCAAGAAGCTTCTAGAATGTCCTAGAAAGTTCTGTAAACCTCCAAAATATATGTCCCTAATATCACCCCCCTCTCTAGCCATGAGTTTTAAGAAGAGCTCAATCTTATTACATATGTAAAAAATCAAGAATGCACTGTATTAATAAAGCTATGTATTTTGTTCTCCGTTCTTGGACAATAGATTCTACTGGTCCTCAAAGAAATCACCTATGGCCTTGAACTATTACGTCCATTGTTAAAATATCCCATCCGAGGATCTAATCTTCATTACGGCCTTCAAAACATCCTCCAAATAAAATCTCAGGACTAAAAGGATTCACCTTTCTAAGCTCAAGCAATATTACTAAAGCTCGAGCATTGGAATTGAGACTTGCATGGTTGAGTCTTGCTCTTAATGGCTCCAACCGAGATTATATTTGGTGCTCGAATATATTATCTTCACTTTGCTCAATTGAAGGTTGTGAAACCTGTACTGGTTCATTCAAAGCTTGCATCACAAACAAATCTTCTGAGTCTTATTTTCTCAATACTTGAAGATTTGATATGGTGACTAGCTTGCTTCTACTACTCTTTTCTACATGACTACATACTGATGAAGGCTTTAACTTAACTCTCTTCCCTCTTTATGAGTATTTCGTGGATCCAATTTTCACTAAAAAATTATCATCAAATACGCTTGGATTTGTGGGGATAGAATTAATGAAATTCCTATACCTTTTGAGGCGCATTGGCAAGATTTGTAGTTGATTCCCATTTGCGCTCATTAATGTCATAGTCCTGCTAATGGACAAGTTATTCCAATTTGTCCCATCTTTGTCATTGATCAAGTATCTTTTCAACCTCGTATTCTTTATGGTCTTCAATTTCAACACTAGACTGTGATTGTTGTATTCTTCTTGTAATGTGCAATTCTCTATAAGGTTCTAAAAGAGAGACATGAAAAATTGGATGTACCTTCATGGCAGATGGTAACTCCAAGCGATATGCCATTGAATTGATTTGCTTCTAGATAGAAAATGGCTCCAACCTTTGATAGTCCAACTTATCGCATGGCCGTTTAGTCTTACTATTTTGTTGAAAAAGCCATACCTTATCTTCAATATGAAAAGCAGACAATTAATTTCTAAATTTATCCACAGATGTCTTATAAGCATCTTGAGTTGCTTGTAATTGAAGCTTCAAGATTGTTTGATATTCCGATAGCTGTTTTGCAAATCCTTTGGTCGTTGGATTGATATTCTTTGGCATGCTCCACAGGTCAAGCTTTGGATGATATATCGCATGGCCGTTTAATTGGAGTAAAACAATATTTGCTGAGTTGAAGCATGAATAGTATTATTATATGCAAACTCCACTAATAGTAGATATGAAGTCCAATCATCTTATTGATAATTAATGCTACATCATAAATATTGCTCCAATACTTGATTAACTCGTTTTTTTTGGCCGTCAGTTTGAAGATGGAAAGCCGAAGAAAGTTAAATATTTATCTTCAATATTTCAAAAAGACATTTCCAGAACTTAGATACGAATTGGGATCCTCGATCGAATATAATATCATCTGGTAAGCCATGGTATTGATATATATTATTAAAAAAAAGCCTTGTTATTTCTTCACCAGATGCAATTTTTTTGCAAGGGATGAAATGAGCCATCTTTCTAAGTCAATCAACCACTATAAAGATATTGTCTAATGAATTGAATAGCAATAGATCTGTAATGAAGTCCATAGAAATAGAGGACGATGATTGTCTTAGAATAGATAAGGGTTATAACAGTCCATAAGAGCGATGTTGAAGATTCTTGGACCTTGAACAAATGTCACAAGAGAACACAAAGTCCTTTATTGCCTTCTATATTTGAGGCCACCAAAAAATCTCATTGAAGAAATTAGAATCGATAGGCACTGATGCAATAGTGGCACAAAGGCAAAATTGCTCCAATTCTAAGTTCTTGTGATCTGGGTATACAGTCACAAGATGCATTGCTCTTTCAAGAAAATGATGCCATTCTTGAAAAAAATCGAGAATAGCAAGAAGTTCTTTTGGAATAGTCCATTGCATAACCGCTTCTACCTTCTTAGGATCTATTGTCAAATCCTCAGTAAATACAATATATTCCAAAAATTCCATCTTCGGTTGATGAAATACATACTTTTCCAATTTGGCATACAAACCCGTATCTCGCAGCTTTTGTAATACCAGCTTGATATGTCCCTCGTATTCTTCTAGATTTTTTGAGTAGATCAGGATATCATCAAGATAGATTACTATTAACTTATCTAAATATTTTCAAGAGATATCATTCATTAAATGCTAGAAGATAGCATGTATATTTATTAGTCCAAAAGACATGACATTATATTCAAAATGTCCATACCTTGTCCAAAAAGCAGTCTTCTATTCATCTCTCTTTTTGATCCGTACTAGATTATATGCTCTACAAAGATCTATCTTAGTACAGATCTTAGCTTGGCCAAATTGTTCCAAGAGTCTTGAAATTAATGGTAGTAGATAATGATTTTTTATCGTTATTTTATTCAATCCTTGATAATCAATGCACATTCGTAAGGAACCATCCTTCTTCTTCAGAAAAAGTATAGGTGCACTTGTTAGAGACTTTGAATTCCTGATAAAGTTTTTTTTAAGATTTTTGTTAATATAATCTTTTAATATTGCAAGCTCATTTTAAGAAAAATTATAGATTAGGCCAAAAGGTGGTTGTATCCCTTCCTAAAGATCTATAGCACAATCATAGGGTTGGTGCTCCAATAATATATCAGCATTCTTCTTTTGAAAAACGTCTTGAAATTTATTATATAGTTCTAGAATACTTGCCAATGAAGTCATATTTTTTAGAATTGGAGTCGCATAAATAAAAAATGGTGTACCTTCTTTGGCCAATCTTATGAAAGCCTTTGCTCCAACAAATAAAGATTTATCAATTTGTGGCTTTTTACAAATCTTTCTTATAGGGATCTCTATAAAAAATGTTATTTTTTGTAATTTCCAATCTATAGATGGATTATCTCCAACCAAGATAGTCCAAGAATAACAGGATTCAAAGGAGTTTTAATATTGTTGAATACAATCTAGCTTTTGTGATTTTTAAATGACACTTTTATAGGCATGGTTTCGTGGGTGACACTATCTGAGGATAAAAGTCGTCTATCTATTACCTCTATATGAATAAATTTTGAATTTTTATACTAAAGGAATTTTATGAAGCTTAATAAATGCCTCATCTATTAAACAAGCAGATGTTCCCAAATCTAACAAGATGGTTGTCTAAAGCTTTTGAGGGCCAAAATACAAAAGGATTGTAAAACAACAAGTAGGTTGAGTAGAAAGAGAGGAACTTGAATAGTTTTGTAATATTGGATTGTCCAGCCGCATAGTCCCTATTGTGGCTGAATATTGTGATTTTCCTAAACAATTACATTCTTGATTTTGATAACGTTGTCCTGTTGTGACACGATTATATAGTGAAACTATAACTAAAAATGATTTTTTAATTAATACTCTATTATCTTAGTTCAACAAGAATTCAATATATTTTAACAAGGTTTTTATGAAAGCCTCTTAGTTATTTTCTTCACTTAATAGCTAGTAGATAAGAATTAGTTAGTAATTTTATCTTCTAGATTGTAATTCTTTTACTGCCTTAGAAAGACCATAAAATAGTAAAAATATAATAAAAAAGATAAATCACTAACAAGATTGATATTAGGATTAAGTTGAAGGTAGGATTGGGCTAAAAAATCCCTAGGATAGGTTAGATTGATAACCAAGGGTTGGCCGTTTGTAGGACAGGGTCGAAATCAGACCTTTGGCTACTAAAACGGCTGCCTAGGGCAAATCAAGAGTCTTTTGGCACATCGAAAGATGGAATTAGAGAGAAGACTTAAGAAGTTTTGCATAATAGTTGATTTTAAGTGATTTGGATAAGAAATGACTTCGTAATAGCTTTGCAAAGTTAGGGTTGATTTTGGCAACTTGGGATTTTGTGAAATAAAATAGGATTGATGTTTTAGGCAATTTCAGAAGTTTTGTAGTAGATTCATGGCTGAAAATTTGTGGGTTTTTGGATATTATTTTTGTTAATGTGTGCTATGAATTTGAGCTCATTCTAATAGTTTATTTGTACGTAATTGAGGTTTAAGTGGGTCAAGGTCTCGGAAATTAAGTTTTGAGGGTCAGTTAGGATTTTTGAGATCTTGAGCAATTTGCTAGTTGGATTGGAGTGAAATTTGTGTATATGGATAGTAGACTTGTTTTTCTATGCACATACAGAATTTGAGAGCAATTGAATGGTGTAAGCGGGAGATTTAGGTACTAGAATATTGGCATTAGGATTAGAAAAGGAGGCCGGCCGTCACCCATGCAAATTTATGGATTTTTCTTCTTTTTGTAAAGTTAGATCTTCTTCAAACTTAATGTGCTTGTTTTCAACTTAATTAATAAGGTTTGTGCAAAATTTCAATCAAAATCAATGGTTTATTTGATAGTGGTTGAGGTTCTAAAACTGCCTTAGGATTTCCTTAAGGTTTGGTTAGGATTCGACTAAAGTTAGTAGGGTTTGTTTTAGGATTTTTTTGAATTTGATCAAGGTTGACTAGGATTTAATTAAGGTATAATTAAGGACTATTTAGAGATTGATTAGAGAAGTTAAGACTAGTTATTGTTGCGTATTTTCCTTTTATCTTCCAGAGCTAGGAGCCCAGAGCATTCTCAAGCAAGACTTCACGACATACGACAACGTGTTGATTTTGTTTCTTTAGGCAATTGTAAACCTTATGGCCCTCCTCACCATAATATAGAGACAAACCTTCTTCTATTCAATGCTTCTTTTTTTATGGGCTAAGAAATTTAAATTGTATCGCATCAAGCAACATATCTTCTATCTGTGAGTGTGAATTCAAAGTACTTGTTGATGTACCAAGGGTATGTCAAATTGCATATTATCTTGTCGAAGTCCACAAATGTTGATCTTGTTGACGTTGAAACAATTGGTTATCACATTTTATGGCTTAGCTAATGGCTTCATTGAGCAATTGTCAATCTGAAAATAATAATAATAAATCCTTCACATCATCTCTTAATCTCCAATAAAATTGGTTCATTAGGGCTTCTTCATCTCAATTGATGTCCCATACTAACTGCCTAAAATCAGATGCATATATTGATATAGAGCACACCCCTTGCCATAATGCTCGGATCTTAGTTGTTGCCCATTGAGCCTTGTTATGTTCTCCAAAAGCTTCCGTAAATAATTCTATGAAAATTTCAAAATGATTCAAAATTAGTGATCTTTTTTTAAATAAAGGAGCAAACCATGATAGTGCTTGTCCCATAAGTAAGGTGCCAACCAATCCAACTTGTGATTCTTTCGTCAAATAAGCATCAAGTTGTAAAACTATTATCAATCAAATTTGATTGACAAATCCTCTAAACTTTAAAAGCGTTGTCATGATATAACGTGACTATTAAGTGAAAGATTGTAGAAATAGTATATTATAGAAGATCTTAGTTCAAAATATTGTAGCAAATTATCTTAGAAAAATAGATAATAGTAAAAAAGGAGTAAAATTAATGCATGTTAATACTATCTTTTTTACAAATGAACTTCTATTTATTTTGTAGGGCCATAAGTAAGGCAAAACAAAATAGATTGGGAAATAAAATGATATAAGCATATATAAGAGGAAATTAAGAATAGATTTCAGAAAAACTTACTACAAAAATCTCGAAATAGATACACGGAAAGGATCAATTATGGGCTGGGGTCAAAATCAGACCCCAAGGCACAAAATTGCGTGCCTATGGCGGATCTAGGAGGCTTTTATAGAGCAAAGATTAGAATTAGAGAGTGGACTTGAAGAGTTTTGTATAAGAATTCGTTTTGACTGATTTGGAGAAATAATAACTTTGTAATAGCTTTGCAAAATTAGGATTATTTTTGGCAATTTGGGATTTTATGAAATAAAATAGGGTTGATGTTTTAGGCAATTTCACAAGTTTTGTAGTAGATCCATAGTTAAAATTTTGTGGATTTTTGGATATTTTTGTTGCTAATGTGTATTATGAATTTGAGCTAAATCTAACAGTTTAGTTGTATGTAATTAGGATTTAAGTGGATCAAGGTCTCAAAAATTAAGTTTTGAGGGTTAAATAGCATTTTTGAGATCTTAAGCAATCTGCTAGTTGGATTAGAGTAAACTTTATTTGTGTAGATAGTAGACTTGTTTTTCTATATACATGAGTGATTTGAGACTAATTGATTGGTAAAGAAGGGAGAACTCAACACTGGAAGGTCAGCATCAAGGTTGAAGAAGGAGGCCGACCAACATCTGAGAAGTTTTTAGGATTTTTTTTCCATTTGGTAAGTTTGATTTTCTTCAAATTTGCTATGCTTATTTTTGACTAAGAGATTAAAAGGTGTACAAAGTTTTAAGTAAGATCAACGATCTACTCAATAGATATTAAGGGTCTAATTTTTCCTAGGATTTATTTGAATTGGTTAGAATTTGGTTTAAGATTTGATTAAGGTTTGGTTTAGGATTTGGTTTAGGATTTAGGATTTGTTTAGGATTTGATTTAGGATTTGATATAAGATTTAGGATTTGTTTAGTATTTGGTTTTGGATTTAAGATTTATTTAGGATTTGGTTTAGAGATTAGGGTTTGATTTAGGGTTTGATTTAGGGTTTGATTTAAGATTTAGGGTTTGTTTAGGATTTGGTTTAGGATTTAGGTTTTGTTTAGAATTTGGTTTAGGATTTAAGATTTGACTTAGGTTTTGATTAGGATTTGACTAGGATTTGATTTAGGATTTGATTTAGGATTTGACTAGGATTTGACCAGGATTTGACTAGGATTTGATTTAGGGTTTGATTTAGGATTTGACTAGGATTTGACCAGGATTTGATTTAAGGTTTGATTAGGATTTGAATAAGATATGATTTAGGATTTTAATATTTCTATTTTTAGTATTTTTTAAAATTATTATTTTATATATTATTTTTTTTATGATTAATATATGATTTATTTATTCTTCTTTTGTAATTTCTTTAAGATTGGATCAAAGTTTGATTAATATTGTTAAGGTTTAATAGAAGTTGTTTTGGATTCTATTAGAGTTGTTAGGATCTTGTTGTTGTGTATTTCCTTTTTATCTTCCACAACCAGGTGCCTGAAACTTTCTCGAGCAAATTTGCACGCATTACGACAGCGTTCCATCATATTTTTCTGGAAGATTAATTCGAGGCTCCTTACATTGTCAAATAGGTGGATTTTCTTGACGTAGTATAGGTAGTACTGCATCCTTAAGCACAAAAGTTGGAGGTATATGCAGTCTAGATTGTGATACTTTAGTTGTTGCATTGTTACAAAGCTTTACAACAACCCCTTCAATCTCCATAGTCCTAGTAGATAAAGTAGTTAAGCACTTATAATGGCATCTAACTTGGACTTAAAAGATTTAATCATATTAATATCTTGGCCTATAGCCATTTTTAGAATAATTTTGAAGACTTTGATAAAAATAAGTTTTACTACCTTATAAAGAAATGGAACAAGATTTGAAGGCCACAGAAGGTTCTTAGGCTAATGTGGTGTTTTTAAACACCATGGTGAAGTCAAAAATATAAAATTATTAGATCTACTAGTATAAAATAGAAGGACTAGCAGCTAGTATAGTCCTTGTAGGAAGGGAGGTGCACAAGTCCTATATGGATTGTGGCACCTTAGATGTAGGTAGGAAGATAAGACTAAGGCCTCGTGGCCTCTCTAGGACACCCATATACATTACTTGTGAGCCTTGGTGAGGTTCAAATTCATGACCTTTTAAACAAGTTACCTTTGAAGTAAAAATTTTCTACTTAACTTTTTTCATTATTTACGTTCTATCTTTGAATCATCATAACTTATTCATAGTAACTTAGATTTACATGTTTTTTACATCATTGGAAAGATAAAAGAATTATCTATTTGAAAATATAATTTTTACTTTTTATTAGATAAAAATCTAGTGAATAAGCTGTGACTAGTTTTATAGTGTGCAATTACTTAATTGCACATATTTCACTTGTTTTGTGTTATTCTTCTCCTTCATTGTTGTTTATTGCTCTTTATATTTCACACCATAATTTATAAGAAACTCTTAATTGAAGCCATCTTATAATTTGGATTGAGGAGTGAATTTTACCCTCACAATAATCAAGTTTGATTCATGAAGTATAGGCTGGATTATTATAGAGGAGGTAGAAGCTTATTTCTTAATTATTCCACCATTGATTCGGTATACAAATCTTATATCTTTAGAGCCTTGATCATCATATTATTGGCCACATTGAGAGTGACCATTGTTTAGAGAAGTGAATCTTTACTTAGTATTTAAACTTGAGGGAGGATGTTGGTTTTGATGATTATTGCTATAGTCATAGAATACATTTGGAGGTTTTAAGGTATTGTCAAAACATTGATTTCTTGCCTTTCTTCAAAAGATCTTGAGCTTATTGATAATTTATTTGTAAAAAAATTTAGGAGAATTACCTTATCAATTTGCCTACATATGCTTGAAAGGTGATTTTTTCCATATTTTTTATAAATAATTCTATTTTTTATTTAATAAGTATCAAGTGGGTATCTTTTGCCACAAAGTTGATGTACTTCCTACCTTGGTCTTGGTTGGTTTTTAAAACCCTCATTAGAATAATCATGGTTTTATGGATGAGAACTAGATCCTATATTGATTTGGCTTTTATAAGGAGAGATATAAGATTGTTGCTATCTAAGATTATATTGATAATTTTATGAATTTGAATAAAATTGGCTAATGTGCCCCAATTAGTTATATTGAGTACACCACAACCTTGAAATGTGCCTACTAGATTTTATAGAAGGTGGGACTTACTTTGGATTTTTAATTCATTTGTTCTTGTATGATTTTTATTTATTGTGCCAACTTGTTCTGAAAATCCTTTTGGCTTTAAAAGACTTCATCTTTGAATTCTTTCTTCTATCTATTCCTATCCTATAGATATATCAATTCTAAGAGGCTAGGTAGTAGTCTAACCTCTAATAGTGTAAGATAATGGTTTATAGGTTGGAATTGATTTTTCACAATTCCAAAAAAATATCTTTGAAACTTATCCACATTTTGAACATGGATTGATATAAAATATGGGATTTTATGGTCTTCTTTCCTCCTCATCATTTCTTGTTGTTTGTCAATGTCTTCAATCATCCATGCTATCTTTTTGGCATCTTCTAAGTATTTTAGCCTTCATTTGAAGATTTATTTAATTGTACCCTCCTTCTTGAATTCTTGGATAAAAAAGTGGGTCAAAGTATTGTCCGTGAGAAGGATTCTTTTAAACCGATTTACTACTAATTCAAATGACTAAATATGTTTATCAATCTCCTCTCTTTTTCCTTGTCTCAAAGAAAAAATGGCCATGAGTATGTTATTTTGTCCCACTTCTAGTCTAAACTTCTCTAAGAATGCTCTCATGAGCATCTCTCAATTTTTAAAGGTTTGGAAGAATGATTTCTATACTATTCATAAGCTCTATTTTTTTAACATGCTTAAAAATTACAGAAGATAGTATCTAGGATTAGTTATCAAATATGTTGTAAAAAGTTCCATGAACCTTTCTATTTGTGTTATTGGATCATCATCCTTAGTCTTTTTAAAGATTAAGAGATAATGAGGCATGGAAATTGCTTAGAATTTGTCTGGAGTTATAATAGACAAATCCCTTGGTTGAACCAAAGGATTTAAGGATATAGTATTTGAAGGAGCTTCCTTATCACAATTTATTGAAAAAAAATTAGGTCTTGGCTTCTTTTTTTTCTTAATTTACTTCTATAACAAGATTAAAAAATTTTGAATCCAATCTTTCTTTGTTTACTACTTGATTAGGATTTAATTCGAATGAATTGAGTACAAATATGTCTTGTGATGTTGTAGGTATGTCTTGTTTGTCCAATTGTTGGATCTCAATTCCTCTAAATTTTGAAGTAGAATTTTTTTAAAAAAAATTTGGATTTTTTATGGATAGAATTAGTTTAGATTCTCTAGATCTAGTAGAACAATGCATCTAGTATGACTATAGACATAATGATCACCTAGACTCATAATTTTAATATATCAATCTCTAGAAAATTAAGTCAAAAAGTTTTTACCATCTACTTGCAACCCACTTAAAATACCTTCTAATAGAATAGAAAAAAAAAATAAAGGCAAATAAATAGGGAATAATTATATGAGTATCAATTCAAATAATACTTTTTTCAACTTTACTTACTATACAATACGACCCTGTATGGGAGTGACCCTAATCAACAATAATATGAAGAAAAATTTTGTACTATGATGACAAGAAGCTTGAACTCTCATTTTTTTTATTTCTTCATACAAAAGTTGTTAGAAAATTATCCACTACAATATTTAGCAATAAAGATTATATTACAAAAAAAGTTCTTTGTAATCAATTGACACCACTTTAAAGAAGAATTCACCTTATTGCATCTTCAATCAACTTAATACTTATCAACAAAGGCTAATAAATATATAAAATCCCCCTAATCAATCCGAGCTAAATGTTCCAGTAAAGATTAGGATTTAAAACAATACATCCATCTCTATAAGAGAGATTAAAGACTTACCTCTCTTGCATCTTCTTTCAGATTCTACCTTTGAATTCCTACCTCCTACTCCTTACTTTTATGTGTATCTATTGTTGCATTGTAAATTAAAACATAGTGTGAAAGTCATAAAAGAATGTGTTAAAATAAAAAGATTAAGATTAGAAGAGGAAAGCATGAAAATAGGAAGGGATTGTGGTTCTTGCTTTTTTATCTCTAATCTAATCTAAGTTGTTTTTTTTTATTTATTAGATTTTCTTCTATTTATCTTAGATCTACTTTATCTTTATTTTCTTCTCTCTTAGATCTAAATTTATATGTTGTGGATTGAAATTAGAAGAAAATTTGAGAGAAAATTAATAGTAAAAAAGAAGAATAGAAATTCACCTTGGAGAGTAAAATTTCTTCAAGTTAGTCAAAGGAAAAAGGTTGAAGAGGTGGAAAGATATGGACTAAGAGGTCTTTTTGACCAAGAGTATAAGGAAGACTAGGCGGAGATGACAAGGGAGGAGTGAAGATGTAAAAGGAAAGAAAAATAGAATAAGAGGAGAGGAGTATAAGAGACAAAGGTGTGTGTTTTTGTGTATAGAGAGAGTTAGGAGACATTTTTGAGAGTGAGATTTAATAGACATGATCTATATAAGTTAAGAAAGAGATGAGTATAAGTTTGACACTCATTTGTTTTATAAATATAATGTTATGCTCTTTCAAAGTGACAAGGATCTATTTCCAAATCTGAAAAGTTTGAGGGAGCATATCTTTGTAATTAGAGTAGTATTTTGAGCAAAATTTATTGTGATTTGTAGATATATTAGTCTATTAGATTTTGTAAAAAATTGATTGCCATTGGAGTTATATTCGAGGAGTTATGAGGAAATTTATGGTCGGATCTAAAGTTGTTAGAAGGAAAAATTAAAGAAGAAGGATGAAGCCTATAATTCAAGTTTGGAGAGGACTTTTGGAGCAATAATTGTAAGGTGTTTACAATATGAGACAAGCTACAAGTTTACCAAATTTTAGTACTTAGATCTTCTTTAATGAAGAGCAATGAAGAAGTGAAGCAAAGGGGGTCCAGAATTAAAGGCTACAAAGAGGGGTAACTTTGACAACATGGTTCTCCCTAACCACAATAGTTATGATCAAAATGTTTTTAGGCTTTGCTTCCTTATTTTTTTAAGTATCTTGTATCCAAATTTTATTTCAATTGGCGTGATATCCTAGGATTTATCATTGAAATTGGAGACAGGTCTCTAAAGATAGAATAGATTAGGGTTCATAAAGTATGTTTTTTTAAATGTAAATTGTTCAATTTTATGAACTTTTATGGATCTCATCATGCACTTAATTAACTAGAGGCAAAAAAAACCTAGTGTTTCTTAGGACTAAGACTCTCACTACAACACTGCTAAACTTAAAAGAATTGAAATAAATTGACAAGAGCAAAAGAACTTACTTAAAACTTAGTTTTTTAGTGCTACTTCTTATCTTGTACTCTTTACTCCTCAATCCACAATCTATATCAATTTAATGAAATTAAAATTCAACCAAATTACTTAATTGAAAGCTTACTTTAAAAGTATGGTATCTTAAATAATTGCTCTTTTCTTATTGTTCTTCTTCTTATATTGTGAATAGAATAACTTATCCAATTTATTATTAGAAAATCTTTTCTATCCTACACTTGTGAAAAAAATAGATATGGCATGTAGAGAGGGTGATTAAATCCCTCTATTACTAGAAAAAGGCCATCCACAATAAGATTTACAAGGATAAGATAAAAGATTGCTTATTCAAATAACAAATCCTTGATCCTCTGTATAAAGATAGGATATAAGGGATGGAAAGGATGATTAAATCCTTCAACTACTAGAGATGGGCCCTCAACAAGAAATTTACAAAGAAGAAAATGATGAAACCTCTGAAGATGAGCTATATCTCTCAAATTGTATTTCACCTAAGGTAGCAACCCTTCTCCACTCCAAAAATTGCTGCAAATTTAGTATTATTAAAAATTCAATGAAAATTATATTATTCTAAGTTCATCTTCTAAATATTTCTAATCCAAAAAAATTCAATTGAAAATAGTCAATAGGCACTAAAAAATGTCTTTTCAAACAAAAAGTACACAAAACTACTATGGTAGTGAATCTCCTTTTAATAAAAAATTCACTAAAAATTCAATCTTGATCCAAATTAATCATATTATAGCTTTTAAAAATATAATATTAAGATACACAACTTCACAAAATTTCAATGTCAGATAATAAACACATAAAAATTGATGGATGAAAATCCAAGAACAAATCACTTTTAGGAATAAACTTCCAAGGGAGTGAATCCTATTCTAATAAAAAATTTAATAAAAATTTAATTTTGATCCAAATCAAATATATAATAGCTCTTTAAAAAACTAACAATAGAATACACAATCTCAAAAAATTTCAAATTTAACTAAAAAATATATAAAAATTGATTGATGAAAATCCCATAATAATTAATTTCTATTGAATTATTATGATTATTATTATTATTATTTTTATCATAAATAATAAAAGATTTGTTTTCAACAACAATGAAGAGAGGTAGAAGACTTATCAATGATGAATAGAATTGAAATACTGACTCAAAAAGTCCACATAAAAGATCAATCACCATTAACTAACTCCTTATTCACCTACACATTTAGAAGCACCACCTCCTAGCAAACACACCAAAATGTGATGGTAAATTTCATCCTTCAATCTAAATTATAAGATGGCCTCACTTAAGAGTTGCTTGTAATTGGTGGTGTGAAATAAAAGAAACAAATAGTAAGAACAACAAGAAAAGCAACTACAAATCAAGTGAAGTAAATTATATCAAGCAAGTGCACAATTCAAAATTAGGCTATAGTCTATTCACTATATTTTTATCTATTAAAAAATTAAAATTAAAAAATAAAAAGTTATATTTTTGAGTGGATAATTTTTTTATCTTTCCAATGATGTAAAAAATATATAAATCCAAGTTACTATGAGTAAGTTATGATAATTCAAAAATAAAATAAATTTAATAAAAAAATTAAGTAGAAAATTTTTACTTCAAGAATAACTTGCTTAAGAGATGATAAGTTTAAACCTCACTAAGGCTCACAAGTAGTGTATAAAGGTGTCTTAGAGAGGCCACGAGGCCTTAGTCTTATCTTCCTACCTACATCCAAGGTGCCACAACCCATATAGGACTTGTACACCTCTTTATCTATAAAGACTATATTACCTGTTGGTTCTTCTATTTTCTACTAGTAAAACTTATTTTTTTATATTTTTGACTTTACTAAGGTGATTAAAAACATCTAATTAGCTTAGAAACCTTTTATGGCCTTCATATCTTACTCCATTTTTTCATAATAGCTCCCAAGGTGGTAAAACTCATTTTTATCAAAGTCTTCAAAATTATTCTAAAAATTCCTAAATAATTCTAAATAACTTTTAAATGAATTCTAAAAATTTATAGAATATTTTTAAAATGATAATATTAGTTTAAGAATATTTTATTCTACCTTGGTGATTTTTTATAATAATAAAATCAATTTAAATCAATTAAAAATCCTATTTTTTACATAAATAATTAAAAAGACATAAGGTTTATTTTTCATGCTTCTTCTACCTACTAAGTAGTATTTATATATTTTTAATAGGTGTTACATAGCAATAGAAGGCCAATGTAAACATTGGTATCAATAATTAAATAATAATTCTAATAATTAAGAAAAAATACTAAATTAACTAAGATAATTGCTTCCAAGACTTATTAAGATTCCATTTCATTCTCACTAATACTATTTTCTTTTATTTAGCATTTTTTAAATACATATTTACTTTACCATTATAATTTTTGTACTCTAAATGAATTCTTTTATCCTAAAACAACTAATGAGTCAATTTGATGATTCACACTTTGTCTTATAAATAGCCATTTTAATAGTTAGAAATCTAATTTTGACCCTAATCTACAAATAATTCTTCCTTGGATATCAATTTAACCTATCTTAGGAATTTTTTAGTATGATTCTACCTTCAATTTTATCTTAGAATTGACTATATCAATTATTTATCTAATCCACTTCATTTTTATTTTTTTATGGCTTTTTTAAGGTACTAAAAGAATTTTTACAACTTAGAAGGTAAAATTGCTAATCAATCTTTAATCTATTAGCTATTAAAATAAGAAAATAATCTAAGAAGCTTTGTTAGAAATATAAGATAATAGGTTAGCAAAGAGACAAGTAAAAGATTACAAAACTAGAATGATTTCAAGAACAAAGAACTAAATTGACAAAAATAAAGAACTAGATGATTGACAAGAACAAGGAATTAGATTGATATTAAGAAACAAAACAATACTTTGGATTGTTCTAAGACTTATATTGGCAAGATTGAGGTGTACCTTGGTCTTGTCTTTTATTTATATTATAAGGCCTATGTCCTATTGAATCTTCTAAGAATATCTTAAAAGATTTTAAAATATTAATAAAAATTTTAGAAGAATGAGGAAAATTTGAAAAGATTGAAGATGATTTTAGAAGATTCTAGAAGGCTACAGGAGGTTCCAAAAGATTGAAGAAGATTCTAAAAGATTCTAAAAGACTATAAAAGATTCTAAAGAAGATTTTTAAAAGATTTTGGAAGACTTTAGAAAACTATGAAAGATTCTAAAAGATTACAAAAGGTTCTAAAATGTAGTAAATTGAAGTATATCTAAGACATCACTTTTTCTTCTAGTGACAAGTTCTACGAGGAGCCAAAGTGATTTGATGATTCAATTACATATATAAGAAATCTAAAATTTGTCACAGTAGAAAAATAATATATTTTATCTTTTGTTCATTGATTATTAATTCAACAAGACCCTTGATGTAGCATCAATGACCTCTACATATAACTTTTGCTATACTAACGTCCCATCTAAGAATCTGTTCTTTGTTGCAATCTTCAAAACATCCTCAAAATATAATTTATGGTCCACTTGGAGTCATCCTTCCAACTTCAAGGAGTATAATCAAAGCTCAGGCATTTGAATCAAATTTTTTGTAATAAGATCATATTTCCAAAGATTCCAAATATGGCCTTCTTTAATATTGAAATATTCCTTAATATTGAAATATGAATAAGAATATTGAAACATGAATGAGAATATTGAAATATTCTTTAATATTGAAATATTCTTTAATATTGAAATCTTATTCATGTTCTTCAAATCCAGTAAATTGTGAAAGTTGCAATGGTTTACCAACCACTTGTGTTGTATAAGAGTCTTTTGATTCTTGTTCTTGCAAAATCTCTTGAAGCTTAAAGATTTGACATGGTAATTAATAAGCTTCTAGTAAGATCTATTCTATCTTAAAATAAATGACTAGATATAAGTAAAGGTCTTGATGTGGTTCTCCCTCTTTTATATTGGTATTTTATCATTGATAAAAAAAATATTATTTAAAAGCCATAAAATGTTGATATCAAGAAAAATCTTCAATGGTGATTGAGTCTAGATTTTCTAGGATATTGTTGATAGAATTTGCAAACTTTTTTAGATATATTTTTAAGATTATTTGAAGGTTTCTACGTTCTTTTGCTAACTCTATAGTCCTTCTAATGAATGCAATATTCCAATGAATGCAATACTTCCCAAATTGGTTGACTTATTGAAGGAAAAAATGCACATGGGAATATTCAAGCCTTCAATGGCTCCATATTCTAATAGTTGGTTTATTGTTCCTAAGAAGTCTGGAGCATTACAATTCATCTAAGATATGCAATTAGCTAACTAGGTTATTATTAGGAACAAAGGATTAGGACCAATTATTGATGAAGTAGCAGAAGCGTTTGTTGGACATGCCATATATTCTATTGGAGATCTACACTCTAGTTATGATCAATTTCAATTGGTTATCAAAAATAGAGACTTGATAACCATGAAGACTCCGTTAGGATTGGTTCGAATGTGCACATTGCCTCAAGGTGCTACAAACTCAGTAGCACATATGCAAAATATAATGAATCAAATCTTGAGAGAATTTGTATCAGTGAAGTCTATATCCTTTGTGGATGGCATTCCTATCAAAGGGTGTAAAGAAGAGTATAAAGACTTTACTTTGAATGATGATGGTTGCAGAACATTTGTAAGAACACATATTAAAGATGTTGATAAGATTTTGGCAAGATTGAAGAAACAAATTTGATCTTTTCAATTAAGAAGTCTGGATTTGGTTTTGGAAAATTTTTGGTAGTTGGACATCTTTGTGGATGGTATGGAAGAAGGCCTAATCTTGAGAAAGTTGATACTATTACAAAAATGATGGCTTGCAATAATATCACTGAAATGAGAAGGTTTCTAGGAGCATGTGTCTTCTATCAAATATGGATACCTCATTTTGCTCACATATCAGAGCCTCTTTATAAATTATTAAAGAAGAGAATTTAATTTCTTTAGAAACAAGAGCAAGATTTGGCCATAGAAGACTTGAATTTTTTTTTAAAATCACTTCTAGTTTTAAAATAAATTGAATATGAGAACGGAAGACCGATGATTGTTACAGCTGACATAAGTCTAATAGCCATAGGGTGGGCTATTGGCCATGATGATATAAAGAGAAATAGATTTGCTATTCATTTTGGAACAAGGAATCTTACAGAACGTTGTCGTGGTAGTGAAAATTTGCCTCAAGAAAGTGCTGGGCTTTTAGCTGCAACTAAATACTCAATCAAGATCCAAAATAATAAAATCCTCAAATTTTTATAAAAGTCTTTATTTTAGGACTATTACACCTAATACATAAGTTTTATTTCACAAAAACACTCAAACTATAACAAAATATTCTAAACCCTCATTCACCCGTAGAAGGGGAATTTTTTCCAAATTTCATCAACCTATAATTCTTAATCTAACTATTAAAATCTACTAAAATTTCATATAAAGTAGTTATATAATTTAAACAACTACCACAACAAGTTTCAACCATCGATTGTTTATCGATCTTTAGATATCGTAAAAATCCTAATAATAGTTTCAAACCCTTATTTACAAACACTTGTGTACTAAATTCTTCATATCTCACAAAACCCAATATCCAAATACTATAAAACTTTGATGTTTAGATTTTCAGCACAAAGATTCACCTTCTTGGAAATTTTTAGACAAAAATTTGTCGAAAAACTCAAGATATGGAAATATCCATCACTATGAATAAAACGGCCTACTTACTGCCTTGGAATTCGATCTGTTGTGTTTGACTCCCAATAACTCCTTCTTTAGAACTCCAAATGTAGTAATTCTTCCTCATCAAATGTAGATCTTAAAACCTCTTCTCCAACCGCACCTTTTGATCTCCAAAAGCTTTCGTATAACTCCTCCAATCCTCAAAAGTGTGATAGTAGATACAATTTGTACACTCTAACTTCAAGGGCCTACTCCTCCCTCATAAAAACTCAAAATCCCTCAATTTTTATACCAAAATTGTAGCCCAAAAAACAAGCTTTCTAACCCTAGTTTTTGATTTTCAAATTGCCTCTTTAAAGTTTCCAAAGTCCTTATTAAGGTCGCGGGTAGCCTCCTCAAAGCCTATTGGGCATGGTATTTGACCAATAGAAATGAAGAACTTCACCCCTTGTCTTCATTCATCCTCATTTTATCTTCATCCTTCCAAATAAGCCTCTTAGTAGTTTAATTGTTCATCTTTAGGCCTCAACCTTCTCTCAAGGCTTCATACTAAATATTTAGATTCTATATAATTTAAATCCCATAACCAAACTAAGTAAAAATCTAAAATGAAGCTTCTTACACCAACTCTCTTTAATTTGCTTTACTAATCATTCTAACACATATCTAAACTTCTAAACATATTATGCATTTTGATTGGATTTTATATATGTTAGTAATTACAGTACGACAATGTCAAAGAGCATATCTTCAAGTAAAGAGAGAGCTTCGCGGTGCACTTACTGCTTTAACAGCTAAAAGAAATCACTTGATTGGAGCAAATGTTGTGTTGGAAACTGATTGCTTACCTCTTCTTGGTATGATTGCCAATTGCTCTTCACCAGATATTGCCATGCTTTGATGGATAGCATATATCAAGTCATTAAATCCAATTTTGGTACATATTGCTAGAAAAATGAATCCTGTGGCGGATATGTTATTAAGGGCCAAGTATTTTCATGAAGAAGAAATGATAGCTTTTGAAGATAGTGAAGACTTTTTGGAAGAGAGATATGTATTATCTGTTGATAGGAAAAATTCAACCAATGACATCTTGCTATTCAAAGCACAGTTATAAAAGGAGAGACTAAAAGATATTGGACTCTATTTGAGTACTTTGAAGAAGCAAGAGGGGTGGATAGAGAAGACTTTCAAAAATATTAGACATCAATCATATAGATATCTGTTGAGAGATGGACTTCTTTGGAAGAGGACAAAGAGAGCTAATGAATTATGTTTAAGAGTAGTGGATGATTTTGATATCAAAATCCACATGCTTAGAGAATTTCATGATATATTTTGGGCTGGTCACAAAGGAATTTGGGCCACTTATACAAAAATTAAAGAACGATATTGGTGGAAGGGTTTATATAAAGATATTGAGGAATATGTAGCCTCATGTGTCAAATGTCAACTTCAATCTAAGGTCCAATACAGGGATGAATTATACCCCATTTATCTTCCTTTGATTCATTTCTAATAGACGATTGACTTGGTTGCAATGCCACCTAGAATTTGGGGAATGAAGTAACTTGTTTTGGCAAGGAAAGAGCTCTCAAACTTTATTGAAGGAAGAATTCTTCAAACCAAGACTACGGAAGGAATTTGCATATTCATTCTTGAAGATATTTTTAGCAGATATGGTAGTATTGGAAGAATGAGAGATGATAGGAGTGAATAAGATACAACTGAAGCAAGATCATTTTTCCAAAGATATGGTGTGCAACTAAGGTTAACAATTGCTTACAATCCTGAAGCTTATGGCAAATTAGAGAGGGGGCACCCTCCTATCATTCATGCCTTGGTTAAGGCTTGTAAAGGGAAGCCTAATCTTTGGCCTAGGCTATTCCCATTAATATTGTGGCCTGATAGAACCACCCATAGCACTGTCACTGGATATATGCCAGTAGAACTTATGCATGGAGATAAGCCTAGTATGCTTGGAGAAGAATCGGTTCCAACTTGGGTATTTTTGTCTTGAAAAGATGATATTATAAGAGAAAGGCTACTAGAACTTTGCATTCAGCAACTTGGAAGATTGCCTGAAGATATGCAAATAGCATTAAAAAGGCTTAAGATTGCTAGATTGAGCAATAAAGAGAGATTTGACCAAATCCATAGATTAAGGTCTAAGAAAATTGAAGAAGGTGATTGGGTGTTGGTGTTTGAAAGTTCATTAGAACATCAGCATAGCACAATGAGGAAGTTTGCATGAAGATGGTTTGGACCATATGTGGTGGTTAAAGTGCATACCAATGCTACCTATTCGCTGCGAGAGTTGGATGGAATTTTATTGAAGATCCCAATAGCAGGCAAAAGAATTAAAGCATATAGAAGAAGGAATGAGAAGTTTCATATCAATAATCTTGAAGAATTATTAACTCCATTAAAAAATTAAAAAATGCCACAAGACGAGGTAGAGATTGAGAGGGAAGATGAAGACAATTAAACTTGGCACATACCGAAGGATGTGCAGGTTTAGAGGGGGTGCATGTCATACTGCATTTACGTGCAATGTATAAAAATATTATTTATCATGTATCTATTGTTATTATATGTGTGAGTACTAGAGGTTATTTTAGAAGATATTATAAAGAGAGGATTTATTATAGCCACTTAGTTAGTGAATTAAGATGGCTATTTGTTTTATTCCTATCTTACTTATATCTTAGAATAGATTCTTTTATAATTAGAAGAAAGATAAAGGTTGTTTTATCTTTCTTGTTAACTTTTGAGATAGAATGGACCTTGTGAGGGATAAGAAAGAAGAGTATGGGGTGAATAGAGCTTGTCCAATAGGATTTGGCTGCTTATGTGGGCGTGTCATAGATTGATATGGAAGGAAAGGGGGATATTCTCCTTTTGCTGGACCTAGGACTTGAGGAGTTTTTGAGCAGTGAACTTTGGAGAGAGATAACTCCAAGGATATAGAAGCGTTTGTAATAAAAACTAAGGTGTGTATTCTTTGAATTGTGAGGATTCTAGCACCTACTTATTTGCTTGTATTGGAATTGTGAGCAAAAGGTTATACTTTTTTTTTAGTGGAGTGAGGTTTGCTACTATCAAAAAGTGATGGCAGAAACTTTGATCTGCCATTGCAAGTTTGATTTCGAGTCTTTCTTAGTAAAATTTATAGAAAGTGTAGAAAATTGTGCTAGCTTTCTATCAAGCTATATCTTGTAGCATTTGGAGTTGAAGAAAGAAAGTTGTGAGCTTGGGAGTGGGAAAGGGTCTGCTCCCACCTGATGAAGAGGGGTAGAGACTTTGTTCAACCACTTAAGTTGGAAAATCTCTTCAATTTATTTGATGTTTTAAATGCTTATAGTAGCTTGTGTAAGCTTTCTATAAAAACAAAAGTCAATACATTTGGACCTTTTATGAAAGTTTTATGAGCCATGAAGTGTCAAGAGGGCAAATTGTTGCTAGGGTTTGAAGAGTAGAATCAACTAGCTATAAAATCTGAAGTTTGAAAGGCATATATGCAAAATTTCAGGACAAGTCAGATGATGGAGTGAGCTTTCCAAAACACTAATGCATGTCTAATTTGAAGAAGGAAAGTAATCACGACAAAGGCTAAAGTGAAAAAGAGCTTTGTTGCCTTTGTATTTGTTGGGAAATTTTAGTGCCTAATTTTTTTAGCCATAACTTCTAAACGGTAAGATATCTATTTGTGAAATTTTGATATGTTTTACAATAGATTATTAGCTTTTTATAGGCTATAAGCACACTTGATTTGTACTTTGGATGGATTTTTAGTGATTTATTTAGTTTCAGCTTGTTGTATGACTTGTATTCATCATATGTAATTGTATTTTGAAGTATACTTGAGTATATATACTTGTATAATAATTATAAGCAAAGTGTGAAGGATATTCAAAAGATTTTGGGGCACATGAGTTGGTATCGTGACTTAATTGAATCATATTCTACTTATGCCTTATCATTGATAAATTTATTGAAAAAATCCACCAAATTTGAATGGGCTTCCGAATGCCAAATTGGTTTCGATGCAACTAAAGCCAAATTGCTATCTTATCCTTGTCTACTACCGGCAAATTGGAATCAACCTTTCTATGTCTATTGTGATGCCTCTGAAATTGCAATAGGTAGTGCCTTAGGTCAACCAGATGATAAAGATGTGATCCATCCTATTGCCTTTGCTAGTAAGCAATTGACAAGTGTTGAACAGAATTATACAACCACCAAACGAGAATGCTTAACTATGGTTTTTAGTGTCAAAAAGTTTCAACACTATCTTTTGATGAACAAGGTCATCTTCTTTATAGACCACATGGCTCTTAAATACATTATAAACAAACCAAACTTCAGTGATAGATTAGTAAGATGGATATTATTTTTAGCAAAATTTGACTATACAGTGTAATATAAACCACAAAAATAATACAAACAAGCCAATCATCTTTCATGATTATCTACACCTATAAGAATCCATGATATAGATGACGAACTTCCTGATGCCCATTTATTCCATGTTATGATAGCACCTATTTGGTATGAACATATTATCAAATTTTTGAGTACTCAACAATTATCCAATACCTTATCAAAAAGTGAATGACAAAAGATCAAAGTGAATAGCACTCATTTTGCTCTTATAGCCAAGATATTATATTATCGAGGGATTGACGAAATTTTAAGACACTGTCTTACTTATGATGAAGTACTACTTGTATTAGAAGCTTGTCACTCAAGTGCTTGTGGTGGACACTTCTCTGGTCAATTAACAGTCTAAAAGATCCTTAGAATAGATTATTTTTAGCCTATAATGTTTGTTGATTCATAGTCATTTGCAAGAGCTTATGATGCTTGCCAAAGATATGCACGCAATGATTTAAATCTTGTAATGCCTTTAATCCTTCACTTCCACTTGTTCCATTTGAAAAGTGGGATATAGACTATATTAGACCTATTTATCTTGCATCTTCATAACAAATGCAATATATTATTATAGCTATAGAATATTTGACCAAGTGAGCAAAAGCTAAAGCTATCAAGAAGGCTGATGCTAAACAAATTGCTATATTTTTGTATAAAAATATTATAGCCCACTTTGGTTGTCCAAAAATCCTTGTGAGTGATAATGGTTCTCATTTTTTAAATGAGACCATTAAAGAAATGATCACATTATTTACCATCAAACATAGGAAGACAACTCCTTATCACCCTCAAACAAATAATCTTATAGAAAGAGTCAATCAAATCCTAGTTTGCATATTGAAGAAAACTGTGATGGATTCTAAACGCGATTGAGATCTTAAGCTTACTTCAGCTCTTTGGGCTTATCAAACTACCTACAAAGTTTTTACACGGGCTACATCTTTTTTCTTGGTGTATGGAATAGAAGCTATTTTGCCTATAGAATTTAAAGTTCCATCTTTACGCATCACCATTGATGAAAGATTAGATACTTTTGAATCTTTGAAAGAACAATTAGAATATTTAAAAAGATTAAACAAGAAGCAAAGATTTGCAGTCCAACACATAGAGACATCTCAAAGAAGAAAGAAGGAGATCTTTGATAAAAAAAAATAAAAAGACGTGTACTTATTCTAGGAATATAGGTGATGGTTCAAGATGCTAGGAAATTAGATTTTCCAACTAAGTTTGATGCACTTTGGACAAAATCATATATTATCAAAGAGGTCTTTGATAATAACTCAGTCAAACTTAAAACATTAGATGGGAAAGACTTTTCTACATGAATTAATGGAAGTCATTGTAAAGAATACAAGGTGTGAACATTAGTTAAAACACCAATGTACCTTGTCATTTAGATAGTAATTTTAAGTCCATCTTAATAGAATATAGGTATTGAGTTAGTAACTAAGCAAGACATTGCTAAATGTAGAACCATGTCAAGTTGGTAACAATCAAATGCCTTTTTGTTCCAGGTCAAAGTCTTAGTATTCTTTTTCTCTTTAATTCTATTTTTTTTAATAGATTATAATATCCAAGTTATAAGTCATCTATCATTTTCTTTATAGACCATGTCAAAGGTAAGACTTAGATTCTTTCTATTCTTATGAATAGTCCCAGATGGTCGCCATATGTGAGTCCCATCAATAAATCATAATTGGTATATTAGTTAAAAATATAGTCTTAAATCATTTAATTATAAAAATAAAATGGTTAAAGAGTTTTTTTGACTATTTAATTATTTATTAGAATTTAAAAGTATTTATAAATATGAAAGTCTTATTAGAAGAAAAGTTACAAAAATGGAGTCTTAATAAGTCTTGGAGGCAATTATTTTAGTTGGTTTAGTATTTTTAATTATTATTAAATATTAAGAGTTAGTTATTGAGACCAATGTCTACATTGGCCTTCTAACTACATGTATTACTCATTAAAAACCTATAAATATTACTTAGTAGGTAGGAGAAGCATGAGAAAGAAATCTCATGTTATTTTAATTATTTTTGTAGAAAATAGGATTTTGAGTTGATTTTTATTGATTTTATTATTATAAAAAAATTCCAAGGTAGAATAAAATAGTTTAAAATTGATATTATCATCTTAGAAATATTATAGAGATTTTTAGAATTTATTTAGAATTTATTTAGAATTGATTTAGAATTTATTAAGAATTTTTAGAGCAATTTTGAAGACTTTGGTAAAAATGAGTTTTACCACCTTGAGAGCCATTATGAAGAAATGGAGCAAGATTTGAAGACCATACAAGATTCCTAGGCTAATAGGATGTTTTTAAATACCATCGTGAAGTCAAAAATGAAAAATTATTAGTTCTATTAGTATAAAATAGGAGAACCAACAGCTAGTGTAGTCCTTGTAGGGAGGGAGGTGCAGAAGTCCCATATGGGTTGTGGCACCTTAGATGTAGGTAGGAGGATAAGACTAAGGCCTCGTGGCCCCTCTAGGACACTCATATATACTACTTGTGAGCCTTGGCGAGGTTCGAACCCATGATCTTGTAACAAGTTATCCTTGAGGTAAACATTTCTACTGAATTTTTTCCATTATTTACCTTCTAATTTTGAATTATCATAACTTACTCATAGTAACTTAGATTTATATGTTTTTTATATCATTGGAAAGATAAAAAAAATTATCTATTTGAAAATATAGTTTTTATTTTTTATTTTTACTTTTTATTAGATGAAAATCTAGTGAACAGACTTTGACTAGTTTTATAGTGTGCAATTACTTAATTGCACATATTTTACTTATTTTGTGTTGTTCTTCTCCTTCATTATTGCTTATTGCTCCTTATACTTTACACCACAATTTATAAGCAACTCATAATTGAGGCTATCTTATAACTTGGATTGAGAAATGATATTTATTCTCACAGAAGGCTTTAGTTTAATTATTTCTTTCTTATGAATATTCCTCAAATCTAATCTTCACCAAGAAATTATCATCAAACACATTTGGAATTTTGAGGATAGAATCGATGAAATTCTTGTATATTTTGAATTGCATGGCAAGATTTTTGGTTGGTTTGCATGTGCGCTTATTAATATCATAGCCTTGTCAATGAACAAGATATTCTAGTTTATTCTATCTTTATTATGAATCAAGTATCTTTTCAACCTCATATTTTTCATGATCTTTAATTTTGATTCTAAGCGATGACTATTGTATTCTTCCTAAAATATATGATTCTTTATAAGATTTTAAAAGAGAGACATAAAAAATTAGATGTACTCTCATAGAAGATGGTAATTCTAAGTGATATGCCATTAGATTAATTTGCTTCTGGATAGAAAATGGTCCTAATCTCCAATAGTCCAACTTATTACATAGCTGCTTGGTCTTGATGTTCCATCAAAGAAACCATACATTATCTCTAATATAGAAAGTAGGCAGTTGATTTTTAAATTTATATATAAATACCTTGTAAGCATCTTAAACTACTTGCAATTGAAGCTTTAAGGTTGTTTGGTGTTGCAATAGATGCTTTGCAAATTGTTCAATTACTAGATTATTATTTTTGGACATACTCTATAGATCAAGCTTTGGAAGATATTCATAATTAGAATAAAATAATTATTATTAAGTTGATATATGAATAATATTATTATATACAAACTCCACTAATAATAAATGTAAGATTCAATTGTCTTGTTAATAATTAATGTTGTATTGTAAATATTGCTCCAAAACTTGGTTAATTTGTTTTATTTTATTGTCAATTTGAGGATAGAAAGTTGAAGAAAGTTTAATATCCACCTTTAATATTTCAAAAAAATATCTTTAAAATATAAATATAAATTAGGATCCTCGATTGGATGTAATATCATCCAATAGGCCATGATATCAATATATATTATCAAAAAAGAGCCTTGATATTTTTTCACTAGACATAGTCTTCTTGCAAAGAATGAAATGAGCCATCTTTGTGAACCGATCAATTACCACAAGGATGTTGTCCAATGAATTGGATGGCAATAGATTCATGATAAAATCCATCGAGATAGAAGACCATGACCATCTTGGAACAGACAAGGATTATAAGAGTCTATAAAAGTAATGTTGAGGATTTTTGGACCTTAAATAGATGT
Organism: Physcomitrellopsis africana; assembly: GCA_036785485.1. NCBI lineage: Eukaryota > Viridiplantae > Streptophyta > Bryopsida > Funariales > Funariaceae > Physcomitrellopsis > Physcomitrellopsis africana. Next base: position 1,056,624 of record JAWRVF010000037.1, on the reverse strand, counting down.
TGTAAGAGTATACAAAGTCCTTCACCACCTTCCACATTTGAGGCCACTAAAAATCTCAAAAAATAAAATTCCAAGGTCTTATTAAATTTAAAGTGATCCGCAATTAGGAAATCATAGCGAGATTGAAGAACGTACAGTCATGTTAGTCCTTTTGAAATATACAAACGTTCTTCAATGTATCAAAGGTCCTTTTTTTAAGTTTGAACTTGTCAATATTTTCTTTTAGGTGATGCTTGACATCAACAACCAAAGCATCATTAGTAGTTATAATACGCATCTTATTAAAGAAAATATAATTAATAGGTGTTGATGTAATAGTGGTACAAAGGTAAAATTGCTCCACTTTCAACAAAATTATACATTATTAATCAAATGCTACTTTTCTTGCTCTTGGTATAAGATATGATCTGCTTAATAAAATATCAAATAATCTTTGTTACCTTCTAAGTTGATAAAAGATAATAAAATTAAATTAAGATAATGATATATTCCATTGAGCTTGATAGCAATTAAGAACTTAAACTAACATAAAATATTCCAAGTTCATATAATTTATATATATATTTACAAGATGCATTGTATCTTCAATAAATTGATATTATTCTTAAAAAAAATCTATAATAGCAAGAAGTTTCTTATCGTGGATTTTATAGTTAATTTTAATGATAAAATCTTTTTGAGAATAAAATGCAATTAGATGGAGTTTATTGTCTATATCCATTTGTGAAAGTATGGCCCCTGATACAAAATTTGAAGCATTGGTTTCTATATAGATTTCTTTTGTAAAGTCTAGATGCATCAAGATTGAGGCTATGGTAAACATCGTCTTGAGATCTTAATATGCCTTTTCTACTTGAGGCCCCCATTCCAACTTGAAAATAATATTTAATGGAGATCCAATAAAAGTTAGCAAATTGAAGAAAACATGGAGCATTTCTTACAGTTATTGGAATGGCCTATTGCATAACCACCTCTACCTTCTTGGGATCCATCATCAAACTCTTAGTAGATATAATATATCCCAAAAATTCCATCTTTGGTTGATGAAATATATATTTTTCTAGCTAGGTATACAAACTTGCATCTCGTAGCTTATGTAATACCAAATTGACATGCCTTTCATATTCTTCTAGATTTTTTGAATAGATTAAGATACCATCAAGATAAATCACCACAAACTTATCTACATGCTCTTAAAAGATGTCATTCATTAAATGTTGAAAGATAGCAGGTGCATTTGTTAATTCAAAGAGCATGACATTATATGTAAAATATCCATATCTTGTCCAAAATACGATCTTCTATTTATCTCCTTCTTTAATCCATACCAAGTTATATGCTCTACAAATATTTATCTTAGTATAGATCTTGAATTAACCAAGTTACTCCAAAAGTCCTGAAATTAATGGTAGTGGATAATAATTCTTCACCATTATCTTATTTAATTTTTAATAATCAATGCATATATACAAGGAACCATCTTTCTTCTTCACAAAGAATACAGGTATATTTATTAGAGACTTTGAATGTTTAATGAAGTTCTTTGCAAGATTTTCATCAATATAATCTTTTAACATTGAAAGCTTATTTTGAAAAAGATTATAAATTGGACCAAAAGGTGGTTACATTCGTTCCTAAAGATCTATAGCACAATCATATGGTCGGTGCCATAATAGTATATCAATATTTTTCTTTTAAAAAATATCTTGAAATTTGTTATACTGCTCTAGAATACTTATCGATAAAATTATATCTTCTTTAGTTGGAATTATATAAATAAAAAATGGTATATTTTCTTTGGCCAATCTTATAAAAGTCCTTGCTCCAAAAAATAAAGATTTACCATCTCATGACTTTTTTTGAAGTTTTCTTGCAAGGATTTCTATTGAAAATGTTGTTTTTTGTAACTTCCAATCTATAGATGGATTATGCTTTTTCAATCAAGAAAGTCTAAGAATAATAGGATTTAAAAGAGTCCTAATAATATTGAACACAATTTGGTTGTTACAATCTTCAAACAATATTTCTATAGGCATGGTTTTATAGATGACACTACCAAAGGATTAGAATTGTCCATTTATTACCTCCATATGAATAGGTTTGGATTTTTGTACTAGAAAAATTTTATGAAGCTTAACAAATGTCTCATCTATAAAATAAGCAGATTCTCCAAAATCCAATAAGGAGATTGTCTGAAGCTTCTAAGGGCCAAAAAACATAGGAATTGTATGCTCTACAAAAATCTATCTTAATATAGATCTAGGCTTGGCCGAATTGCTCCAAAAGTCCTAAAATTAATGATAGTGGATAATAATTTTTTATTGTTATCTTATTTAATTCTCGATAATCAATACTTATATACAAAGAACCATCCTTCTCTAATAGGTGCACATATATTCTATCTAAAGCTTTTGAAGACCAAAATACAAAAAAATTATAAAACAATGACCAAATTGAGCAAGAAGAGAGGAACTTGAATAATCTTGCAATGTTGAATTGTCGAGCCACATGGTTCCTATTAGGGCTAAACATCTTTGTTTTTCTAAATAATTATATTTCTAATTTAGGTAATGTATTGATTTTGTTCTTTCGGATAATTGCCAACCTTGTAGCCTTTTTTGCCACAATACAAGTTTAGACCTTCCATGTGATACTTTTATTTTTGTGGGCTAAAAAGTTTAAAATGTATTACATCAAGTTGCATATTTTCTACTTTTGAATATAAATTCAAAATACTTGTCAATGTAACAAGAGTTTGTCAGATTGTATGTTGTCTTGCTAAAGTCCATGAATGTTGATCTTGACAATGTTAGAATAATCAATTATCATATTTTACAGCTTGGCTAATGGCTTCATTGAGCGATTGTGGATCCGAAAGCAATAATAACAAATCCTTCATATTATCTCTTAGTCTTCAATAGAATTGATTCATTAAAGCTTCTTCATTTCAATTAATATCGCATGCTAGTTGTCTAGAATTGAATACATAGATTGATATAAAGCATGCCCCTTAACACAATGTTTGGATCTAAGTTATTGTCCAATGAGCCTTGTCATATTTTCTAAATACTTTTGCAAATGCTTCGATGAAAACTTCAAAGTTGTTCAAAATTAGTAATCTCTTTTCAAATAAGAGAGCAAACCATGATAATACTTGCCTCATAAGCAAGGTGCTAACTAATCCAACCCATGATTCTTTTGTCAAATAAGTATTAAATTATAAGACCGTTGTCATACTACATTTACGTGCTGTATATAAAAATATTATATATCTTGTATCTATTGTTATTACATGTGTGAGTGCTAGAGGTTATTTTAGAAGATATTATAAGAAGAAGATTTATTATAGCCACTTAGTTAGTAAATTAAGATGGCTATTTGTTTTGTTCCTACCTTACTTATATCTTAGAATAGACTCTTTTGTAAATAGAAGAAAGGTAAAGATTGTTATACCTTTCTTGTTAACTTTTGAGGTAGAATAGAGCTTGTGAGGGATAAGAAAGAAGAGCATGGGGTGAATAGAGCCTGCCCAATAGGATTTGGCTGCCCATGTGGGCGTCTCATAGATTGATATGGAAGGAAAGGGGGATATATTCCTCTTGCTAGACCTAGGGTTTGGTAGTTTTGAGCAGTGAACTTTGGAGAGAGATAGCTCCAAGGATATAAAAGTGTTTGTAATGAAAATTGAGGTGTGTATTTTCAGAGTTGAGAAGATTTTAGAACCTACTCACTTGCTTGTATTGGAATTGTGAGCAAAAAGTTATGCTTGTTTTAGTAGAGTGAGGTCTGCTGCTATCGAAAAGAGATGGCAAAAAGTTCGATCTGCCACTGCAAGTTTGATTTCGAGTCTTTCTTAGTGAAACTTATTAAAAGTGTGGAAAGTTGTGCTAGCTTTTTATCAAGACATCTCTTGTAGTATTTGGAGTTGGAGAGAGAAAGTTGTGAGCTTGAGAGTGGGAAAGGGTTTGCTGCCACCTGATGAAGAGGGGCAGAGACTTTGTTCAATCACCCAAGTTGGATAATATCTTCAATCTTTTTGAAATTTTAGATGCTTATATTAGCTTATGTAAGCTTTCTATGGAATCAAAATTCAATACATTTGGACCTTTTATGAAAGTTTTATGAGCCATGAAGTGTCAAGAGGGCAAATTGTTACTAGGGTTTGAAGAGTAGAATCAACTAGCTATAAAATCTGGAGTTTGAGAGGCATGCATGCGAAATTTTAGAATAAGTTAGATGATGAAGTGAGCTTTCTAAAAAGCTATTGCATGCCCAAAATGGAGGAGGAAAGTAATCACAATGAAGGCTGAAGTGAAGAGGCGCTTTGCTGCCTTTGCATTTGATGGAAAATTCCAGTGCCTATTTCTATAAGCCATAACTTTTAAACGGTACGTCATCTATTTGTGAAATTTTTTTATGTTTTACAATGGTTTATTGGCTTTCCATAGGCTATAAGCACGCTTTATTTAAAATTTGGATGGATTTTTAGTGATTTATTTAGTTTTAGCTTATTGTATAACTTGTATTCCTCATATGCGGTTGTATTTTGAGGTATACTTGAATATATATACACTTTGCTTATACTTATTATATAAGTATATATACTTGTATTTATATCAAGTATTTATATAAGTATTCTATAAGTATTATACATATTATTTATATAAGTATTTATATAAGTATTTTATCAAGTATAATATAAGTATTTATATAAGTATTATTCAAGGGTATATATTTTATAATTGTACAAGTCTTCTACAAATATAATACAAGTATAATTTGAAAGCTTGAACAAATATTGTGCAAGTATAGAAGATACTTGCACAGCTTTCTCTCATGTTCCTTGCTAGTTCTAGTAGCAGCTAGGAACCCGGCGTTTTCCTAAGGCGAATTCTTTCTACCCGATACCGTATGAATCAAATTTGATTGACAAATCTTTGGAACTTTGAAAGTGTATCATTATATTTCTCTAGAAAACTAACTCGAGGCTCCTTATATTATTAAATAAGTGGATTTTCTTTGTATACCATAGATAATATTACATCTTCAAGTGTAAAAGTTAAAAGTGGATGTAGTCTATATTATAATACTTTTGATAGTGTATTATTATGAAGTTTTGGAACAACCCTTATAATCTCTATAGTCCTAGCAGATAACGTTGTCATATTATAAGTACTTACAATATATAAAAATTAATCAAAATATAAAATTTGTTCATAAGTTCTAACATGTATTAAAATAATTAATAAAATATTTGAAGGAGTTGAAATAAGAAACTTTGTTTTGATTTTTTGAACTTAGTTTGATTATGGCATTTAAATTATATAAAATCGAAATATTTAGTATGAAGCCTTGAGAAGCAATTGAGGGCCAAATATGAAAAATTAAACTACTAAGAGGCTTATTAGGAAGGATGAAGGCAAAGAATGGATGAATGAAGGCAAGGTGTTTAGCTCTTCATTCCTATTGGTCAATGGTCATGTCCAATAGGTTTGAAGAGGCTATGTTGTCATGATGCACTTGCGGCAAGTGGATTAAAATCAAATAAATATGTATAAAAATTATAATATAAATAAGATAAATTTAGAGCTAATTCTAAAACTCCGGTGTGGACAAAGATATATTAGAGCTAGTTCTAAAATTCTAGTATGAATATGGATAAAATTAGAGCTAGTTCCAAAATTATAGTATAAATAGGGATAAAATAAAATTAATTCAAAAATTTCAATACAAACAAGGAATCTCAAGATTCCAAGGTATCAAATAAAAAATCTCAGGATTCTAAAATATCAAATAGAAAATCTTAAGAATCTAGGATATGAATCAAAAAATCTTAAAATTATGGGATACTTAAGATCCGAGTATCAATCAGATATTAGGTCAATATGAGGCCAGTATTAACATACATTGGATATTATCCGGATATTAGCTCAAGATGCCTATTTAAATTCTTTTAGAGTAAAAAATAAATACTTTTCCTTTGTTATCTTTTGTTTGGATCTTGAATGGATTTATTTTACTAAAAAATCCTTGAAAAAATCTACAAGGAAATCTCAAGGTATTAAAGGAATTAGAATTGGAAATCTATGAACAAATTTTAAGGTACAAAAGAAGTTTTGAATTGAAAATTTACAGGAAATCCACAAGGAAATTTAAGGATCAAAAGGGAGTTTTGAATAGGAAATTTACAAGGAATTTACAAGAAAATTTTAGAATCAAAAGAGAGTTTTGAATTAGAAATTTATAGGAAGTCTGAATTGGGGGTTTACAAAGAATTTGAATTAAAAATTTATAAGGAATGTGCAAAGAAATCTCAAGGTCAAAGGAGAATTTTGAATAGGAAATTCAAAAAGAATCTATAGAAAATCAATGAAAGAAATCTTAAGAGAATCAAAGAAATTTTGTACAAAGAATCTTTGAAGAAAACAAAGGGATTGATAAATAGAATAATTTGAAGAAATCCATTCAAGATATAAATAGAAATATCTCACTAGTCCTCTTTTTCTTCACTTAATAGACAGTCAAGATCCTAGCAATTTCTTGAAGAGGACTCTTTCCTTCATAACAATTCTTGATGTTTCCATTGAGAGCTTCTTCAAGGCTATTAACTGTTAACAAAATGGAGGAAACAAGAAGATCTGGGAATGTTGAGGAGATATTGAAGATATTTTTTAAATATATAGAGAAGCAATGACAAGAGCAATCAAGAATATAGCATATGCAAATAGAAGAGAAAAATACTTCTACAGCTTTATAATCTGTCATCAATCAAGCAAGGAGATTCAAAAGAAAAAACATATCCAGGTATCTCAAAACCTATGTAGGTGAAATAAAAATATATCAAATTTCCTATTAAAAGATGAATTTGAATTTTATACTTGCTTGCATTCCTGAAGTCAAAAAAAGAGTTAAAGATTTATATAAAGATGATATAAGCTCTTGGAATGAGTACAAAGAGGATTTGAAGAGTGGGGTAATTCTCTTCAAGGAAAGCAAAATAAAACTCACTGCAATTAGAGAACCTGTTGAATTAAATTTTGGCAAGGGTGGAATGAAGAAACTTGTGTAAGGCCACATTGGAAATTCTAGTGGTACATCTATAATTAAAGAAGTAAGTTCATATCCCATTATTGTGGAAATGGAAAATATAGGGATTTCTATAATTTCCAACAAGGAGGTTATGCTTAGAGATGTACATATTATTAGGGAGAAAAATAGATGGAATGATCCAGTTGATACTACAAGTATTAAAGCTTATCTAGAAGTTTATGAAGAAAATGATGAGATCTAAGAGGCTATGGTTGAAGTTAAAAGGGGCAGCGTTGCAAAAGAAAAGAAACTAGGGGAGTCCAATAGCAAAACCAAAGGTTCATGAATAAAAATCAAGAGAAGCAAACTACCGCTCCAATGGAATCAGGGCCCTGTTTTTCCTATCTAGGTAAGAACAACTCATTCACTAAAAAAAATAGGAGAAGAAAAATGAAAAAGAAGATTCAAGGAAGGATAAGATTAAGAATCCAATATTTAAATTGAAGTCAGATATTGAATCCTCTTTTGATATGAAAGATATTCTTGAAGAGAGGATTTTAGATGCCAAAATTGAATTTTCTTTAAAGGAGGTTCTTAGTATAGCCAATAAAGAATTCCATGAATTCATCATTGATGTCATCAAGAGGAAGAAGCAATGGACATCCAAATCAATAATGATGAAGGCTTTAGCGGATGCAAATGATATAAAAGAAGAAAAAGAGGTACAAGTATTTGTCTTGTCTTGTGATAGTAAAAAAAAGGTTATACAAATTCAAGGGCGTGAAAATTCTTGTATTAATGATATGAATGTATTTAGAAATAAGAAAAAATTTACCAAGAAAAAAATATTTGATATGCTTGATACTTCCACTAACAAAATAAATATGAAAGAAGTTAAAGTAATTGGATGTAGAGTGGAGAAGACCAAAGATAAAGAATGTAAAGAAATAAAAGCCTCAATTTGTAAATATAAAAGGACACAAGTTGAAGAGAAGCCTACATTTTTTTGTACATATTGGGCTAGGGCTACTATAGAAGCCAAGGTAAAGATTGAAGATTGTAAGAAAACCTATGTAGTATTAGTTGATCATGGATCTGAGATTAACATAATATCTAAAAGCGTTTATGAAAAGAAAATGTGGCCTATTGACACCAACCATGGATGAATAATAAAGGTTACAAATAACGAGAAGGGTGAATTATATGGAGCATATTTAATAATAAGGATAAGAATAGGAAATGTGGAGGTGGAACAAAATTTCTTTGTATAAGAATTTGCTGCCTATCCTATGATTCTGGTATAGCTACAAGGATGGAGACTAAGGTGTTGGATGACGGCTTACATTATGCAAGGATCAAGAGTTGTGATGGGAAGAAGTTAGTACAATTTTTGATTATAATGACCAATAATAAAAGGAACAGAGAACAGTTAGAAGAAACTTTTTTGAAAATTGGTGATGATTTTTTGGGCTTTTGAGGAGCATCCTCGAGGATGGAAAGTCCAAGGATGCAGATAAGTCCTCTAGTTTTATACTTCCCAATGTAGATAGGTTTGAAAATGGATTTTTAGATTATATAAAATTTGGAGTTTTGAAGTTTTCAAGAGTTGAGAATTTGAATTGTAAATATCAAAGATGTGTGAAGAAAAATCAGAAAAAACTAAAAAACATGGGTTTGATTTCAAGTGATGAATTTATCTCTAAGATGATTGATGAAGAAGGTTTAAAAGAAGATTTAAACAGTGTTTTAAAGAGCTTCGAAGTCTTGGCAACTAGAGAAGCCTTGGATAAATATGAAGGAATATTTATGGATTTACATTCAAGAAAATTGTATGAAGCAATTAGGGAATCTGCTTCCAGGTTGAAGATGATTAAGGATTATAGAATTGAACAAGTAAGGATTAATATCAAGTATAAGACAATCGCTAAGAAGGTTAAACCAATTGCTATTCAATTATCTCTTGATACTTTAGAATATATTGAGAAAGCAATAAAAGAACCAAATCTTAAGAAACTAAGGAGGATTGATCACAAGTTTACTTGGAAATCATTAGATAAGTTGAAGATTGGAAAAAATGAATTCTTGATCAAAGAAAAAAGGATGAATTTTTTGGAGATAATATCTAAATATAATAAGGCTTTTGTCTTTATATCAGAAGAAATTGGTTGTATTGATCCAAGCGTAGTTGGATTAATGGTTATTTTTACCATGCCTCATGTATCATGGGATTTGAAGTCGATTCATGTACCGAGAGCTTTACTTCCAAAATTAATAGATTTATTTAAAAAAAATGTGAGAATGGAAATCTTTGAATCTTCTATTGCACTTTATTCTAACCGTTGGTTTACCATATCTAAAAAGTCTGGAGCAACAAGGTTTATTCAAGATATGCAACCAGCTAATAAAGTCACCATAAGGAACATGGATATTGGGCCAATTATAGATGAGGTAGCTAAGGTATTTGTAAGCCACTCTATCTATTTTATTGGAGACTTGTATTCAAGATATGATCAAATTTAACTAGCTAAAGAAAGCAAGGATATTATTACAATGAAGACTCCATTGGAATTAGTACGCATGTATACTTTACCACAAGGTGCTACTAACTTAGTGGCACACATATAAAGTGCCATGAACCAAAATTTTAAGAAATTATATTAAAGATCAGACAATTCCTTTTTTGGATGATATTTCAATTAAAGATTGCAAGGTTGAAGACATGGATTCAAAATTAGATGAAGATGGATACATGGCATTTTTAAAGAAGTACATTAATGATGTTGATCAAATATTAGTCAGACTTAAAGAAATAAACTTAACTCTATCTTTTGAAAAAATAAGTTTTGGAATTGATGAGATAATTGTGGTCGAACATTTGTGTAGCTCATATCAAAGAATACCTAAACTAGAGAAGGTTGATGCAATTTCAAGTATGAAGCCATGCAAGAATACAACTGAGATAAGAAGATTTTTGGAAGCCTATAGATTTTATCATATTTGGATACCTCATTTTGGACACATACTAGAATCTTTATATAAGTTATTGAGAAAAGAGAAGAAGTTTTTTTGGAAAGAAGAGCAAGATGAAGCCATGAAAGAATTAAAGGTAGTTTTGAAATTACCACCAGTATTAAGGCAGGTAGATTATCAATGTAGTAGATCAGTGATTGTGGCTATAGATATAAGCCCAATAGCCATTGGATGGATTGTTGGACAAGATGGCAATGAGGATAACAAATTTACTATCAGGTTTAGAGCTAGAATTTTTACTCAGAGGCAAAGAGCTTATCCTTAGATTAAAAGAGAACTTTGGAGTGCTTTAACTCTACTAAAGACAGAAAGATTTTTATTTGATTGGAGCAAATGTAGTTTTGGAGATAGATTGTTTATTTATATTAGATATGATTTCAAATTGTTCGACTCCTGATATCGCTATGTTGAGATGGATATTATATATCAAATCTATAAATCTTATCTTAGTACATATTTTTGGAAAGAAGAATTATATTGCAAATATGTTGTCTAGAGCAAGATATTCCTATGAAAAAAAAATGCTTGCTTATGACAAGGATAAAAGGATTAAAATGGATTATATATGCATAATAGGAATAAAAATCTCTATTAGTGAAATCTTACCTTTCAATATAGATTTGTATGAAGGCTAATTACGAAACATTGGTTTATACTTGAATACTTTAAAGAAGGAAGAAGGTTGGATTGAAAAATATTTTAAAGACATTAGATACCAAGCTTATGGATATATTTTGAAAGAAAGACTCCTGCAGAAGAGATCCAAAAGAATGGATGGAATTCTTTTGAGGATTGTTGATGATGTTGACACTAAACATTAAGTTTTAAGAGAGTTTCATGATACATTATGGATTGGACACAGGGGAGTATGGGCTACCTTCACCAAAATTAAAAAAAGATATTGATAGAAAGGTATATACAAAGATGTGGAAGAATTTATAAATTCATGTATAGAATATCAATTGCAATCAAAGATTAGACAAAGACATGGTTTATGCCCTACATATTCATCTAGTATATACTTTCAATAGATGTTAGACTTAATTGTTATGCCAATTGGCATATGGGATATGAAGTATTTAGTTTTGGCACGTGAAGAATTATCAAATTATATAGAGGGAAGAGCTTTAAAAAGTAAATCTACAAAATTACTCTATAGGTTTATTTTGGAAGATATAGTATGTCATTATAGAAACATTAGAAGAATGAGAGTAGATAGGAGTGAATTAAATGCAGTAGGAGCTCATGAGTTTTTTAAAAGGTACGGAGTCTAATTGAAGCTGGCTACAACATATAATCCAAAAGCTAATAGAAAAATTAAGAAAGGACATCCTCTAATTATTTAGGCTTTAGCTAAGGCATATAGAGGTAAAGCTAAACTTTGGCCTAAATTGCTACCGTTTGTGTTATGGGCAGATGGAACTACACATAGTTTTGTTACAGACTATATGCCAATAGAATTAATGATGGGACAGAAACCTATGATGCCAACTGAGAAGAGTGCCTAGTTGGATATTCTTGGCCTGGGAAGATAACACTAAAAGAAAAAGGTTACTAGAACTTTGAATTAGGCAATTAGAGAGGTTACTTGAGGATCAACAAAAGATTATTGAAAAATTGAAGAATGCAAGGTTACACAAAAAGATCACGTTTGACAAAATACACAAGTTGAAACCAAATCCTATCTAAACTAGTGATTAGGTGCTTGTATTTGATAATACATTAGATTATCAACATAGTACCTTAAGAAAGATTTTAGAAGATAGTTTAGACCATATGTGGTATTTGAGATATTTGATAATGTGATCTACTCTTTAAGAGAACTAGATGGGATACCATTAAGATGTAGAATTATTAGAAAATAAGTTAAATTATTTAAGAAAAGAGATGGAAAAATTTATACTAAAGATATCTAAGAATTAGAAGCTCAGAAAATATATCAAAAACCACTATTAGAAGAAGCTAGAGAAGAAAGAAAATTGGAAGCAAATGATAATGAAGAGGAATAAGGTGGCGCATATAGGAGTATGCGCGCATTTGGAGAGGATGGATGTTGTGATGCACTTACAATAAGTGCATCAAAATCAAATAAGTATGTATAAAAATTATAATATAAACAGTGTTTATTTAGAGTTAGTTCTAAAATTATAGTATGAATAAGAATAAATTAGAATTAGTTCTAAAATTATAATATAAATAAAGATAAAATTAGAATTAGTTCTAAAATTATAATATAAATAAAGATAAAATTAGAATTAGTTCTAAAATTATAATGTAAACAAGGATAAATTAAAATTAGTTCAAAAATTGTAATATAAAGAAAGAATCTTAGAATTCTAAGATATCAAATAAAGAATCTCAAGGAATCTCAAGATTTTAAGATATTAAATAGGAAATCTTAAGATTTTAGGATATCAAATGGAAAATCTTATGATTCCAAGGTATGAATCAAAAAATCTTAAGATTATGGGATACTTGAGATTTGGATATCAATTGGATATCAGACAAGTATCAGGCTAATATTAGCATACATTAGATATTGTCCAAATATTAGGTAAAGATGCCTATTTAAATCCTTTTAGGATTGAAAATAAATACTTTTCCTCTCTCATCTTTTGTTTGGATCTTGAATGGGTTTATTTTATTCATAGGGAATCCCTAAGGGAATTTGTGAGCGAATCTTAAGATATTAAATGAATTAGAATTAAAAATCTATGAGGGAATTTTAGAATACAAAGGGAGTTTTGGATTTGAAATTTAAAAGGAATTTACAAAGGAATTTTAGGATCAAAAGGGAGTTTTGAATTGGAAATTTATGAAGAGTTTGAATTGGGAGTTTATAGGGAGTCTGAATCGGGAGTTTACAAGGAGTCTAAATTAAGAGTTTATAGGGAATTTGAATTGAGAATTTATATGGAATGTGCAAGAAAATCTCAAGTTCAAAAAGGAGTTTTGAATAGGAAATTCAAAGGGAGTGTACGAAAAATCTCTAAAAGAAATTTTAGGAGAATCAAAGAAATTTTATATAAAGAATCTTTGAAGGGAATAAAAAAATTGATAAGTAGAATATTTTAAAGAAATCCATTTAGGATATAAATAGAAATACCTCACCAGTCTTCTTTTTTGTCACTTAATAGGCAGCCAAGATCCCAACAATTTCTTGAAGAAGGCTCTCTCCTTTACGACAACATGCAACAAGAACAAGGGTTTTGGTAACTTCAAGAAGAGCATTCAAAAATCAGAGATTAGGATTAGAAGGCTTGATTATTTTACTATAATTTTGGTATAAGAATCAAGAGATTTGGAATTTTTATGAGGGAAGAATAGGCACTTGAAATTAAGGTGTATAAATAATATCTACTATCACTCTTTTGACAATACAAGAAATTGTATAAAAGCTTTTAGTGATTGAAAGATGTTGCTAAAGAGGTGATTTCAAGATATACATCAAATATAAAAAAATTACTATATTTGGAGTTTTAAAGAAGGAGATATTAGAAGTCAAAAATAACAGATCGAATTCCAAGGCAATAAGCAGGTTTTATTGATAGTGATGGTTTTTGTCATATTTTGAGCTTCTAGACAAATTTTTATCTAAAAATTTCTAAGAAGGTGTCTTATTATATTAAAAAGCTATATATCAAAGTTTTTATAGTATTTTAACTTTTAGCTTGTGAGATATGAATAATTATATACATAGGTATTTATAAACAAGGATTTGAAGCTACTGTTAGGATTTTTGTGATATCTTAATATTGATAATGAATCAACAATTGATATTTATAGTGGTAGTTGTAAAAAATCCATCAATACTTCATATAAATTTTGAATAGATTTGGATAGTTGGATTAAAAGTTATGGATTATTGAAATTCAAAAAAAAAATTCTTTCTTACGAAGGAATGAGGATTTTAGAGTATTTTTTATATTTTGTATTTTGAGGAAATAAGACTTATGTATTGGATGTAATTGCCTTATATAAAAAACTTTTGTATAAATTTGTATATTTTGTTATACTTAGATCTTGATTGAATAATTAGTGGCAACTAGAAGCTTCGTGTTTTTTTGAAGTAAATTCTCTTTATCACAATATTATTGGTGCTTTTACTAAGAGAGCCTTGAGGCATTAATTATTCAATAAGCTAAGATGGGAGATCAAAATCTTAGGTTTGAGTTACAAAGAGAAATAGGTGCCTAAGATTTACTTAAGGCATTTGCTTAATTTATGGATGAAAAATAATGTATGAAAGGAGATGATAGGAGCACCACCAAGGCCTTACAAGTAGTAATAGACAAGACTAGGAGGTTTGATTGAAGAAATATCATCAAATTTTTGAAGATATATACATGTGAAATGGAGATATATTAAATTTCAGAGGTAAGAATAATCACTAATTTTAATCTGGCAGTGATATTAGAAATTAGAGAGAAGGTGCACGAACTGCATGAAGGAGTTACATCATAGAATAAATTTGAGGAATTATTGAAAGATAAGTTTTTTAAAAAAGACTCAAAAAAGATGACTAAAAGATCATTTCTAAAGTAGATTGAACTAAGGCCATGGAATCAAATGGCTCCAAATAATTTAATTAGAGAATTTGAAACAAAGTTTGATCAATTATTAAGGCATGAGAGGTAATTGTTGGAAACTTAGAAAACTAAGCTATTCTTACAAGCAGTTGATGAATACTTTAAGGACAAGCTATTCTTTTATCTAGCAGATAGGACAAATGAGAGTGAATTTACAAATAACATTCAAGACATTTGAAGGTTTGAAGAAATTTTTAGAGAGATGCATGTGATATGACAGTTCAAATCACAAGCAAGGTGAATGTGATATTTATAAGACTACAATCAAAGAAGATATTGTATATTTTAAAGAAAGTAGGATAAGGCTAATAGGTATTGATGAATTTTTGAAAATCAACTTTGGAAAAGATGGTATGAAAAAGCTATTGGAGGAGCAAATATACAAGAATGGTATTATGTATAAAAAAAAAAGTAGAGTCTTATTCTATTATAGTTGAACAAAAAGCTATTAAGGTTGGTTCTTCATCAACTACAGAGGCTATGATTAAAAGAACTAAAGTTATCAGAAAGATGACTAGATAGAATGATTCAATTGATATCATGAATATCAAAGTATTTTTGGATAGAAACCAATAAAATGATAATTTGTATGATGTAATAGTTGAAGAAAAGAGGAGTAGAGCTATTCACCAAGAAGATGTTGTTGAGCCTGCTAGCAAGAGGAGGTCTTTAAAAAACAAAGAAGCTTTTTAAAAGATAAATCCAGAAAAGAAAATTTCTTTTGTTTATTTTGATGATACATTATTATATATCATGGTAGAAAAAGGCCAAAGAAAAAGAGAAAGATGATACAAATAAGTCCAAAGATAAAAATCAAACCTACAAGCTATAGTCTAATATTGAAACATCTACAAATATAAAGAGTATCTTAGAAGAAAAGATTTCAGATACCAAAATTGAACTCACTATAAGAAAGGCTCTTGGTATAGCAAAGATGGATTTTCATGAGCTAATTATTGATCTAATAAAGAAGAAGAGGCAAATGACAATTGAAGCCATTATAATAGAAGCATTGGATACTTATGTGACTAAAGATGAAGAAAAAGAGATATAGGGCAAGTATTAGTATAATCTATATCATTAGAATTTAGAAGCATGGTTGATACGGAAGGCACGATTCAAATGAATCATGCCAAGGATATGAGAGGATATCAAAAAAAGTACATATCAATAGAATCTAGCAATAAAAAAAAAATTATATAAGAAGAATATATTACCAATTCTTTAAAACGAAATAATGATGAGATGGGAGATGACTACCACTTAGTCTCTTATTAGGCTAGGGCTACTATAGAGACACAAGTAAAACTGAGAGATTCTAAGGACTTAATATTGGCCTTAGTCGATCATGGATCTCAAATCAATATCATGTCTAAGCGGATATATAAAAAAAATAAGTGGCCAATTGATATCAATCATAGTTGGATGATTAGAACTGCAAACAATAAGGTGATTTATATGGAACTTATCTAACTATGAAGACCAAGATTACAGATACAAAGATGGAACGAAATTTTTTTGTACAAAATTTTGCTATATATTTGGTAATACTTAATTAGCTTTATATTTCAACTGCTAAAATGGAAACTAAAGTCTTAGATGATGGTTCATATTATGCTAGGATTCGTAGTTGTGATGGAAAGAAGGCTGTGCAATTTCTTACTATGAAGCCTATTCATGAAAGGCATAGAGAGCAGCTAAGAGAGATGTCTTTAGAGATAAGAAATATTTTCTTAGGTTTCTAAAGGGCACCTATGTAGGATGGAGGTACATAGGTGCAAATAGATTAGCTCCAAATTTTGACATAGAAAATTTTAGTTCTAGATTTTAAATTTGATTAACAATGGATTTGTGAGTTTTCAAAGGATTGAATATTTGGATCCTGTATATAAAAGAAGAATACAAGAACAAGAAAAAAATTTAAAAAGAGTGGATTTAATTTTAAATGATGAAGTTATAATAGGAATAATAAAAGAAGCAAGTTTAGAACATGGTTTGGTATAAGTTTTAGAGAGCTTAACTATAAACATGGATAAAGGTATTGTAGTAGAAATATCCTCAAAAAGAGCAATTAAGGAATGAGGTTAAAAAGAGAAGTGCAAAATTGGACATCAGTTTATCTAAAAATTATTAATTAAGCTAAATATTGGAGGAGGTAATTTCTTGGCACATACTAGAGGATATGCAAGTTTGGAGGAGATGGATGTTGTATTGTAATTGCTTATAATATATAAAATCTAATCAAAATGTATGATATGTTTATAGGTTCTAATATGTGTTAGAATGGTTAGAAAAGTAAATTAAAGAGAGTTGATATAAGAAACTTTATTTTAGATTTTTACTTAATTTGATTATGACATTTAAATTATATAAAACCTAAATATTTAGTATAAAGCCTTGAGAAGCAATTGGAGTCCAAAGAAAAAGAATTAAACTACTAAGAAGCTTATTTGGAAAGATGAAGATAAAGAATGGATGAATGAAGATAAGGGGTGAAGTTCTTCATTCCTATTGGTCAATGGTCATGCCTAAAAGGTTTTGAGAAGGCTGTCTGCAACAAAAATAAGGATTTTGGCAATTTCAAGGAGAACATTCAAAAATCAAAGACTAGGATTAGAAAGCTTGATTTTTTTATTATAATTTTGATATAAGAATGCAAAGATTTGGAGTTTTTATGAAAGAGGAGTAGGCACTTGAAGTTAAGATGTACAAATTGTACCTACTGTTATTCTTTTGAGAATACAAAAAATTATATGAAAGCTTTTGGAAATCAAGAAGTGCGGATAGAGAGGTGATTTTAAGATGTACATCTAATATAGAAAAATTACTATATTTAGAATTTTGAAGAAAGAGATATTAGAAGTCAAAGACAATAGATTGAATTCTAAGGTAGTAAATAGACTATTTTATTGATAGTGATGGTTTTTACCATATCTTGAACTTTTAGACGAATTTTTATCTAAACACTTCTAAGAAGGTATATTATTATGTTAAAAAATTATACATCAAAGTTTCATAGCATTTAAACTTTTAGCTTGTGAAATATGAAGAATTTTGTACACGAATGTTTATAAATAAGGATTTGAAGCTACTATTAGGATTTTTGTAATATCTAAAGATTGGTAACAAATTAATAATTGAAATTTATAATGGTAGTTTTTAAGAATATATCAATACTGCATATAAATTTTGGATGGTTTGATTAAATATTATGGATTATTGAAGTTTGAAAAAAATTCATTCCTTACGGGTGAATGAGGGTTTTAGTGTATTTATTATATTTTAAGTATTTTGAAGAAATAAGACATATATATACTAGATATAATAGCCCTATGAAAAATTCTTTTATATAAATTTGGAGATTTTATTATACTTAGATCTTAGTTGAATAATTAGTAGCAGCTAGAAGCTTTGTGCTTTTTTGAGGCAAATTCTTTCTACCACGACAATGTAGTCAGAACACTTATAATTGAATCTAATTTGAACTTAGAAGATTTAATCATATTAATATCTTCACCTCCAACCATTCTAAGAGAAAGAAGAAATGAATCTATAAGAAGACAATATCAGTTTAGAGGAGGGTAATCTATAACCTCTAAAATGATTTAAGACCTTTAAAAAAAGAAGTGATCTACTTTCACACAAGAGGGATAAAGCTCCAATATTGTAATAAAAAAAAAATATCAGTTTAGAGGAGGATAATTTGCAATCTCTATGGCGCTGGTATATTTTTGGATAGAGAGGTAATGCACTCTCTAATAAAAAAGATCCAACTTTGATATTCAAGATAAAGTCAGCCTCGACAAACTATCAAGGATATAAGAATGCAAAGTAAGAAATTGGAACTAAAATAAGGTTTCAAAAAGAAACCAACAAGAACTTGAATTAATTAGATGAGTACATGAACAATACCAAGAAAGGAGAGCTAAAATCTAAAAGATACATTGTCAAGATTGAACAACTCTTCAACCTTGACTCCCATATATATCCCTATCTAGGATGCTTTTTGAGTGGCTTCCATCAAACTAAGAAGCTCTTTGAGTAGCTTCTATCAATTAAAAAGCTTTTTAAGCTCCTTCTACCAATTTGGAAGCTTCTCAAGTGTGAGGATAAAATTCACCTCTCAACTCAAGTTACAAGATGGCATCAAATAAGAATTGCTTGTAATTGGTGGTATGGAGTAAAGAAAGAACATAGTAAGAACAACAAGAATAACAACCTCAAATAAGAGAAATAAATGGTATGAGACAAGTACACAATTCAAAACAACATCATAGTATGTTCATTTTTTTTTTTCTTAATAAAAAATATAAGTAAAAAATTTTAAAATTATATTTTTTAATATATAATTTTTTTATCTTTCTAATGATATAAAAAATATATAAATCCAAATTATTATAAATAAGTTATAATAATCCAAAGATAGAAGATAAATAATAAAAAAATTAAGTAAAAAACTTTTATCTCAAGAATAACTTGCTTAAGAAATCAAGAGTTTGAATCTCACCAAGGCTTACAAGTAGTGTATAAAGGTATCTTAGAGGGGCCATGAGGCCTTAGTCTTATCTTCCTACCTACATCCAAGGTGCCACAATCCATATGGGACTTATGCACCTCCCTTCCTATAAGGACTATACTAGCTATTGGTCTTCCTATTTTTTACTAATAAAACTCATTTTTTTATATTTTTGACTTCATCATGGTGTTTAAAAACATCCAATTAGCCTAGAAACCTTGTATGGCCTTCAAATCTTACTCCATTTCTTCATCATAGCTCCCAAGGTGATAAAACTCATTTTTATCAAAGTCTTCAAAATTATTCTAAAAATTCCTAAAAAATTCTAAATAAATTCTAAATAAATTCTAAATAAAGTCTAAAAAATTTTATATTAGTTTTAAAATGATAATATCAATTTAAAACTATTTTATTCTATCTTATTGATTTTTATAATAATAAAATCAATTTAAATCAATTAAAAATTCTATTTTATATATAAATAATTAAAAAGATATAAGGTTTATTTTTCATGCTTCTTCTACCTGCTAAGTAGTATTTATATATTTTTGATAGGTGGTACATAGCAATAGAAGGCCAATGTAAATATTGGTAACAATAACTAAATATTAATTCTTATAATTAAGAGAAAATACTAAATTAACTAAAATAATTGCCTCCAAGACTTATTAAGAGTCCATTTCATTCTTACTAATAATATTCTCTTTTATTTAGTATATTTTAAATACATATTTATTTTGTAATTGTTATTTTGGCACTCTTAATGCATTCTTTTATTCTAAAATAACTAATAAGTCAATTTGATGACTCATACATGGCAACTATCTAGGATGACTTGCAAAGGAGAAGACTCCAAAATTGACCTCTTAGAATACTATTGAATAAATAGAAGAATTATCTACAAAAAATTTAACAATTATTTCAGATAAGAACAAGTGAATTGCTACTAATTTGAAAGAATTAAAGCAGATTTTATTTTATAGAATCAAAGAAGGAAGAGAGGAAAAAAGAATTAAATCAAATTAAATCAAATCAAATCTAAAAACTAATAATTATAGAAAAAATAAATCAAATTTAAAAATAATAAATAATAAAAAAATAAAAAGATAAAATTTTAAAATTCTTCTTCAATATGAAAAGATTTTGGTATAAACCTTCTAAGGCCTATATATCCATTGAATGTCCAAATTAATCTTTTCTTGCACTAACACTAGTTTATTGGGATAGCTCATTTTTTTTAACCAAATTCAAATCTGAGATGCTTTACTAACAACCTCTCTAGTGACCAACACTTTAACTCCCTTTAGATGTTTATCAGATACAAAATCATAAGTTTTAACACCCTAAAATTTATTTTTTTATTTTTTTATTTTTTTGTACCTTGGATAAATATGAATATAAAGATAAGGTGTTTTCTTTTGGTGTATGATATAAATCACACTCTATATTCCTTACATCTATGTCCAAAAGTTCTAATAGTAAAATCTTTCCAATTCAAAAATTACTTGTTCCTATCACTAATTAGAATTTTTGGATATCCAAATTGAGTGATAATCTACTCATAAAGGAACTTGGCTGCTTGCTTAGCATTATTGGTGTTAATTGCCTTTACATCATCTCACTTGGTAAGATACTCGATTGCTACATCCATATGTTTTATTCCACTAATAGAACTATGATGAATTTTTCTAATATAATCTATTTTTTATTTTTCATATAGGACTAAAGATAAAAATGCATAGAAGGATAGGCTCTCTTAATGGTCATTTTTAACCTTAAGACCATTGGAAGTTTAAACTATAAAAATGGAGTAAGGTCACCTTTTTTTTATTAATTTGTCTAATTTATGAATTTGAGTGCCATCAAAATTTATTCGAAAGGCATCTTCATACTTAATGTCATCTTCATACCATGGTTATTAAATTCACTTCTTCTTCATGATTTTGCCAAGTGGCAAAACCATCTATGAAGTTAATACTTACAATCTCATTTCTATTTAAAGTTGGATGATTTTTAAACTACTAAGTGAACTTTCCATCATCTTCCCAATTATATAGTCTAAGACCTATATATCCTAATGAAATTTATTGTACTATTCTTAAATGAATCTTCTTATTTGCAATCAAATCAACAAACCTAACCTTCTTTTTAAACTTCTTTAGTGGTTGTTGACTTAAAATCTCATCTTCTAAAGAGTGAAATGAGGTTTTAGCTGAGGACAATTCTTGAGATTGAATAAAGATTTTAATTAGGTTTTCTCGTGGCCCACAGATGATATGGGGCTTTTTATCTCTTTAGTCAATTTTTGCATTAGCTATCTTTAATCAAGGTCTATCTAAAAATAATAGATATGAAATTTTTGTTAGAATATATGTGAATCACATAAAAAATGAGGGAATATTTTTTACCTCCTATTATCATCTTACAACCACTAATTTATCTTAGAGGTATGTCTTGGCTTTAATTAGCCATATTAATCACAAATCGATAGGAATCAATAATACTAAGTTCTAATTTTTTCATAATTCTTACTAGAATAATATTTAAACTACTACCTTTATCCAAAATAGTATAGGATATTATTTTATCTATTATAGATACTTCTAGCTTAATTGCCTTCATTTCTTGTAACACTTGAATTGTTCTAACATGAGCTGGGATTTTTGCTTTAAATCATTGCCGTCTTTTAATGGGAAGGCTTGTTTTAAAATTCCTTCTTATTAGAGAAGAAACCTCTAACAATTGATCAATTGTGATATCAGCCTTAATTTTCTTCAAATCCTCTTATAAATCATATGACTTGACATGATTCTTGTCTTTAAGTCAAATTGAAGAGTTAAATTCAAGGTTGAGAATTTTAAGTCTTTTCTACTCTTCCTTTGAAAAAAATTCCTCTGTCTCAATATTTTTTTTCAAGGTCCTGGCAATCTATTCAAATTAGATTCAAGGACTTGAGATAATTCCTTAAAATTTCTAATATTAGTCATTACCTTTCTTCTTATTTTGTTTAAATCTAAAAACTCAGAAAAATCTTCTAAACTATTCTTACTATCAATTGAAGTAAGAGGAGGAGGATTAGAATATCTAAACTTTATCAAAACTGCCAAGGCTGGCATCATAGGTGGTGGTTGCATCTTGAATTGGAACAATTCGTGCATAATTAAGTTTGACTAAAGAAGTATAGACTGGATTATTATAGAGGAGGTTGAAGGTTATTTCCTAATTATTCCACTATTAATTTGGTTTATAAATTTTATATCTTAAGAGCCTTGATCATCATTTTATTGGCCATGTTGAAAGTGACTACCATTTGGAGGAATGAATTCCTACTTAATATATAAACCTAAGGGAGGATGTTGGTTTTGATGGTTATTATTATAGTCATAAAATAGATTTGGAGGTTTTAAAGTATTGTCAGAACTTTGATTTCTTACATATCTTCAAATGATTTTAAACTTCTTGATGATAATTTGCTTATGAAAAATTTAAAGGAACTACCTTATCAGTTTGCCTATATATGCTTATAGGGTAGTTTGTTCTACAATTCCCACAAAAAATTCTATTTTCTATCCAACAACTATCAAGTGGGTGTCTTTTGCCACAAAGGTGTTATATTTCTTCCCTTGATCTTGGTTGGTTTTTAAAACCTTGATTATAATAATCATAGCTTTGTAGATGAAAACTAGACCCTACATTGACTTGGCTTCAATAAAAGGGGATGTAAGATTATTGCCATCCAAGATTATATTGATAATTTTGTGGATTTGAACAAAATTAGCTAGTGTGTTCCAATTGGTTATATTAAATACACTACAACCTTGAAGTGTATCTACCAAATTCTATGATAGGTGGAACTTGCTTTGGATTTTGGCCTTGAATTAAAAAGGTCATTTATTCTTGCATGGTTTTTATCTATTGTGCCAATTTATTTTGGAATCCCTTTTAGCTTTGAAAAACTTTATTTTTATATTCTTCCTTCCACTTATTTCTTACCTCTAGATATATCAATTTTGGAAGGCTAGATGATAGTCTAACCTCTAATGGTGCAAGATAATGGTTTATAGGTTGGAATTGATTTTTCACACTTTTATAAGAATGTGCTTGAGACTTATACACATTTTGAATATAAATTAGAATAAAACTTGAGATTTTGTGGTCTTCCTTCTTCCACATCATTTCTTATTGTTTGTCAATGTTTTCAATTATCTATGCTATCATTTTGGCATCTTCTAAGTTTTTTGGCCTTCTTTTGAAGATTTTTCTAATTATATCTTTTTTATTAAATCCTTGGATAAAAAAATAGGTAAAAGTGTTGTCCATGAGAAGGATTCTTAGAAATTAATTTACTACTAGTTCAAATCACCAAATATATTTATCAATCTCCTCTTCTTTTTTTTGTCTCAAAGAAAAAAGGATCGTGAGGGTGTTACTTTGCCTCACTTTTAGTCTAAATTTCTCTAGGAATGCTCTTATGAGTATGTCTCAATTTTTAAAGGTTTGGAGAGGATAGTTTCTATACAATTTATAAGCTCCATCTTTTAACATGCTTGAAAACTATACAAGATAATATCCAAGATTGGTTATCAAACATGTTGAGAGAAGTTCCATGAACCTCTCTACGTGTGCTATTGGATCATCATCCCTAGTTCCTTTAAAGATTGAAAGATTGTGAGGCATGGCAGTTGCTTGCAATTCCTCTAGAATTACAATGGACAAACACCTTAGCTGGACCAAGAGATTTATGGATATAGGATTTGAAGAGGCTTCACTAATACATTGAAAGAAAACTAGATCTTGGCTCTTTTTCTTCTTGATTTACTTCTATAACAAAATTAGAGGATTTTAATTTCAATCTTTCTTCTTCTATTACTTGATTAGGATTTAGTTCCAATGGATTGAGTACAAATATATCTTGTGGTATTATAGATATGTCTTGTTTGTCCAATTTTTGGACCTCAATTCCTCTAAATTTTAGAGTAGAATTATTATGAAATTTTTTTAGATTTTTTATAGGTGGAATTAGTTTAGGTTGTTTAGATCTAATAGAAAGATGCATCTAATATGACTATAGACATAATATTCATCTAAACTCATAATTTTAATATATCAATCTCTAAAAAATTAATTTAAAAAGTTTTGGCCATCCACCTGCAATCCATTTAAAATATCTTCTAATATGGAAGGGAAATAAAAGAAAAGCAAGTAAAAAGAGAATGATTGCTTGAGTATCACCTCAAGCAATACTTTTCTCAACTTTATGTATTATAAAATACAACCCTATATGGGAGTGATCCTAATCAACAATAATATGAAGAAAAAATTTGTACTAGGACAACAAAGGACTTAAGCTCTTATTTTTTTTATTTCTTCATATAAAAGTTATTAAAAAATTATCCACTATAATATTTAACAATAAAGATTATATTACAAAAAAAATTCTTTCTAATCAATTGATACTATTTTAAAGAAGAATTTACCTTATTGCATCTCTAATCAATTTAATATTTATTAGCAAAGGCTAATAAATATATAATATCCCCCTAATCGATCCAAGCTAAATGTTCCAATAAAAATTAGGATTTAAAACAAATAGATTAAAGATTCTATCTATTTCCTACACCCCTATCTATAAGAGAGATTAGAGACTTACTTCTCTTGTGTCTTCCTCCCAGATTCTACCCTCCAATTCCTAGCTCCCGCTTCTTGCTTTTATGTGTATCCACTAAACTTAAAAGAATTAAAATAAATTGACAAGAGCCAAAGAACTTACTTAAAATTTAGTTTCCTAATACCACGTCTTATCTTATATTTCTTATTTCTTAATCTATAATCTGTATTAATTTAATGAAATTAAAACTCAATCAAATTGCTTAATTATATCTTAGAAGTGTAGCATCTTGAATGATTGTTCTTCTCTTTTTCTTCTTCTCATGTTGTGAAAAGGAATAACTTGTCTAATCTACTATTAGAGAATCTTTATTATTCTACACCTATGAAGAGAAGGAATATGGCAGGTGGAGAGGGTGACTAATTTTCTCTACCACTAAAAAAAGGCCACCTACAAGAAATTTTATAAGGATAAAATAAAGAATTGATTATTCAAATAACTAATCTTTTGTTTCCTAAATAAAGATGGGATATGAAGGATGAAAAAGGTGATCATATCCCTCAAACATTAAAGATGGGCCCTAAACAAGAAATTTACAAAAAAAAAAGTGATGAAATCTTTGAAGATGAGCTCCACCTCTCAAATTATATTTCATCTAAGGTTGCAACTCTTTTCTACTCCAAAAATCACGACAAATTATACATTATTAAAAATTCAATGAAAGTTATATCACTCTAAGCTCATCTTTTAAGTGTTTCTATTCCAAAAAAATTCAATTGAAAATAGTCAATAGGCACTAAAAAATGCCTTTTCAAACAAAGTATACATAAAACTACCAAAGTAGTGAATCCTTTTGTAATAAAAAAGTTTACCAAAAATTAAATTTTGATCCAAATTAAATATATAATAGTTCTTTAGAAATTTAGCATCAAGATACACAATTATATAAAATTTCAAAATCAACTAACAAATATATAAAAACTCAATGATAAAAATCCAAGAGTAATTTACTTTCAATTATTTTTTTATTTTTTTATTGTAAATGATTAAAGATTTATTTACAATAACAATAAAAAGAGGTAGAAAACTTACTAATGATGGATAATAGAATTGAAATGCTCACTTAAAAAATCCACATAAAAGATTCATCATCATTAAGTCACTTCACATTCATCCATACAATAAGAAGCACCACCTCCCCACAAACACACCAAAATATGAGGGTACATTTTATCTTTCAATTCAGATTATAAGATGGCCTCACTTAAGAGTTACTTATAATTGGTGGTGTGAAGTGAAGGAAAAAAATAGCAAGAACAAAAAGAATAACAACCACAAACAAGGGAAGTAAATGATTTTAAATAAGTACACAATTCAAAACTATATCTTAGTCTATTCACTATGTTTTCATCTAGCAAAAATTAAAAATTAAAAATTTAAAGTTATATTTTTTAATAGATAATTTTTTTATCTTTCTAATGATATAAAAAACATACATATCCGAATTACTATGAATAAGTTATGATAGTCCAAAGATAGAAGGTAAATAATAAAAAAATTAAGTGGAAATTTTTTACCTCAAGGATAACTTGCTTAAGAAATCATGAGTTGAAACCTCACCAAGGCTCATAAGTAGTGTATAAAGGTGTCCTAAAGGGGCCACGAGGCCTTAGTCTTATCTTCCTACCTACATCCAAGGTGCCACAATCCATACGGGACTTATGCACCTCCCTTCCTATAAGGACTACACTAGCTGCTCGTCGTTCTATATTCTACTAGTAAAACTCATTTTTTTGCATTTTTGACTACACCATGGTGTTCAAAAATACCCAATTAGCTTAGGAACCTTGTATGGCTTTCAAATCTTGCTCCATTTCTTCATAATAGCTCCCAAGGTGATAAAACTCATTTTTATCAAAGTCTTTAAAATTATTCTAAAAATTCTTTAAAAAGTCTAAATAAATCCTAAAATATTTCATATTAGTTTTAAAATAAAAATATCAATTTAAAACTATTTTATTCTATCTTATTAATTTTTTAAAATAATAAAATCAATTTAAATCAACTAAAAATCATATTTTCTATATAAATAATTACAAAGACATGTGGTTTATTTTTCATACTTCTTCTACCTACTAAGTAGCATTAATATATTTTTAATAGGTGGTACATAGCAATAGAAGGCCAATATAAATATTGGTCTTAATAACTAAATATTAATTCTTATAATTAAGAGAAAATACTAAATCAACTAAGATAATTGCCTCTAAGACTTATTAAGATTCCATTTCATTCTCACTAACATTGTTCTCTTTTATTTAGTATTTTCTAAATACATATTCATTTTACAATTATAATTTTGATACTCTAAATGTATTAGTTTATCCTAAAATAACTAATGAGTCAATTTGATGACTCATATCAAGTTTCTTTTGCTAACTATGGAGCTTCTCAAGCTACTTTTATCAACTAGAAAGTTTTTCAATTGACTTTTATTAATTCAAGAACCTCTAGAATATTCTAGAAGGTTTTGTGAATCTCTGAAGTATATGTTCTTAACACCTTCAATGGATTGTGAAAGAGAAGCCTCTTCAAATCCTATACCCATAAATCCCTTTTTCCAACTAAGGGATTTACCTATTGTAATTCCAAAAGGATTATAAGCAACCCCTATGCCTTACAATCTCCTAATCTTTAAAGAGACTAGGGATGACAATCCAATAGCACGTTGTTGTGATGTAACATGGCTATTAGGTGAAAGAGTGTGGAAATAGTATATTATAGAAGATCTTAGTTCAAAATATTGTAACAAATTATCTTAGAAAAATAGATAATAGTAAAAAGGGAATAAAACCAATCAATGTTAACGTTGCCCTTTTTACAAATGAGCTTCTATTTACTTTGTAGGACCATAAGTAAAACAAAACAAAGTAGATTGAAAAATAAAATAATATAGACATATATAGGAGGGAGTTAAGAAGAGGTTTCAGAAAAATCTACTACAAAAATCTCAAAATAGATACCCGGAAAGGACCGGTTATGAGCTGGGGTCGAAATCAGATCCTGGGGCACAAAACCACATGCCTATGGCGGATTCAGGAGGCTTTTGCAGATTGGCGATTGAAGTTAGAGAAGAGACTTGAAGGGTTTTGTATAGGAGTTGATTTCAAGAGATTTAGATAAGAAATGACTTTGTAATAGCTTTGCAAAGTCAGGCTTCTTTTGGGCAACCAGGAATTTTGTGAAATAAAATAGGGTTGATGTTTTAGGCAATTTCAGATGTTTTGTCGCAAATCTATAGCTAAAAATTTGTGATTTTTTGGATATTGTTGTTGTTAATGTGTGCTATGAATTTGAGCTAAATTTAACAATTTAGTTGTACGTAATTGAGGTTTAAGTGGGTCAAGGTCTTGGAAATTAAGTTTTGAGGGTCAGTTAGGATTTTTGAGATCTTGAGCAATTTGCTAGTTGGATTGGAGTAATTTTTATTTGTGTGGATAGTAGACTTGTTTTCCTATATACATGAGTGATTTGAGACTAATTAAATGGTGAAGAAAGGAGAAATCAACATTGGAAGATCAGCATCAAGGTTGGAGAAGGAGGCCGGCCAACATGTGAGAAGTTTTTAAGATTTTTCTTCCATTTGGTAAGTTCGATTTCCTTCAAATTTGTTGTGCTTGTTGTTGACTAAGAGATTGAAAGGTATACAAAGTTTTAAGTAAGATCAATAGTTTAATCAATAGATATTGAGGTTCTAATTTTTCCTAGGATTGATTTGAATTGGTTAGAATTTGGTTTAAGATTTGGTTAGGGTTTGGTTTAGGATTTAGGATTTGACTTAGGTTTTGACTAGGATTTGACTAGGTTTTGACCAAGGTTTGACTTAGGGTTTGATTTAGGTTTTGACCAGGGATTGACTTAGGATTTGACTTAGGTTTTGACTAGGATTTGACCAAGGCTTGACTTAGAATTTGACTTAGAGTTTGACTTAGATTTTGACTAGGATTTGACTAGGATTTGACTTAGGGTTTGATTTAGGTTTTGACCAAGAATTGACTTAGGATTTGACTTAGGTTTTGACTAAGGTTTGACTTAGGATTTGACTTAGGATTTGATTTAGGTTTTGACTAGGGATTGATCTAGGGTTTGAACAAGGTAAGACTTAGGATTTTAAGATTTCTATTTTTAATATTTTTTAAATTTAGTATTTTATATATTATTTTCTTTTATAATTAATGTATGATTCATTTACTCTTCTTTGTAATTTTTTTAAGATTGGATCAATATTTGATTAATATTGTTAAGGTTTAATAGAAATTGTTTAGGATTCTATTAGAGTTGTTAGGATCTTGTTATTGTGTATTTCCTTTTTATCTTCCACAGCCAGGTGCCCGGAGCATTCTCGAGCAAAATTGCATGTATTACAACAACGTATATAGAGATTTATGGAATTTCTCATAATATATTTGATAACTAATCTTAGATATTATCTCATGTAATTTTTGAACATGTTAAAAAATAGAATTTATGAATGGTATAGAAACCATCTCCTCCAAATCTTTAAAAATTGGAACAAGTTCATGAGAGCATTCTTAGAGAAGTTTAGACTAGAAGTCGAGCAAAATAATGTCTTTATGGCCATTTTTTCTTTGAAGTAAGAAAAAAGAGAAGACATTAACGAATATATTTGGTAATTTGAACTAGTAATAAATCAATTTATAGGAATCTTTCTCATAGACAATACTTTCACCTATTTTTTTATCCAAGGATTCAACAAAAAAGATACAATTAGAAAAATCCTCAAAGAAAGGCTAAAAAACTTAGAGGATGCCAAGAAAGATAGCATGGATGATTGAAGACATTGAAAAATAGTAAGAAATAATGTGGAGGAAGGAATACCATAGAATCCCAAGTTTTATGCCAATCTATGTCTAAAATATAGATAAGTCTCAAAGACACCCTTATAAAAGTGTAAAAAATCAATTCCAACCTATAAATCATTATTCACACCTTTAGATGTTAGACTACCATCTAGCCTTCCCAAATTGATATATCCAAAGGATAGAAATAGGTGGAAGGAAGAAATTAAAAATAAAGTCTTTCAAAGCCAAAAGAAATTTTAGAATGAGGTAGTACAACAAATAAAAACTATGCAAGAATAAATGACCTTTTTAAGTCAGGGCCAAAATCCAAACCAAGTCCCACCTTCCATAGAATCTAGTAGGCACACTTTAGAATTGTGATATACTCAATATAACCAATCAAGGCACAGTAACTAATTTTGTTCAAATCTATAAAATTACCAATATAATCTTTGACGACAACAATTTTATGTTCCTCTTTATAGAATCCAAATCAATATAAGATCTAATTCTCATTTATAAAGCTAATATTTTCCTAATCAAGGTTTTAAAACCAATCAAGACTAAGATAGGAAGTACATCACCTTTGTGGCAATAGATACCTACTTGATAGTTATTAGATGGAAAATAGAATTTTTTGTAGAAATTGTAGGAGAAACCACCCTACAAGCATATATAGGCAAATTGATAAGATAGTTTTTTTGAATTTTTTATAAGCAAATTATCATCAATAAGCGAAAGATCATTTGAAGGAGGCAAAAAATCAAAATTTTGATAATACTTTAAAACCTCCAAATCTATTCTATGACTATAACAATAACCATCAAAACCAACATCCTTCCTCAAACTTAAATATTAAGTAGAGATTCACCCATCTAAATGGTGGTTATTCTCAATATGGCCAATAATATGATGGTCAAGGCTCTCAAGATATAAGATTTGTAAACGAGACCAATATTAGAATGATTAGAGAATAAGCTTCTACCTCCTTTATAATAATGCAGCCTATACTTCCTAAGTCAAATTTGATTATGTATGAATTGCTTCAATCTAAGATATAGACACCACTTATGATGCCAACCTTGGCAATTATAACAAGGTCTAGGTACTCTAGTCCTCTTCTTCCTATTTCAATTGATAGTAAAAATAGTTTAAGAGATTCTCGTCACTTTTCAGATTTAAACATAGCCATAAGGAAGGCAATGGAAAATGTTAGAGATTCTAAGGAATTACTTCAAGTCTTTGATTCCAAACCGAGTAGATTGCTAGGGGCCTTGAAAAAAAAATATCAAAACAAAGGAATTTTTTTTTAAAGAAAAATGGAAAGGATCTAAAATTTTCAATCTTGAATTTAATCCTTCAACTCAACTTAAAAGCAAGAATCAAGTCAAGTTATATGATTTATGGGAGGATTTGAAGAAAATTAAAGCAAATATCACAATTTCTTAGTTATTGGAGGTTTTTCTTCTAATAAGAAGGAATTTTAAAATATATCTTTTAATTAAAAGACAAGAATAATTTAAAGTAAAAATCCCAGTTCATATTAGATCAATTCAAGTAACACAAGAAATGAAGGCAATTGAATTGGAAGTGTCTATCATAGATATAATCATCTCTTATATTATTGTAGATAGAAATAGTACTTTAAATATTATGCTAGTGAGAACTATAAAAAAATTAGGACTTAATATCACTAGATCCTCTTCTTTTGTGATTAATATGGCTAATCAAAGCTAAGACACACCTTTGGAATAAATTAGTGGTTGTAAAATGACAATAAAAGGTAAAAAATACTCTCTTATTTTTCATGTGATTTACATATATCTTAGCAAAAATTCATATCTATTATTTTTAGATAGACCTTGATTAAAGGCAACTAACATAAAAATTGATTAGTGAGGTAAGAAGTCCCATAGCATCTATAGATCATTAAAAAACTTGACTAAAATCCTTATTCAATCTCAAGAATTATCTTCAGCCAAAATCTTATTTTATTCTTCAAAAGATGAGATTTTGAGTCCACAACCACAAAAAAAATTCAAAAAGAAGATTAGGTTTGCTGATTTAGTAGCAAATCAAGGGATTCACTCAAGTATGGTCCAATCAATTACATTAGGATGTATTAGTCCTAGGCTATATGATTGAGAAGATGATGAAGAATTCACTCAGTGATTGAAGAATCATCCTACTTTAAATGGACATGAAGTCATAAGTGTTAACTTTATAGATGGTTTTGTCACTTGGTAAAATCATGAAGAAAAAGTAGATTTAGCAATCTTAATAGATGACATTAATTATGAACATTTCCTTAGAGCAAACCTTGATGACACTAAAATTCATGAGTTATACAACTTAATAGAAGAAAGCAACCTTATTCCATATTTATAATTTAAATAGACTTCCAATGGTCTTACAACTAAAAATGACCTCCAAATGAACCTACCATTTATGCACTTTTATCTTTAGATCCATTTGAAAAATAAAAAATAAATTATATTAAAAAAATTCATCATAATTCTATTAGCAAAATAAAGCACAAAGCGGTAGCAACCAAGTATATTACTAAGTGGGCTAAGCCAAAGATAGTTAAGACCAACAATACTATGCAAGCAGTCAAGTTCCTTTATGAACAAATTATCACTAAGTTTGGATATCCAAAAATCCTAATTGATAATAAAATAAAGTATTTTGTAAATGAAGTGATAGAAGACTTGACCTCACGGTTTAAAATTAATCATAGGAAGACTACCCTTTATTACTTTCAAATCAATGGGCATACAGAAAGGGTGAATCTAATCTTAATCAATAGCCTTAAAAAAATCATAACAACTTTTAAACAAGATTAGAACATAAAGCTTTTTGTAACCTTATGGACTTATAGGACCACATTTAAGGTGACCACTTAAGCCATCCTATTTTCTTTGGTTTATGGCATAGAAGCCATTTTATCAATTGAATTTGAAATTCCTTCTCTTTGAATTGCCTTGATAGAAAGATTGTCAACTAAACAATCTTTGATGGATAGATTGGAACGTTTAGAAGGTATAGATGAGGCCAAGAAATAAAATGTTCAACACACAGAGGCTATACAAAAAAGAAAAAAATTGCCTTTGTCAAATGACACTTGATTAGAATTCTTAGGATTGACATGTTGATTATTTTATAAGATGCTAGGAAATTAGATTTTTTTGAAAAATTTGATGCCTTATGGTTGGACCTTTATAGTCTTTCCAAATAATTCAATTAGGTTGCAAACATTGAATAGAAAAGATTTTTTTATAATAACTTTTTAAAATAGATATAAAGAATATAGAATGTGATTCATATTACATACCAAAAGAAAAAAATCTTATTTTTATATTCATATTTATTCAAAGTTAAGAGAGAAAAAAAATATATATATATATATATATATATATATATATATATATAGAATATTAAAATTTATGATTTTGTGTCTAATAAACATCTATGGGGAGTCAAAGTATTAATCACAAGAGAGGTTGTTATTGAAGCATCCTAGGTTTGAATCTAGTTGGAAAAATGAGCTATCTCAATGAACTAGTGTTAGTGCAAAATAAGACCAACCATGACATCTAATGGATACATAGGCCTTAAAAGATTGATATTAAAATCTTTTCATATTGAGTAAGAATTTTAAAATATTATCTTTTTATTTTTTATTTTTTATTTTTTTTAGCTTTGATTTTTTTTTCTATAATCATTAATTTTTAGATTAGATTTAATTTTTTTATTCTTCCTTCTTTAATTCTATAGAATAAAACCTACTTTAATTCTTTCATATTAGTAGCAATTCATTCATTCTAATTTTGAATAGTTGTGAAAGCTTTTGTAGACAATTCCTTTATTTATTCAATAGCATTTTGAGAGATCAATATAGGTTCTTCTCCATTGCAAGTTGTTCCAGATAGTCACCATGTGTGAGTCATTAAATTAACTTATTAGTTATTTTAGAATAAAAGAATATATTTAGAATATCAAATCTACAATTATAAAGTGAAGATGTATTTAGAAGATACTAAATAAAATGAAACAATATTAGTAGAAAAGAAATAGAGTCTTAATATATCTTGGACTTAATTATTTTATCTGATTTAGTATTTTCTTTTAATTGTAAGAATTAATATTTAGTTATTGAGATCAATATTTGCATTGGCCATCTACTCTATGAACCACTTATTAGAAATATATAAATTTTACTTAGTAGGTAAAAGAAGCATAAAAAATAAATCTTATGTCTTTTTAATTATTTATATAAAAGATAGGACTTTTAGTTGATTTAAATTAATTTTATTATTATAAAAAATCACCAAGGTAGGATAAAATAATTTTAAATTAATATTACTATTTTAAAAGTATTATAGAATTTATTTAGAATTTATTTAGAATTTTTAAAGAATTTTTAGAACACTTTGAAGATTTTAGTAAACATAAGTTTTACCACCTTGGGAGCTATTATGAAGAAATGGAAGAAGATTTGAAGGCCATGTAAGATTCCTACACTAATTGGATATTTTTGAATATCATGATAAAGTCAAAAATGCAAAAAAAAAGAATTTTACTAGTAGAAAATAGGAGGACCAGTAGCTAGTGTAGTCCTTGTAAGAAGGGAGGTGCACAAGTCCCATATAGACTATGGCACCTTAGATGTAGGTAGGAAGATAAGATTAAGGCCTCATGGTCTCTTTAGGACACTCATTTATACTACTTCTGAGCCTTGGTGAGGTTTGAACTCATGATCTCTTAAGCAAGTTGTCCTTGAAGTAAAAGTTTTCCACTTAGCTTTTTTATTATTTACCTTCTATCTTTGAACTATGATAACTTATTCATAATAACTTGGATTTACATATTTTTTATATCATTGGAAAGATTAAAAAAATTATTTAAATAAAAATATAATTTTTAATTTTAATTTTATTTTTTATTTCTTACTTTTTATTTTTATTAGATAAAAATATAGTGAACAAATTGACCTAATTTTGGATTGTATACTTATTTGTTACCATTTATTTTACTTATTTTGTATTTGTCCTTTTCTTTGTTCTTGCTATTTGCTTTCTTTATTTCACACCATCAAATACAAACAATTCTTAAATGAGGCCATCTTGTAATTTGGATTAAGGGAAGAAATTTACCCTCATAAATTTGAAAGCAAAATTTGGAGGATAGATGCATCTTTAATCTTTCTTTCTCACAATATTAGTTAAGTTTAATTTGAAGCTTGGAAATAGCTGTGGTATGTTAATTTGTAAAGATGGATGCAGCAATAGATTTAGAAATATCAAATTCCTTCAGTTTTTATTTGGATGATGTTATTAGTCCATTAGTTAATTCCTATAGATGAATCTTGGATAGAAGGTTAGAAAGGATGTAGATGTTAATTTGGATGAATAATTAAATCAATGGATAATTTTTTTAGATAAATATAATATTTAGATAAAATTAATTTGAATGTAATATATTCTATGGATGAAAAATTAGAATGACATTTATTGTATAGATTAGATGAATACAAATTGGATGAATATAAATTGAGAACCTTAATTAATCAATAGATTAATAAGTTAAATTATACTACAATACATAATAATTTATTTAGACTAATTAATTAATATTAATTTTTATTTGAGAGTTTTAAGACATCCAATTGAATGCACTTAATTCTTCTCACACATACATAACAAAAGATTTATTTGTAGGGGTAATTATGCTTCCATGGACATAGCTTTCTGCAACTTGACTTGAGGTACTTTTCCCAGAGTAGACCTGGTGAATGCTTTTATCATGCATGCAATGTTATATAACCAACCGAGAAGTCGGTAGCCTTGTCGCCTGAGCCGTACCGACAGGGAAGTCATAACTTCATCATCCTTGCAGATATCCTAGTTTCTCGATCCGATGATGCTGCTGATGGGATGTCGAGGAGACACAATGTCGTCACTTCAATCTGCAATTGTGCGGTGGAATACACATGCTGGTAAAGTTTGCTGAGTCGCCAAGAGGTGAGGCGATGCCGCAACATTTGAGGCTAGAATCATCTATGATTTTATATGATGTCGCTACGGATTAATAAGGCATCAGCCAGCAGGCTTATTATGTCCTGAATGCTCTAGTTTTGCTGCTGTTAGCTTGAGCTTCCCATCAGCAACTAACGTGCCGAAATCCTGTCCTATTCAGTGCCACTGCTTGCTGGTTTATCACGAGGTTTGCAGATTGGCACGCTATAACCCACGAACTCCGCCAGATCTAAGCCTTTGTGGAATCGGGAGCGCTGTAGTCGACCACGTTGACGGTGAAGGTCATCACGGGCCCCGAGTCACTGATGCTGGTGATGGCAACGCACGAAGGCGCACCGTTATTGGCATTTGTTGAAGGATTGGTGCTCCAATCCAACGCCCGCACGTTTCGCTCGCCCGGAAAGGAGTCGCCAGAGTCGCCCCATTCCTGATCGTTGTTTTCAAGGTCCTTTTCCCCGTCAGCCTGCACAAGTGCTACCTTGTAACCCAGAGTCTCGTCATTGTTGTCGTCTTTGGACTCATCGATGTGCCACAAACAAAGGCCATGGCCCGGCATGTCTGCATCCCGCGCAATCTGCTGACGGTTCTCGAGCAGGAAATACTCGGTATCTGGCGCTCCATCTTTCCACAACTTCAGAACTTGGTTCCCCTCCTTCACATCTGGCAGGGAGATCCTGCACATGACCACTCACATAATATTTAACCGTGACTCCTCATGTCATCACAAGAGTAAGATTTTGAGGTAGTTGGGAGATTGATCACTACCTGGCTGTGCTGGTGACCTCAGTAACTGTCACCCAGCCTTGGTCCACTTTGCACCACGCACTAGGCTGCGCAGGGTTGTCCCCGTCGCCATTGTAAGACCCCGAGGCCATGAGACACCACCCGCCAATGCCGGAGGAAGTGGAGTCGGCGTCATACAAGTCTGGCCAGCCGAACACGAGATGGCCAAGCTCGTGAGCGCATACGCCAAGCTTGCTATCGGCAGCAATGGTGAGGTATGCATATACCGAAGTGTTGTCCGCTCTGTAGGGTCCTTCATCCAAAACAAACTTGTGCGACCAGATGTCGTTCGCCAACCCTGTAAGCTCGGCCCCTTGGCCAGCGTGCACAATCACAAACGCATCGACAAAGCCGTCACCATCATTGTCATACTTCGTGAAGGTGATCATACGGTCAGCGATTCTAGCCGCATCCTTTGCCATGACTCTTGAGTTCGGAGGATTGTCACCGAGGCCGTTCTGTCCATCAGCGTAATACTTCAGCGGGTGCGGCATTCGGCATGGGCCAACAATCTCTCCCTGGATGTCTACCAAGTTTTTCGACACGTCACGGAAGTAATCCCGCACGCTGTTCGTTCCTTCACCGAACCACAGGCGCTGGTAGTGAGCAAGGTCTTGTTCAGCCTCAAATTTTTTATCAATGAAGTCGACGAGGACAATTGCTACGTTGCAAACTCCTCTTGGCCTTTGACGAGCGGCTCGAGCTG
Organism: Physcomitrellopsis africana; assembly: GCA_036785485.1. Classification (NCBI taxonomy): domain Eukaryota; kingdom Viridiplantae; phylum Streptophyta; class Bryopsida; order Funariales; family Funariaceae; genus Physcomitrellopsis; species Physcomitrellopsis africana. Next base: position 1,019,463 of record JAWRVF010000037.1, on the reverse strand, counting down.
CAGCCAACGAGGTTCCCGGTCTGAAAGTGTTGTGAGGGCGAAGGAGACCATCATTGAAGCCAGGAGGGCGCCTCTCCACAGGTCGCAGCAGAGTTCTTAGAATTGAATGACCGGCGTTCTGTCCGAGAAGACGCTTGAGCTCTTTAAATTTTTGCAGAACTTGTTTGCGTACCTTCGGGGACGGTGCCACAAGACAACGATCCTCCATCAAATGTGGATCACTTTGGTAGGATTTACCAGGCTCCATCTAACGATAGTGTATCGCCTCGTCTCGACCTGCTCATGTTCACATGGTACTTTTTATCTCAAGCAAAGTCTGAACAATTTTTTTTCCAATTTTATACCATTTAACAATCCCAACACCAGCGAAATCTCACAATTCCACACGGGTCCTGAGGTGTAAAAAAAAACTCACTTGTGAATTTGATGACACGTTTGTGGCTGGAAGGACGAAGGAGGATGGATGAGAGAGCGCAAGAAGCTCTCGTATGCTTACCTGATGAAACTGAGCAATTAAAAAGGATGGTTTTATAGGTGACTTCAATCCAGGTAAGTAATGCCACAACTTTCTGGCATCTCTTTTGTACGTCGAGGCTATACATAGATCCTCCCATTGACATGTAGACTGGAACGATTATTTACCTCGACAAAAAGTCTACAACAGTACATATGCATAATCATGTCTGGACTTGAATCGGATCAAACCAACGTTAAAAAAATGTCAGTCCGATTCACGTTCCACATGCATCTGCTTGCATTGCAGGAACCAAACTGATTTGAAATTTCGTAATTCAGCCTGATCTGTCAACAAGCAGCTTCACTACCAATAGCACTGGGTCGACGCTGTTTTAGTACGGTAGCTGAGTGGACATCTACTGCACAAACTCCCAACCAACCTAATTAGACATAAGAATCGGCTGTTGGTCGTTGGTAAGGTGTTGGTGATGTTATATCGAAAATATTCCCAATTTTCAAGGATTCATGATCAAGGTACAGGTAATGCTAGCCAACTGTAACAGTGCTACAAGCGTAGCCATGACCAAGTGCAGCCGATTGCCACTGTAATTCCTCCGTACCAAAATTTCAAACAGTACTACATTTTGTAATAATGCCCAGGGATTTAAATAGAAAATGAACCAGCGTATTCGACCGTGAACTGCGTAACCAACGGAGAGAGCGGGAACTCTGGATGCGGTGATGCTTACCTAGTCGTGACAAAGCAAAGCAGAGTGGAGCTACTCACCAAACGTGTAGGACCCCGAAGCCAGAGCAAATGAATGCCATTATTGTCAGTGCTGGGATGGCACTCTGGCTGCGCATCATACTAAACCCAGTCCAACCTCGACCTTTCACAATCTGTGCTTGGTACGAGAAGACATTTTAATTGAACCAGCAAATCGCTGTGCTTATCTGGTGGCCCCACCTAGTTAACGCTTCAAATACTGAAGGCCCTTGGTCACTACGCCAACCACCATATTTTCGGAGTTTTCCAAGTTGCACAGATCACAGGTGATGTAAAGCAATGCAATGTGGGATTCTCCAACAATCAGACAAGATAGATTGTTGTAGTCTTATAGGATTGTCAAGGTTACAGGATCCACTACATTCAATCAATAATGACCACAAATTCAAAGAGGTTCTGTGATTCACAATTGAAATGCCAGGTTAATCCAAAATCACTCTTAGGTGGTTCCATAAAGTACCACGAACATAGAGCTTTAAATTCTGCTTTCTCCCAGAAGTTTGGTACAAAGAGAATGTACAGTTTGATGGTTTTTTCTCTTATTAGTCCTGAACTAAGCCAGGAGGGACTCGATAAGCCCTGAAACTGTCTCTCTCGTGATGAAGAGAACTGAAAAGTGCACTCAGCAAGAAAATGAGGGTTTTAATTTCTCACATTTCACTAAATAATGACATGCTTATTAGACCACTTGGCATTGCCTGCTTCGTTGTGTCAAGTTTCATGTACCAAGCAAATCAGGTGCACTAATGAAGCTGAGGCCCTATGCATGATTTTCACTGGGGCACTCAGATTGTTAAGTCAGCTAAGAGCTTAGGACGTCGACTAATGTCCTGGAGATATTGATCTGTTAGTACTTCGTGTCAGCAGCAACAGGCTGAAGCCCGATTTAGCAAACCCTCCGCTTCCGATGTGGCTTCCATTTTGTGTAAGAATTAGTTTCCGGATAACCCTCAAGTTCCAAGAATTCCCTTGTTATGCCTGCGTCAGTACCCATTCAAAAGGCCTTGGGTGGTAAGCACCTGCGAAAATACTATCTCATGTGATTTTGAAAATGAACCATTTATCTTTCGAGGTTTATAACAATTCTTCGAACTCTGTATGCATCGTCATTCCACTACATTACATTCTAGTGCATTGTGGTAATTGTTTCTGTGAAAAGCACAATTGGAGCGTAGTCGCTTACAATATCATCATGAAGGCATGCATGAAATTCATAGATATAATCAGTTTTTAGTTCCTAGCAATGTTGAGCAGCAGGAAATATCAACCCAAAGTTGGGCTAACTGTTCTTAGTGGGCTACTCATGAAGAGTCAAGCAATTAATATCATGTTCATCCCTTCATCAAGTGATACGGTTATAATAAATACTTGTTAATGAGTGAAGTTAGAAGTTGCGTTGCTTCGTTTTTCATGTGCAGATTTATACGTCCTAGAACGCTGTACAAGATTGTATTGAAGAATGATGTTCGTGAGTCTTATACTGATGTGTCGCACCTTAAATTTTCTTGTGCGACCGAACTCAACGTAACATTCATAAGATGCCAGGGGAAAAAATTTCATGGGTCTGCAAATATAGTCTTAGCCAGTGCCATTGGCTGCGGTCTATCAGGGTGGAAAAATATAATGACAACGAAGGAATATCGAACAGATGAGAATATTCAAATTTCATAATCCACCGAAGAGCTGGCTTGTCATTACTTTTGTCCGCTCCCGCTTGATGATCTTCCATTCAGTTGAGACGAGGAATCGTGAAATAACCTTTTTACTGACCATTTCAACCTCACAAGGGTTGTTAAAGATGAAAGCGTGGTCACTGCTTCCACGTGAGTACATTCATAACCAGAATCATTATGAGTTCGGAAGTGATCTATGTGACAACGACGCAGGAGTATGCTATGTATGACAACTATGGCTCTTAGCCATTCCCAGCCTGATGAGGTCCAATAAAGTATCTTGCATTGAATAATTCTATGCCAATTGAAGTATACACTATTAACCTGCTCCTGTCAACTGGAGTTCTATCATCATCGTAATTACTTAAACCTTTTTTTAAAAGAGGAGGAAAATCACAAGACCCCATTAGAGAGCATGTAGTGTGTTTCTCATTAACACAGTCTACCCCGCATGCATCTCACCACATGATATCCTCTGCATTGAGCAGATTTTCAGAGGGTGAAGTAGAATTGAGGGAGGCTCTCGTTTTAGAACAACCTGGGCGATGTAGAAAGTCCAAAGCTCCAAGCGACTCATCACCTTAAACTGTCATAAACTCTATAGCTTCCTCAGCTTATCTCCAGGAATCGTTCTCTTCAACATAGGCTCTGAGGATGTGTAAAATCCAGATTCCCACTCTCGCTTGAAACAGCCATAATAACCCTCCAGAGTAGTCGATATGTTTGGACGAAGGATTGTGTGTAGCACTGTTTCTGTACTTCTGGTTTGAGTTCAAACCGATTTCAACTGAAGAAAATAGAATGTCCATGATGGCCACTTAAATTTGACCTAGTTTTAGTTGGATTACCGTTCCTGCACTGAACTGCATTCTATTCAAAGAGCTATGGCGAAGTTCTTTGGAGCTGCCATTGCCATAAGTGGTTTGATTCTCTTCATGAACACGGTTGGTATATTGGGAATGAGACGAGATCATTTCATGAACAGCTCAAAGACCGTCGATTACAAGGATTATGTTTCAGGTGTGGTTGTCTTTGGGGACTCCACTGTGGATGTCGGCAACAACAATTACCTTCTCACCGTGGTGAAGAGCAACTTCGAGCCGTATGGAAGAAAATTCGAAGGGGGTGCTGCCACTGGTCGCTTCTGTGATGGGCAGATAGCCGTAGATTTTATAAGTGAGCGTCCTCTCTGCGGGAAAGCATGATGTTTCTATCAGTCAAGCCCAAATGGCTGATTCCCTCACTGTTCAGTAGAGTTCATTACCTATTCTCCAATAGTGAAATGTTAATCACTTTGGTTGTTGAATGAATTGGCAGCTCAAAAAATTGGCTATCCGTTGCCGCTACCATATTTGGCACCCAACGCGCATGGAAAAGCCATTCTCACTGGCATTAACTTCGCATCATCAGCTTCAGGCTGGTATGATAAGACGGCCGAAGCCTTCGTAAGAACCCGTTCAATACCTTGACCACTAATCTCTAGCTTGATCTGTAAGCAAATATATGTTTGAGTTTTCATACTTCTCTCTTAGTGACATTTTAGATACAAAAACCCTATTGTTTGTGCAGAATGTGAAAGGGTTGACGGAACAGCTTCTGTGGTACAAGAATTGGAGGAACGAGGTGGTGTCCTTGGCAGGTCAAGAGGAAGGAAACTACATCATCAGCAATGCCCTGTATGTCTTTAGCACCGGCTCCAATGACTGGATTAATAATTACTACTTAACCGATGATTTGATGGAGCAATACACCCCGGAAACATACACTACCTTCCTCATCAGCCTTGCCCGTTATTATATCCAGGTGCACCCTATAGTATCCGCTTCAAAGGCACTTCTATGTTCCACCGTTAAGTTGGTGATATGTTACAATAATTTTTCACATGGAGATGGACAGGGTTAACACGGTTGACGGTTGAATGAAACAGGAGCTCTACGACTTAGGTGGTCGCAACATTGTAGTGTTGGGACTCCCGCCGCTAGGGTGCCTGCCTTCTCAGATAACCTTGCATGGCAAAGGAAAGCCAGGTTGCGTTGAGGATTTCAATATAGTTGCGAAGGATTTTAATGACCAGTTGCGCGCACTGGTCGCTAAACTGAAACTGACTTTCCGCAAAGGACGTGTCGTGTACCTGGACACCTACACCATACTCGACAAAATTGTCCACAATCCTGAATCATATGGTACGCGGTCTTCCTCCGTTACATGACTTTTACTGATCGGTCATGCAAGATCGTCAAGTTTCCCTGCAGCTGATCCACCACGTTTGTGCAGGGATATCTGAGACGAGAATCGGGTGCTGTGGCACTGGGACAATCGAGACCGCGATTCTCTGCAACAAGGCATTAGTCGGCACCTGCCCAGATGCGTTCCCGTATGTCTGGTGGGACAGTTTCCATCCCACCGCTCATGTTTACAGTTTGATCGCAGTGGATTTGTTTAATCAGGCTGAGCCTGTATTCGATGGTTCCCCCCCGCAGCCCTAAACACTGCGATAGTTAGTTAGTTACGTTGAAATTGCTCAGGTCATGTGGTCGAAACACCGTCAATCACACATCCGAAGCCCAACTCATACAATACAATGGTGTCGTCTTCATCCACGTCGACAACAGTTCAGGGCTTCACAAAACGATGCGTACATGACAAGCTAGAACAACAGTTCGACACCATTGTTGGGTGGAGAAAAGCAGAAGAGTATTCTACACCATTCTACTTCACTTGGACACCCTACTAGAGAAAAAAGCTAAAACAATATTATTTGTATACGTGTTTTAAACATCACTGATCAGGGACTTCGAGGATTGGAGTTCACTGTATTACTGTAATGGAAACATCATTGACAGGAGATGTTTCTTTAGATAGAAAATTCCAAGTTTCTATTAGAGATGTTTCTTTAGATAGAAAATTAATAATTTATATATATATATATATATATATATTTTAAAACAAAATCGTATTAAGGATCATATGCATATTAATATATAATTTTTTATTTTCAACTTTTTAAAACTATGTTTAGAAATTATTATCAATTTGGTTCTTTTTTTCTTTTTACGTCAAGTTTTGAAGACAATTCTTAGTTTATGCTATTTTTTTAGAAAAATGATTAATATTTATTACAACTCAAAAAACTAATAATAAATTTGATGGATTCTAATAAATAAAGTGCCACTACTTATACAAATGCTTCTACCATATCTTAATAACTTTTCTATAAAATATATTATATGTATGTTACATATTGCAAAATCAATACTTGAATTCTATTTATGATTCAAAATACTATAAACTCTAAGATTGTAATACCACAAGCTGAATTTTTTTAAACTCAACACAAAAAATTCTATTTATGTGATAGAATCTATGATATAATTATATTTTATGATTTAATTACAATAAATAATATTTTTACTTTGTTATCACTACCTATAAAGACTTAAGAATAATATGTTGTAGTTTTAGAATATTTCAAAATATAACACTATCAAACAAAAAATACTCTTACATTAGCACTATCTACGTTTAATTTGATTCAAAATTAAATTTTTGTTTTCATAAATGTAATAAATGATAATATTTTTTTAAATCGTATATTGCAAAGGAATTATTTTTTTGTAGCTATTTTTTTGGTTATTAATTAAATATTTATTATAATAGCTTTAGAAATAGGACTACTATAATTTGAAATTTTAGCATCTATAAAAATAAATGTCACACACACATATATATATATAGTTTTTGATACTACACTTTAAAATATATATATATATATATATATATATATTTAAATAAATTTTGGGAATCATTTTGAGAATCATCAAATTATCTTTTAATGTTAGATAAAATTATGTAATGGGATAAATTGAATCCATCTCCATCTAAGTGCAAGCAAAAAAACAATTAAAAAAAACAATCAAATGAAATAGCAGAAACATGAAATGGGAGATGAGGAAACTTGGAAGCATGTTTGCACCTTTCCATCCCAGCACTGATTCCGAAACTGGGTGCTGGAGGAGGGCAATGAATGGTCCCATGGACACGAGAAGAGAATAAAAAACTGGAGCACACATGTATGCAAAGGAGGAGGCACAAGTCCAACTGGGTATGGGGAATTAGGGTTAGGGTTCCGTGCTTGTGTTGTACGGAGGCAGGGGTTGTCTATGGTGGCGCGGAGTGAGTCCATGGAGATTGTGGTCCGAGTTCTAGAGGCACTGCCACCTGAGCCAGCCCGGAGTAGCAGCGCGCAGGGGCAGTGCAGGTCAGGCGACGGAAACGGAGAGATGGCCCAAAGGGACAGTCGATTGAAGCCCAACATCCTGGTCACGGGAACACCGGGCACAGGGAAGACATCGACATGCTCTTTGTTGGCCGACGCCACAGGTCTTACCCACCTCAACGTTGGAGATCTGGTGAAACTGAAATCGCTTCACGACGGTTGGGACGACGAGCTCGAGTGTTTTATCCTCAATGAAGATTTGGTGAGACGTTTGGTCTTCATGTTGGGTTTCATCGGTTTTTGGTTGGTGTTTCAACGAAGAGGAGAAATCATGCGTGCGGAGCTTTGCGATGTACCAATTCGTTTCTTTCTTTTTTTCTTATCTAATTTGTGATTGATGATCAGCTTATCGATGAGATGGAAGATATGGTGAAGGGGGGTGGCAACATTGTGGACTATCATAGCTGTGATATTTTTCCGGAACGATGGTTTGACGCGATTATGGTGTTGCAAACCGACAATGGAGTGCTCTATGAGCGGCTGACAAACAGGTTAGACTTTGTTAGAAGAACAACCCTTGGCACGGGCGAATCGACGTAATTGACTCAATCGACAGAGAGTTTGCACATAAATTTGACTAAGCATGTAGTTTATGCGAATATCCTATTTATGTTTCTCTTGATTAGACATGTTTTGCTATCCCATCGCAAAAATCAAGTCCATTTGCAGCCTTAATCTTCTGTAACTACTTCAAACCTATCTTTGTGCTGTGTGTGAAATGTTCCATAATCCATGTTATTAGATTGCTGTGAGGTAGTTGTGGGTTCTGTGCAGAATTTTTTTTCCTTAACTCTTTGCCTAATGGCTGGATGCAGAGGTTATACCGGTGCAAAACTTCAGAACAATATGGAATGTGAAATTTTTCAAGTACTTTTGGAGGAAGCACGTGAAAGTTATCCCCAAGAACTTGTCCGAGCCTTGCCTAGCAACACCATTGAAGATATGAGTAATAACGTGGAGATTCTTAGTGACTGGATCAGTGCGTGGTCCCCCCCTGCAGCGAATCCATCTTAAGGCCAGGCTATATGTATAAATTATTATCTTCACTGTCAGTAACAATCATTGCGCAGTGTTTCATATTTTGGCTAATTAGTGCGAGTTTCATTGAGATCGGAGTTGTTTGCAGAATTTGAGGTGCAAGTTATTACCTTTCGCTGTATCTGTAACGTTTTTTGCAACTTAATTCTGCACAGTGGCAATTAGCAACTCTGTACGAAACCGATTTAACCTTGAATACTTCTGAAGCTTACTAAGGCCCGCTGAATATATTATGGGTACCTTCCGGACGAAATCGTTTACTGGAAATGGAAGATTGAGAAGAACTCCGATGAGGAGTCGGAGCGGTGAAACTGAGTGGGTTAATCCTGCGAGGTCGTTCACCCAAACTCATGCTCTTGCTTATCTCAACCCACATTGGGAGCAGTTGCTAGTGTTATTCTAACCTTGATTCATACAACGATGTGCATTAGCGATCGGTAGCTGGTTGGAAAATCATACTTAGCTTTCCTGAGGTGAGAGGGTGAGGAAGTGCAAAAGGTGCCATCAGAGTACCTCAACTGGTACACTTTGCATGAGGATACGCTGGTGGTAATACGGAAGATGGATGTGTCACAAGCTGTGAGCTGCAAAAGACGATCCAGGTATGGATGAGTTACGCATTGTTTAGTGGGGCCCTGGTCTCTTGTACGTCAGAAACAAGTCCCAAGACGCGAGTCTGGAGTTCTGGGTAATCTACGTAGAACGTTGAGCGGGTCAATGAAATGTGTGTAGAGTTGGGGTGCGGGCCCACCGCTGGCTCAGGTGGCTGGCAACAATGGAAAAGCCATGTTGGGAGGGTGAGGGGGAGTGCACCTGGGGTACCGTGCATCAGCAGGAGCAGCAGGGGTTATTGTGCGAAGACCTGCCTGCGCCACCGGGCGGAGCCACCAGCACCACCTGCCAGCAAAGTCATCGGTGGTGGTGGTGGTGGTGGTGCAGAGAATGGCAGCTGAGCAGCAGAAGCAGCAGCAGCGAAAAATACAACGCTCCGGACAGAGCAGTGGGATTGTTGCATTCAGTGTCAAAGAATTAAAGATCAAAAGGTTGTTTCACGTTGAGGGAGGTTTTCAAAGATCCGTGTTCCTACATAATACACAACCACAGAAGCTAGCCCTTTTCTTTTCACAGGCAAAGACCGCTCATGGTACAAATGGAATGTGAAAGATGTGGAGTTATGTGAGTGGCACATTGCTTGCTAAATTTTGGCAAAGAGAATGGTTCAATAAATACTTTGGAAAAAGTAATGTGTATTTTTAAATTGAACTATAGAAAAGTTGAGCAAATCCACCTAAAAAGTTGTGATTACATTGTTGGTACATTTTAGTCAGCTAACCCATTTACAGGATTTTTTCAGAATTTGATGATATGTGTGGTGTTTTCAGAATATATATCAATATAGAAATAATCATATCTCATGTATTAAAGTAGTAATCCTTTGATTGTTTATTTTCACAAAAAAAAAAAAAAAAAAAAATCTCTGAAATTTATTGGATTTGTTGATGTAATGGATATAACATCCAAGAAGGTTTTTGATGAGCTATTTTTAGAATTTGTATAGAAAAGAAAACTCTCTAATGTTATCTTTGCTATTAAGGAATTTGATAAATTGCTATTTGGATGTTTAGTAGATGGATAGGCTAAGTTTTATATTTGGATGGTATTGTTATTTTAAGATGTACTTCTTGAGCTTTGATGAATCCACTTATTTTACAAGTTTGTCTAAAGCAAGTGCATTTGGACCATTCCTCTAATTCAAAATATTGATAAATTTTATCCACTTTTATGCTATCAAAGCATTTAGTAGAGAAAAAATAATAATAAATAGCTTTGGTAGTATTACCATTAATACTCTAATTAAACATATAATATTATAGTATTTATAATAATTGAGATGATAAAACTAACATAAATAACATACCTTGGATAAATATTTATAAAATAATATAAAATCTTATTTTTATATATAATTACTTAAAAATATATATTTTAAATAAAAATTATTAAATTTTTATATATGATTTCAAAAATAATATAATAATATTTTAATTTTATTCTTAAGTTATCATTTATTTATAATTTATATTAGAATCCATTATAAAAATATAAAAAGTAAGATTCATATTAATTTTTATATTAAATATTTTTAGACCATATTTTATGGATGTTGTAATACCACTATAATTTTTACTAATGCCACCACAACTTGCTATCCACCATATGCCATTACAATATTTGCCAATGCCACCACTGTCAAGTATACAATAATACATGGCAAGAGACTTGAATCATGACAAGATTTCAAGAAGAAACCAACAAAAACTTGAATTAACAGATGAGTATACGAACAACACTAAGAAAGATGAGCTAGAATTCTAAGAGATGCATTGTTGAGATTGAAGAAATCTTCAGCCTAAATCCCTATATATATTCTTGTCTAAGACGCTTCTTTAGCAGCTTCTATCAAACTAAGAAGCTTCTTGAGCAGCTTCTACCAACTAAGAAGCTTCTTGAGCAGCTTCTACCAACTAAGAAGCTTCTTGAGCAGTTTCTACCAACTGGGAAGCTTCTTGAGCTCTTTTCACTAACTAGGAAACTTCTTGAGCTAGTTTCACCAACTAGGAAGCTTTTCAACCAACTTTCACTAATTCAAGAAGTTTTTAGAATGTTTTAAAAGATTTTGTGAACTTCCAAAGTATATGTCCTTAACATCACCCTTTTTTCTAGCAATGAGTTCTAAGAAGAGTTCAATCTTACTACATGTATAAAAAATCAAAAATATACTATATTAGTGAAGTTATGTATTTTGTTCTCTGTTCTTTGATAATGAGTTTTATTGGTCTTCAAAGAAATTGCCTATGGCCTTGAGCTAGTACCTTCGTTGTTGAAATATCCCATTCAAGGATCTGATCTTCATTGGGGCCTTCAAAACACCCTCCAAATATGATCTTAGGACTAAAAGAATTCATCTTTCTAAGCTTAAGCAATACCATTAAAACTCAAGCATTGGAATCGAGACTTGCATGGTTGGATCTTATTCCTAATGGCTCCAATTAAGGTCGTACTTGGTATTGAAATGTATTGTCTTCACTTTGCTCAATTGAATGTTGTAAAAAGTGCAATGGTTTGTTTGAAGCTTGCGTGGCAAATAAATCTTACAAATCTTCTTCTTACAATGCTTGAAGGTTGGATATGGTGACTAATTTGCTTCAATCACTCTATTTTATCTTGAAAGAGACAACTACATACTAATGAAGGCATTAATTTATTTCTCTCGTTCTTATGAGTATTCCTTGAATCCAATCTTCATTAAGAAATTATATCAAATACGTTTGGATTTGTAGGAATAGAGTCAATGAAATTCTTGTATCTTTTGAGGCACATTGGCAAGATTTTTGGCTGATTCCTATGGATGCTCATTAATATCATAGCCCTGCTAGTGAACAAGATATTCTAATTTGCTCTATTTTTGCTGTGAATCAAGTACCTTTTCAACCTCGTATTCTTCATGGTTTTCAATTTTGATACTAGACGGCAATTATTGTACTCATCCAAGAATATGCAACTCTCTATAAGGTTCATAAAGAGAGACATGAAAAATTTGATGTACTTTCATAGTAGATGGTAATTTCAAGCGATATGTCATTGTATTGATTTACTTCTAGATAGAAAATGGTCCCAACCTTCAATAGTCGAACTTATTGCATGGCTGCTTAGTCTTGATGTTCTATCAAAGAAGCCATACTTTATCTTCAATATGAAAAGGAGGCGGTTGATTCCTGAATTTATTTGTAAATATCTTGTAAGCATCTTGAGCTGCTTGTAATTGAAGCTTCAAGATTATTTGGAGTTGTTAGAAATACAAGATAGCGGATTAGCAAAGAAATAAGGAGAAGATTATAGAATAATTTCAAGAATAAAGAATTGGATGGATAAGAATAAGAATTAGATTAAGAATACATGACTAGATTGATATCAAGAACAAGAGAACATTTTAGATTGTTCCAAGACTTGTATTGATAAGATTGAGGTGCTCCTCGGTCTTGCCTCTTATTTATAATACAAAGCTTACGTCCTATTGGACCTTCTAAAAATATATTAGAACATTCTAGAAGCATGAAGAAGATTTTGGAAGACTCTAAAAAGTCTACAAGAGATTTTGGAAGATTGAAGAAGATTTTAGAGGATTCTCAAAGATTGTAAAAGATTCTTAGAAGACTAAAGAAGATTTTAGAATGTTCAAGAAGATTTTAGAATATTCAAGAAGATTTTAGAAAGCTATGGAAGGTTTTAGAAGACTACAAAAAGTTCTAGAAAGTAATAACTTAAAATTTATCCATGACAGGTGTTGTGATAGATGCTTTGCAAATCTTTCAATTGTTGGATTGTTGTTCTTTGGCATACTTTACAAATCAAGCTTTGGATGATATCCATAGTTGGAATAAAATAGTATTTGCTAAGTTGAGGCATAAATAGTATTATTATATATAAACTTTGCTAATGGTAGATATAAGATCCAATTGTCTTGTTGACAATTAATGTTGCATTATAAATACTGTTCCAAAATTTGATTAATTCATTCTATTTGGCTGCCAATTTGAGGATGGAAAGTTGAAGAAAGTTTAATATCTACCTTTAATATTTCAAAAAGATATTTTCAAAATTTAGATATGAATTGGAATCTTCAATCGGATATGATATCATTTGGTAGGCCATGATATCGATATATATTGTCAAAAAAAAGCCTTGTTGTTTCTTTACTAGACACAATTTTTTTGCAAGGAATAAAATGAGCCTTTTTTATAAGTTGATCAACCATTACAAAGATGTTGTCTAATGAATTGGATGGTAGTAGATCTATGATGAAATCCATTGAGATAAAAGACCATGACCATCTTAGAAGATATAAGGATTATAAGAGTCCATAAGGGTGATGTCAAGGATCTTTGCACCTTGAACTGATGTTGCAAGAGAGCACAAAGTCCTTCATTGCCTTCTACATTTGAAGCTACCAAAAATCTTGGGAAATAAGTTCCAAAGTCTTATTAAATCTAAAGTGACCCGTAGTTAGAAAGTCATGGCGAGTTTGAAGAACGTGTAGTCGTGTTGGTCCTTCTTGGATATACAAACATTCTTCAAAATGTAGAAGGTCTTTTTTGAGTTTGAACTTATCAATATTTTTTTTTAAGTGACTTTTGATGTCAAAGGCCAAAGCATCATTAAAGGTTGCAGTACATATCTCATTGAGGAAATTATAATCAACTTGTGTCTATGTAATAGTGGTGCAAAGATAAAATTGCTCTAATTTCAACAGAATTGTATATTGTTGATCAAACATTACCTCTCCTATCTTTGGTACAAGATATGATCTTTTCAATAGAGCATCAAACAATCATTGTTGCTTCCCAAGTTGATAAGTCATAACAAAGTTAATTTGACATAGCAACATATTTCATTGAGCTTGGCGGCAATTAAGAATCTAAGTTGATATAAAATATTTTAAATTCTTGTGATTTGTACATACAGAGATAAGATGCATTGCTCTTTCAAAAAAATAATGCCATTCTTAAAAAGAATTTAAAATAACAAGAAGCTTCTTATTGTGGATTTTATAATTAATTTTGGCAGTAGAGAATTTTTGAAAATAAAATGCAACAAGATGGAGTTTATTGTCTATATCCATTTGTGAAAGTAAGGCCCCTAGTGCAAAATCCAAAGTATCAATTTCCATGTAAAATACCTTTATAAAGCCTAGATACACTAATATTAGGACTATAATAAATAGTGTCTTGAGGTCTTGGAATGCCTTTTCTGCTTGAGGCTTCCATTCTAACTTATCTTTATATGTCAATTGAATAAGAAGGACAACAATTTAAGAGTAATTTTTGATGAAGATTCGATAGAAGTTAGCAAATCCAAAAAAACATTGTACGTCTCTCATAGTCTATGAAATGGCTGATTGTATAATCACCTCTATCTTTTTGGAATCCATTATCAAATCTTTAATAGATATAATGTATTCCAAAAATTCTATCTTAAGTTGATGAAATACATATTTATTTGGTTTAGTATACAAACTTATAACTCGCAACTTTTGTAATATCAATTTAACATGCATCTCATATTCTTCTAGATTTTTTGAGTAGATCAAGATGTCAATAAAATAGTTCACCACAAACTTGTCTAAGTACTACTAAAAGATATCATTCATTAAATACTAAAATATAGGAAATGCATTTGTTAGTCCAAAAGACATGACATTATATTCAAAATGTCTATACCTTGTCCGAAATGCAATCTTTTATTCATTTCCTTCCTTGATCTATATCAGGTTGTATGTTCTACACAGAACTATCTTAGTATATATTTTGGCTTAGCCGAGTTGTTCCAAGAGTCCTAAAATTAATGGTAGTGGATAGCGATTCTTCACTATTATTTTATTTAATTATTGATAATCAATGCATATATGCAATGAACCATCTTTCTTCTTCACAAAAAGTATAGGTGTATTTATTGGAGACTTTGAATGCCTGATGAAGTTCTTTGCAAGATTTTTATGAATATAATCTTTTAATATGAAAGTTCATTTTGAAAAAGATTATAGATTAGACCAAAAGGCAATTGCGTTCCTTCCTAAAGATTTATAACACAATCATATAGTCAGTGCTCCAACAATATATCAATATTGTTCTTTTGAAAAATATCTTGAAATTTGCTATATTACTTTGGAATATTTGCTGATGAAGTCATATCTTTTTTAATTAGAGTTGCATAAATAATAAACGATATGCCTTTTTTTGACCAATTTTATAAAAGCCCTTACTCTAACAAATAAAGGTATATCAATTTGTGGCTTTTTATAAATTTTTTTTTACAGGGATCTCTATCGAAAATGTTACTCTTTGCAACCTTCAATCTATAGATGGATTATGCTTTTCTAATCAAGACAATCTAAGAATAATAGGATTTAAAAGAATCTTAATGATGTTGATTACAATTTAACTTCTATGATCTTTGAAGAATACTTCTATAGGCATGGTTTTATGGATGATACTACTAGAAGACAAGGATCATCTATCTATTACCTCTACATGAATAAATTTGGATTTTTGTATTAGAGGAATTTTATTAAGCATAGCAAATGCTTCATTTACGAAACAAGCGGACACCTGCAAATCTAATTAAGAAATTGTCTAAAGCTTCTGAGGGCCAAAATATAAAGGGATTATAAAACAACAAGCATGTTGAGTAGAAAGAGAGGAACTTGAATAGTTTTATAATGTTGGATTGTCCAACCGCACAATCCCTACTGTCGCTGAGCTTTGTCATTTTCTTGAACAATTGCATTCTTTATTTTGGCAATTTCCAACTTTGTCGCCTTCTTCACCACAATACAAGTATAGACCTTCTTCCATTTGATGCTTTTTTTCTTGTGGACTAAGAGATTTAAATCATATTGTATCAAGTTGCATATCTTCTACTTTTGAATATAAATACAAAATGCTTGTCAATATAGCAGAAGCATGTCGAATTGCGTATTGTCTTGTTGAAGCCCATGAACTTTGATCTTGTTGATATTGAAATAATTGGTTATTACATTTTATGGCTTGGCTAATGGCTTCATTGAGCAATTGTGGATTTGAAAGTGACAATAACAAATCTTTCACATCATCTCTTAATCCCCAATAAAATTGGTTAATTATGGCTTCTTCATTCCAATTAATATTGTATGTTAATTGCCTAAAATTGAATGTATAGATTGATGCAAAGCACGCCCTTTAACGTAATGCTTGGATCTTAGTTGTTGTCTAACAAGTCTTGTCATGTTTTTCAAATGCTTCCATGAAAACTTTAAAATTATTCAAAGTTGGTGATTTTTTTTAAAATTAGGGAACAAACTATGATAATGCTTATCTTGTAAGCAAGGTGCTAACCAATCTAACCCGTGATTCTTTTGTTGGATAAGTATCATATTTTAGAACCATTATTAATAAAATTTAGTTGATAAATCCTCGGAACTTTAAATATATACCATTATATTTTTTCGGAAGACTAACTCAAAGCTCCTTACGTTATTGAACAAGTGGATTTTCTTGGCATAGCATAGGTAGTACTGCATCCTCAAGCGTAGAAGTTGGAGGTGGATATAGTCTAGATTGTGGTACTGCGGATGTTGTGTCGTTATAAAGTTTTACAACAATCTCTTTAATTTCTGTAGTCCTAGTAGATAAAGTAATAAGAACACTTATAATGGCATCTAACTTGGACTCAAAAGATTTAGTCATAATAATGTCTTGATCTACAGCCATTTTAAGAAAAAAAAGAAATGAATTTGTAAGAAGATAATATCAATTTAGAGGAGGATAATCCACAACCTCTAAAATGCTTTAAGAGCTTTAAGGAGAGGGGTGATCCACTCTCTCACAAGAAGGACAAAGGTCCAATATTTTGATAAAAAAAATACCAGTTTATAAGAGGATAATCCACAACTTCTAAAGCGTTGCTATATCTTTGAGTAGAATAGTAATTTACTCTCTAATAAAAAGGATCCAACTCTGATATTAAAGATGAGGTCAATCTTGACACATTATCAAAGACACAAAAATACAAGGCAAGAGACTTGAATTAGGACAAGGTTTCAAGAAGAAACCAACAAGAATTGAAATTAAATAGGTAAGTACACAAATAACACCAAGAAAGATGACCTAGAACTTTGTGGTTTATCATTTTATTTACTCTATCAATATTACCTACAATAAACCTGTAAAAGGAGATTTAAATACAAGAAAAGACTAATCGCATTGATTTAAATTGTTAGGATCAAACAACTAACTGCCTTCTAATTACACTAAAACATCCCAATTCTATTACAATATTTTCCTCATGCTACCAATAATTCTGTTAATAAATAAAATATTGCAAGCAGTAATCCAACTTAAATATTCACTATCTCTTCTCCTCTCCTTACTTATGACAATAATGTAATATTGCGATATCTCAAAACTTAGCATATAATTATTCTATATTTTAAATACAGAAATACTCTAAAATTGACTATCACTTCCAATAGCTCACTTCACATAATTCAGACTCCACGGACTTCCTCTCATGGATCACCCTTGATTCAATACTCAATGTATTATAATTTTTTCATATTCATATTTATTCTTCACAAAACATCTCCAATTCTCTACTTTCAATTTTCTACTTATATTTCTCTATTGGTATTTCAACATACCAATACACCCTTAATCTTTCATTATAAATCAATTCTTTCCTTCATTACAAAACTACACTTTATAATATTCAGAACTTATCTATTATCTTTTCCCTACAAAAGAAACAATAAGAGGTAGCACCAAGCTTATCCCGGCTCAGCATGATTATAGTCTGGCCATGTCTCCTCCATATCCAATCAATTTATACTTATCTCGACTATGTTAACTGCTACACAACCGACGATAACTACTTTTTCTAACTTCTTCATCCATTTTGCCTTCTAAACTGGCCATTCATCAATTTATTGCCTATTCTTAATTCTACAAACCATGCATCGTAAATCATAAAATTCCTATCCATTCTACAAACTTCAAGAGATGCATTGTCAAGATTGAAGAATTCTTTAGCCTTGACTCCTTTATATACTCTTGTTTAAGACACTTCTTGAACAGTTTTTATCAAACTAACATGCTTTTTGAGCAGCTTCTAGCAACTGAGAAGCTTTTTGAGCTTTTTCTACTAATTAGGAAACTTCTTGAGGTATTTTCACCAACTAAGAAGCTTTTCAACCGACTTTCATTAACTCAAGAAGCTTCTAAAATATTCTAGAAGGTTCTGTGAATTTCCAAAGTGTATGTTCCTAATAACTATAAATTATCCTAAATTTATATTATTGTGATGCACTTGTAAGAAGTGTATTAAAATTGAATAGGTATATATAAAAAATATAGTATAAAAAGAATTAAAATAGAACTAGTTCTAAAACTATAAAATAAAAAAAGATTAATATGAAACTAATTCAAAAATTATAGTGTGAATAGAGATAAAATAGAACTTATTCTATAAGTGCAGTATGAACAAGATTTATATGGAACTTATTCTAAAATTATAATATAAATAGTGTTAATATGAAATTAGTTCCAAAATTACAATATGAACAATGATAAGATAAAATTAATTCCAAAATTGTAATATGAATAGAGATAAAAATGGATAGGATTAGATTATAGAATATTTTAAAAATAACTAAAAAAATCTTTTGATACCAGCATATCAATTAAAGAATCTTTGATATTAAGGTATCAATTAAAGAATCTTTGATACTAAGGTATCAGCTAAAAAATCTTTGATACTAGGATATCAATTAAAAAATCTTTTGATATCAAGGTATTAATTAGAGAATATTAAGATATCAAAATATCTTAGAATTAGGTGTCAATCGAGTATCAGGTGAATATTAGGCAAGTATCCACATACGCTAGGTATTGTCTGAGTATTGGCTAGCCATCTATTTAAATCCTTCTAAGGTTGTAAATAAAGACTTTTTCTTTTTTTTTTTTTTTTTAGGTCTTAAATGGTTTCTTGAAAAAGATGAAGTAGAAGGTATCTCTAAAAGTATCTTATAAGAATCTTAAGAGATATTGAACAAGATATTTCCAAAGGAATTTTAGGAGAATTTGACAGATATTAAGCAAGGTATTTTCAAAAGAATCTAAGAGAAATAAAAAGGAAGTTAAATAAGGTATCTCTGAAAAAATATGAGAGAAACATGAGGAAAATCTAAGGCATGTTGAACAAGATATCTCCAAGAGAATCTTAAAAGAATTTGAGGGATATTGAACATGATATCTCTGAAAGAACCTTAAGAAAATCAAAGAAAAATTAAATAAGGTATATCCAAAAAAATCTTAGGAGAATTTGAGAGATTTGAATAGGATATTTCTAAAGGAATCTAAAAAAAATCAAAAGAAAATTAAATAAGATATTTTTAAAAGAATTTTATAAAAATCTAACAAATATTAAATAAGATATTTTTAAAGGAATCTTAAAAGAATCAAAGAGATATTGAATAAGATATTTTTAAAAGAATCTTAAAAGTATTTAAAGAATATTTAAAAATATATTTTTGAAAGAATCTTAAAAAAATCTTAGAAGAATCTAAAGGGTGTTGAATAAGATATCTCTAAAAGAATCTTAAGAAAATCAAAAAGGTGTTGAATAAGATATTCTTGAAGAAATCTTATGAAAATTTGAAGGATATTAAATAGGATATTTCCAAGAGAATCTAAAGAAAATCTGAGGGGTGTTGAACAAGATATCTCCAAAAAAATCTTAGGAGAATTTGAGGGGTGTTGAATAGAATATATCTAAAAAAACCTTGAAGGATATTGGATACGATATCTTTGAAAGAATTTAAGAGAATCTGAAGGATATTGGACAAGGTATCTCTAAGAAAAATCTAAGGGGATCTAAAGAGGCATCAAATAAGATATCTAAGAAGAATTAAAAAAAATTAAAAAGATATAAATTAAGATATTACTAAGTATTGATTAGGTTGATTTGGATTAGACTTGAAATAGGCCTATGCAAGCTTGTAAAGGTTTAAAAGTATGAAATATATAAATTTAGAATTAACTTCTAACTTCTTTATTTTCTTGCATTTCATCTATTTTATTTTTTATTTTTTATTTTTTATTTTTTTTGCTTAATAAGTAGCCAAGATTTAATGATTTCTTGAAGAAGGCTATCTCTATTACAATATACTTGGTGCTTCCACTAAGAGATTCTTCAAGGCTATTAGGTATTAATAGAATAGAAGAAATAAGAGGATTTGAGAATATTGAGGAGATGTTGAAGGCACTTTCAAAGTATGTAGAAAAGCAATCACAAGAACAATCAAGGATGCAATACGTACAAATAGAGAAGAAGAATGTTTCTAAGGCTCTATAGTTTGTTATCAATCAAGTAGGGAGATTCAAAGATAGAAACATATCTAGATATCTGAAAATCTATGTGGATGAAATGGAAATATATCAAATTTCCTATAGAAGGATGTATTTGAATTTTATATTTGCTTGTATTCTTGAAGTCAAAAAAAGACTCAAGGGCTTATATAGAAATAATATAAATTCTTGGGATCAGTGTGAAGAAATTTTAAGAGAAGAATTTCTTGAAGAGGATTCAAAGAAGGTGATTAAGAGAACATTCTTGGAATGGATAGAATAACAACCTAGGAAGCAGATGGATCATAAGGAATTACTTAGAGAATTTGAAAGGAAATTTTTTCAGCTTTCTATAGCAGATAGATAGTTGTTTGATGACAAGGTGGAGTTTTTCTTACAAATAAGTGATGGAAACTTATAAGATAAGTTGTTTCTACTTCTGATTAATAGAGGTAGAAAAAGAGGCCTTATTAATGATTGAAAATAAGTTAAGGAGGTTGTGGCAACAATCATAGGATAGAGGAGAATAAATGCTAAAGGAGGTGTAATTGTAGAGTTAGTAGTGGCTCCTATTTCAATCCCAATAGCTCCAACAATTTTTATTGATCTAATATTAGTTCTAGAAAAGAATATTCTTGATAATATTCTTAAAAAACTTGTCAAGGATATGAGAGAATTAAGAATCAAGTTCAATGAATTAGAAAAAAGTGAAAGAATAAATTCTTCCAATTTCTAGCCAAAATCAAGAAATGGATGAAAAAATGTATATATTGTAACAATGAAGATCATGATAAGAGGAATTACTCACCCTATGAAGAAGATTTGAAGACAAGGATGACCTTCTTCAAAGAAATAAAATAAGACTTACTGCAAATAGAGAACCTATTGAATTAAATTTTGGCAAAGGAAGAATGAAAAAAACTTATGCAAGGCCACATTAGAAGTTCTAGTAGTGCATTTGTGGTTAATGAAGCAAGTACATACTTTGTTATCATGAAATTGGAAAACGTAAGGATTTCTACAATTTCTAGTAGAAAGATTATGCTTAGGGGTGCACATATTATTAAAGAGAAGATTGGATGGAGTGATTCAGTTGATGCAACAGGTATCAAAGTTTTATGGAAGTTGATGAAGAAAAGATGAGATCCAAAAGGCTACAGTTGATATTAAAAGGGACAGGGTTATAAAAGAGAAGAAAACAAAGGAGTCCAATAGCAAGAAGCAGAATCAAAGGTTGACAAATAAAAATCAGGAAAAACAAATTGCCACTTCAAAGAAGTCAGGGCCCTCTTTATTCTATTTAGATAAAAATATTCCATTTTTTAGAAAAAAATAAAAGAAGAAAAATAAGAAAGAAGACTCAAGAAGGGATAAGACCAAGAACCTAGTATTTAAATTGAAATTGGATATTAAATCCTCTATTGATATAAAATATATTTTTGAAGAAAAGATTTTAGATATAAAAATTAAATTTTCTTTTAGATAGGTTCTTGATATAGCTAAGAAGGAATTTCATGAATTTATCATTAATATCATTAAGAAGAAGAGGCAGATGACATTTGAAGAAATGATGATGAAGGCTTTGGCGGACATAATACAAATAAATGAAGAAAAAGAAATACAAGTGTTTGTCTTATGTGGTGATAGTAAAAAAAAGTGGTGTAGAGGATCAGGGGCATGAAATTCTATTAATGATGTAGATGTATTTAAAAATAAAAAAAACTTAGCAAAAAAAAGAAATTAAAGAAATCTAATGCCTCTAGTATTTCCACCAAAAAGATACATATAAAAGAAGTTAAAATAATTGGATGTGAAATAGAGAAGGCCAAAAGTAAAGGATGTGAGCAAGTAAGGACCTCAATTTATAAATATGAAAGAACAAGAATTGAAGAAAAGCTTATATTTTTTCATATATACTTGGCTAGGGCTACTACAGAAGCTAAGGTGAGATAAGATGATAGTAAAAAAACCTATCTAGCATTAGTTGATTATAGTTCTGAAATCAATATAATATCTAAAAGTATTTATGAAAGGAAATATGGCCTATTAACACTAACCATGGATGGATGATAAAGGTTACAAATAATGAGAAGGACAAACTGTATGGAGCATGTCCAATAGTTAGGATAAGAATTGGAAATGTAGAAATGGAGTAAAATTTCTTTTTGTAAGATTTTGGTATCTATCCTATGATTTTGAGAGAGTCATATATTACAACTATGAGAATGAAAACTAAGATATTGGATGATGACTCATACTATATAAGGATCAAAAGTTGTGATAGAAAGAAATCAATACAATTTTTAATTGTAATAACCAATAATGAAAGAAATAGAAAATAGTTAGAAGAGACTTCTTTAAAAATTGATAATAATTTTTTGAGCTTTTGAGGAGTGTCCTCAAGGATGGGGAGTCCAAGAGTGTAGATAAGTCCTCTAATTTTATACTTTTTAATATAGATAGGTTTAAAAATAGATTTTAGGATTGTATAAAATTTAAAATTTTTAAGTTTTCAAAAGTTAAAGATTTGGATTGTAAATATCAAAGATAAATGAAGAAAAATTAAAAAAAGCTAAAAAATATGGATTTGGTTTCAAATGATGAATTTATTTTTGGGATGATTGATAAAGAGGGTTTAGAAGAAGATTTGAATAGTGTTTTAAAGAACTTGGAAGGCTTGGTGTTTAAAAAGGATTTCAATGAACGTGAAAGAATAATCATGGATTTATATTTAAGAAAATTGTATGAAGCAATTAGGAAATCCACTTCCAAGTTGAAGATAGTTAAAGATTGTGGAATTGAATAAGAAGCAAGGATTAATATCAAGTATAAAATTATGGCTAAGAACGTACAACCAATTGGTGCTCAATTATCTTCTAATACTTTAAAACATATTGAGAAAGCAGCAAGTGAATCAAGTCTTAGAAAACCAAGGAGGATTAGTCATAAGTTTACTTGGGAGCTTTATTTCCAAAGTTAATAGATTTATTAAAAAAAAAAGGTAAAAATGAGGATTTTTGAACCTTCTATTGCATCTTATTCTAGTCGTTGGTTTATTGTACCTAAGAAGTCTAAAGCGTTAAGATTTATTTAAGATATGCAATTAACTAATAAAGTTATTATAAAGAACATAGATACTAGGTTAATTATAGATGAGGTAGCTAAGGTATTTACAAGCTACTCTATCTATTCTATTGGAGATTTGTATTCAAGATATGACCAATTTCAACTAGCTAAAGAAAGTAGAGATATTATAACAATGAAGATTCTATTGGGATTGGTGTACATGTGTACTTTATTGCATGATGCTACTAATTCCGTGATACACATGCAAAGTGCCATAAATCAGATTTTAAGAGACTATATTGTAGATAAGATCATTTTTTTTAGATGATATTCCAATTAGAGATTATAGGATTGAAAACATAGATATAAAATTAGATGAAGATAGATGGAAGGCATTTGTACACATAGCAAAATCTTTATAGAAATAATGTATACAAATACCTTTAATTCATTTTGGATACATATTAACACCTTTATATAAGTTATTAAGAAAGGATAAAAGATTTTTTTGGAATCAAGAGTAAGATGAAGCCATGGAAGGATTAAAAGTGGTTTTGAAATTACCACTAGTATTGAAGTAGATAGATTATCAGTATAGGAGATCACCGATTGTGATTGTGGATACTAGCTCGATAGCCATTTGATGGACTATTGGATAGGATGACAATGGAGATAACAAATTTGCTATCAGATTTAAAATTAGAATTTGTATCAATTGATAAAAAGCTTATTTTTAGATTAAAAGGAAAATCTAGGATATTTTAATTATCCTAAAGATAAAAAAAAATTATTTAATTAGGACATATATAGTTTTGGAGACAGATTGTTTACTTTTACTAAGTATGATTTTAAACTGTTTGATTCCTAATACTGCTATGTTGAGATGGATAGTATATATCAAATTTATAAATCTTGATTTAATATATGTTTTTAGAAAAAAGAACTCTATTATAGATATATTGTCTAGAACAAGATATTTCTATGAAGAAAAAATGCTTGCTTATGACAAGGATGAAAAGATTGAAATGGATTATACATGTATTATAGAAATAAAAGATCATACTGGTAAAATTTTACCTTTCAATATGGATTTGTATAAAAGAAAATTATAGAATATTAATTTATATTTAAGTATTTTAAAGAACAGAGAAGGTAGGACTAAAAAGTATTTTAAAGACATCAGACATTAAGCTTACGAGTATATTTTGAAGGAAGGATTTTTATAGAAGAGGCCCAAAAGAATAGATGAGATTTCTTTAAGGATTATTGATGATGTTGAAACTAAACATCGAGTTTTAAGAAAATTTCATAATATATTATGGGTTGGACATAAGGAAGTATAAACTACCTTTACCAAGATTAAAAAAAGGTATTGATAGAAAGGTATATATAAAGATATAGAAGAATTTATAAATTCCTATTTAGAGTGTCAACTGCAATCAAAGATTAGACACAAAGATGATTTGTATCCTACTTATCTATCTAATATATACTTTCAATAGATGTTAGACTTGGTAGTTATGCCAATCAGTATATGGAATATGAAATATTTGATTTTGATATATAAAGAGTTGTCAAATTATATAAAAGGAAATACTTTAAGAAATAAGTCTATAAAATTAGTTTGTAGGTTTATTTTAGAAGATATAGTGTATTATTATAGGAACATTGGAAGAATGAGGGTGGACAGGGATGAATTAGATGTAGCAGGAGCTCATGAGTTTTTTAAAAGATACGGAGTTTAATTGAAATAGACTACAACCTACAGTGTAGAAGCTAATAGAAAGTTTGAAAGAAGACATCCTCTAATTAATTATTAGGCTTTGGTTAAGACATACAAAGATAAAGATAAAATTTGGCCTAAATTACTATCATTTGTCTTATGGATAGACAAAACCATGCATAGCTTTATTATAGGTTATATACCCATAGAATTAATGATGAGATAGAAACCTATGATGCCAACTAAAAAGAATGTGCCTAATAGAATGTTTTTGGTTTGAAAAGATAACATTGACAGAAAAAGGTTATTAGAACTTTGAATGAGACAATTGGAGAGACTACTTGAGGATCACCAAAAGGCTATTGAGAAATTGAAAGATGCAAGGTTACAAAATAAGAACAGATTTAACAGAATATACAAGTTAAGACTAAGTCCTATTCAGATTAGTGATTAAATACTTATATTTGATAATACATTAGATTATCAATATAATACTTTTAGAAACTTTTTCAGAAAATGGTTTGGACCATATGTGGTGAGTGAGGTATTTGATAATGCAACCTACTCTTTGAGAGAAATAGATGGAACACCATTGAGGTCTAGAATTGCTAAAAAATAGATTAAGCTATTCAAGAAAAAGAATGGACAAATTTATACCAAAGATATTCAATAATTAGAAGCTTAGAAATTAGATCAAGAACCACTGATAGAAGAGGATTAGGAAGAAGAAGAATCAGAAGCAAATAAAGATGAAGACGATTAGGATGGCACATGCTAGAGGATGCATAGATTTAAGGGG
Organism: Physcomitrellopsis africana; assembly: GCA_036785485.1. Taxonomy (NCBI): domain Eukaryota; kingdom Viridiplantae; phylum Streptophyta; class Bryopsida; order Funariales; family Funariaceae; genus Physcomitrellopsis; species Physcomitrellopsis africana. The sequence goes on along the minus strand of JAWRVF010000037.1, from coordinate 993,706 downwards.
TGTAGATGTTGTGATGTACTTGTGGCAATTGCATCAAAATTGAATAGGCTTATATAAAAATTATAATATAAAAAAGATTAAAATAAAACTAATTCCAAAAGTATAAAATAAAAAAGAATTAATATAGAGCTAATTCCAAAATTATAATATGAATAAGGATAAAATAGAATTTTTTCTAAAATTTCAATATGAACAAAGATAAAATAGAATTTGTTTTAAAGTTGTAGAATGAACAAGATTAACATGGAATTAGTTTCAAAATTGCAATGTGAATAGAAATAAAATAGAATTAGTTCAAGAATTATAATGTAAATATAGATAAAAATAAATAAGATTAGACTATAGAATATTTTAAAAAATAATTAAAAAATCTTTTGATATCAAGATATCAACTAACAAATCTTTGATATCAAGGTATCAATTAAAGATTCTTTGATACCAAGGTATCAATCAAAAAATCTTTTGGTATTAAGATATCAACTAGAAAATATTAGGATATGAGGGTGTAGAATAGATAGATAATTTTAGATAATAGAGTAAAGATTAAAAATTCATAAATTGGATGATTAATCTAACTACTAGTCGATATAGATGGTAACATAGGAAAGTTAGTTGAAAAAGTGATTAAGGCAGGAGGGATGACAATTGGTACCTTGATTTTTAGTATAAAGAGAATAGCGAAGAAGAAATCGGGGCCTGATTGTAAGAGTTGAAAATTGAGATAAGCTTAGTGCTATCTCTCTCTTTCATTTTTTTTTGTGTTAGATTGTAATAGAGAATCCAGATTATATTTTGATTGATTGTATCATATCAACTAAGAAGTATAGTAATAAAGTAAAAAATTCAATATACGCGGATGAGTAAGAAATTATAATTGATTGATGCTTGAGTTTGATGTGACAAATTGGCAGCCAAAGATTGAATATGTCAATTTGATTTGATTGTGAATGAAAATATGGTGCCATATTGACTAAGAGAGTTGAGCGATACAAGAGAATATTGGAGAGACGATTTATTTCGGAAGAGGTTCTCAGTGAGAAGTTATTTCTAGTAATTGGAATGTGAAGCAATTGTATGCAGTCTATTGAGACAATATAGTATCACAGATTGTTATTATGAAATTGGAAAAAGACAGCAAATTTCAGTAGGAGAATTTGTGGGAGATTATATTTTGAAGTTTATTCTTAGTTGCGGAGTAGCAGAACTGATGAAGTAGACGGAATTGCCTTAGAGCGTTTGTATGTACATTGGACTCTAATATTTGGAAGCAGTTAATTGTATGACTCTAACAGTGTATGTCAGGTGTTCAATCTTTCCCCATATTCGAATCTCTATTGTCGTGTGGTGACACGATTATATGGTGAAACTATGACTAAAAATGATTTTTCAATTAATACTCTATTATCTTAGTTCAATAAGAATTTAATATATTTTAACAAGGTTTCGATATAAGGGATTAATCCTGAAAAAAAAAAAATAGAAGAGCAATTGGAAGACTTCAAAGAAGGAGCCAATTCTTTACAAATGAAGGAAATTGGATCTTATACCAAAGGTGGTGAAGGAAAGAACAAAGATTTTATTCAAGCTATCAGTATGGAAGGCCAAAATATCCAAAAATTTGAAGGAAATATAGAGCTCAAGGATTTAGATACTAATGACAATGTAGATGGAAGCTATAGCTATTCTACATTGAGTAAGTTTATGCCAATTGGTGATGGCAATTTGGATAGAATATCTCTTAATGATAAAAAGATATTTTCTATATTTGAAGGAAGTGAGGATGTTTTGCCTAATATTTTGGATTATATTAAAGAATTTAAAGTTGAACCTTCACATGAGATGGATTATGGATCTATTCAAGGTTATAATCATAAAGATTATATGAATTCACAATATTATGATGTAAGAAGTGATGGAATTATGCACAAATATGATAATGAAAGTCAAACTGCATATGGCTATGAGACCACATATGGATTGGACGAAAGAAGTTTTGAATTTTCATACAATCATTATGGAGGGGGTTATGAAATTACACAAGGTTATGATACTAAATTTGGTGGTGAAACCACAAAGGATTATGGCAAAAGTTGTGAGATTTTTCAAAAGCATGAGGTTTCACAAGGCCATGAAATTTCTCAATGTTATGAAGTAATATAATGCTTTGAGATAAAACAAGGTTATGATGTTTCACAAGGATGCATTTAAGAAGAAATGAAGGATGTTTTGCAAGGATACATTCAAGAAGAAATGATAGATGTTTCACAAAATTATGTGGCAAAAGAAGATTATGGAATCAAAGTGTAGAATTCAAAGGTTGAAAATCTAAAAATCTTCATATATAAAGACATTCAAAATGGATTTAAAGATTATATGGACATCTTAAATGGAGGTTGGAATAAAAAGAACAAGATAAAAGATGCAAGCAAGATGTATGTGGCTATGTGGATGAGATTTCAATTAAATCTTCTTATTTCAAAATTTGTACTTCGCCAATGTTTTGGTCATGTGCGAAAGAAGATATTTCCAAGCTACTTGCACATGTAGAATAAATGAAAATATTGGCATTGGTAAAAGGGATAATTGACTATAGAATATTGGCGCATACCGAAGGATGCACAGGTTTAGAGGGGGTGGATGTCGTTGTCGTAATATGTGTAATTTTGCTCGAGAATGCTCCGGGCACCTGGCTGTGGAAGATAAAAAGGAAATACACAACAATAAGATCCTAACAACTCTAATAGAATCCTAAACAACTTCTATTAATTCTTAACAATACTAATCAAACTTTGATCCAATCTTTAAGCAATTACAAAAGAAGAATAAATGAATCATACATTAATCATAATAGAAAATAATATATAAAATAGTAAATTTAGAAAATACTAAAAATAGAATCTTAAAATCTTAAGTCATATCTTATTCAAATCCTAGGTCAAATCGTAGTCAAAAATATAAATCAAATCCTAAGTCAAACCTTGGTCAAAATCTAAGTCAAATCCTAAGTCAAACCTTGGCCAAATCCTAGTCAAACCCTAGTCAAAACCTAAGTCAAATCCTAAGTCAAATCTTGTTCAAATCCTGAGTCAAACCATGGTCAAATCCTAGTCCAATCCTAAGTCAAATCCTAAGTCAATCCTTAGTCAAAACCTTGATCAAATCCTAATCAAATCCTAGTCAAATCCTAAGTCAAATCCTAAATCAATCCTTGGTCAAAACCTAAATCAAACCCTAAGTCAAATCTTAAGTCAAACCCTCGCCAAATCCTAGTCAAATCCTAAGTCAAATCCTAAATCCTAAATCCTAAATCAAATCCTAAGCAAATCTTAAATCCTAAACCAAACCCTAATCAAATCTTAAACCAAATTCTAACCAATTCAAATCAATCCTAGAGAAAATTAGAACCTCAATATCTGCTGAGTAGACCATTGATCTTACTTAAAGCTTTGTATACTTTTCAATCTCTTAGTCAAAAATAAGCACAACAAATTTGAAGGAAATCGAACTTACCAAATAGAAGAAAAATCCCAAAAACTTCTCGGGTGTTGGTCGGCCTCCTTCTCCAACCTTGATGCTAATCTTCCAGTGCTGATTTCTCCCTTTTTCACCATTCAATCAGTCTCAAATCATTCATGTGTATAGGAAAACAAATCTATTATCCACAAAAACAAAAACTACTCCAATCCAATTGGTAGATTGCTCAAGATCTCAAAAACCATAACTGACCTTCAAAACTTAATTTCCGAGACCTTGACCCACTTAAATCTCAATTACATACAATTAAACCATTAGATTCAATTCAAATTCACAGCACACATTAACAATAACATTATCCAAAAACTCACAAATTTCCAGCTATAGATCTACTACAAAACTTCTGAAACTTCTTAAAACATCAACCCTATTTTATTTCACAAAATCTCACGTTGCCAAAAACAAGCCTGACTTTGCAAAGCTATTACAAAGTTAATTTTTCTCCAAATCACTTGAAATCAACTGTTATACCAAATCCTTCAAGTCCACTCTCTAATTTCAATCTCCAATCTGCAAAAGCCTCTTGGATCCGCCGTAGGCACACAATTTTGTGCCTTGGGGTTTGATTTCAATCCTAGCTCATAATTGGTCCTTTCCGGGTATCTATTTCAAGATTTTTGTGGTAAGTTTTTCTAAAACCTCTTCTTAACTCCCTCCTATATATGTCTATAACATTTTATTATTTCACAATCTACTTTGTTTTGCCTTACTTATGGCCCTACAAAGTAAATAGAAGCTTATTTGTAAAAAGGGCAACATTAAAATCCATTAGTTTTACTCCCTTTTTACTATTATCTATTTTTTCTAAGATAATTTGCTACAATATTTTGAACTAAGATCTTCTATAATATACTATTTCCACACTCTTTCACCTAGTAGTCGCATTATATCACGACATCATGTTGTGACACGATTATATGGTGAAATTATGACTAAAAATGAATTTTTAATTAATATTCTATTATCTTAGTTCAACAAGAATTCAATATATTTTAACACGGTTTTTATGAAAGCCTCTTAGTTTATTTTCTTCACTTAATAGCTAGTAGATAAGAATTAATTAGTAATTTTACCTTCTAGGTTGTAGTAATTCTTTTACTGCCTTAGAAAGGCCATAAAATAGTAAAAATATAGTAAAAAAGATAAATCACTAGCATGATTGATATTAGGGTTAAGTTGAAGGTAGGTTCGGGCTATAAAATCCCTAGGATAGGTTAGATTGGTATCCAAGGGTTGGCCGTTTGTAGGACAGGGTCGAAATCAGACCTTTGGCTACTAAAACGGTTGCCTAGGGCAAAATCAAGAGTCTTTTGGCACATCAAAAGATAAGATTAGAGAGAAGACTTAAGAGGTTTTGCATAGGAGTTGATTTGAAGTGATTTAGATAAGAAATGACTTTATAATAGCTTTGCAAAGTCAAGGTTGTTTTCTACAACTTGGGATTTTGTGAAATAAAACAGGATTGATGTTTTAAGCAATTTTAGAAGTTTTGTAGCAGATCCATAGCTGAAAATTTGTAGGTTTTTGGGTATTGTTGTTGTTAATGTGTGCTATGAATTTGAGCTAAATCTAACAATTTAGTTGTACATAATTGAGGTTTAAGTGGATCAAGGTCTCAAAAATTAAGTTTTGAGGGTTAGTTAGGGTTTTTGAGATCTTGAGCAATTTGCTAGTTGGATTGGAGTGAAATTTGTATATGTGGGTAGTAGACTTGTTTTTATATGCACATACAAAATCTGAGAACAATTGAACAGTGTAAACAAGAGATTTTGATATTGGAATATTGGCATCAAGACTAGAAAAGGAGGCCGGCTGTCACCCATGCAAATTTTATGGATTTTTCTTCTTTTTGTAAAGTTAGATCTTCTTCAAACTTAATGTGCTTGTTTTCAACTTAATTAATAAGATGTGTGCAAAATTTCAATCAAAATCAATAGTTTATTTGATAGTTGTTGAGGTTCTAAAACTGCCTTAGGATTTCCTTAGGGTTTGGTTAGGATTCGACTAAGGTTAGTGAGGATTTGTTTTAGGGTTTGTTAGGATTGATTAGGATTTAGTAGGGTTTGTTTTAGGATTTTTTTGAATTTGATCAAGATTGACTAGGGTTTAATTAAGGTATGATTAAGGATTATTTAGAGATTGATTAGAGAAGTTAGGACTAGTTATTGTTGCATATTTCCCTTTTATTTTCTACAGCCAGGTGCCCGGAGCATTACCAAGCAAGACTTCACGACATACAACAACGGGAAGCCTTGGGCATGATCTACTTTGTAAAAAAATTTTGGTATTATTTGTTGGGTTATCCATTTGTATTTCATGTCAATCACAATACTCTTAAATATCTGATTAATAAATCATAATTGAATAAAAGATGACTTTAAAAAATAACATAGGAATTTTAGATAAAAATGGGTAATATTTTTTAAAATTAAAATTAAAATATTTTAATAATATATAAGATAATAAGACATACCAATATGATAAAAAGCATTATTAAAAAAAAAATTATAATTTTTCATTCTTATTAAGTATTACAAAAAAAAAGCCAAGAAGACACAAAAATACATAGCTAGTTTTACAAGTTTTGGATTGGTTGATCATATATTTGAGTATCTTGAGATTTAATTAGTGGTAAATAATACTGATAAATATATACATACATATATATATATATACATACATATATATATATATATATATATATATATAAGTATTATTGTTCTAAAGGTGGTTACAAAATGATTAAAGAATGTTACAAGATTAGTGAAAGTGGAGGGTAATGTAGTCATCATATTACAAATTATAGTTAAAATATATGATAAAATAATATCATCTACTAATTTTAAATATGAATAAAAAGCCCCACCTTATATTCAAGAATCTGAGCATTAGTAATGAAAAATAATATTTGAATAATACATTGGATAAATAAATAATATAAAAATAAATGCATATTTTATTTTATACATGTATAAAATTGATGATATATGATAATTGATAAAATTTATTAGTATTTTATGCAAAGAGTGTAATAATATAATATGTTGAATGATAGAATAAACAAATGGAAAAAATAAAAAATAAAAAATAAATTTAATGTATACACAATAGAAGATAAAAAAGAACATATATATATAAGTCTTATATTAGAAATTATAAAACTAATTACAAATATTTTATAAATCTTGATATTTCAAAATATCACATCACAAATAAAAAAAAATCTAAGTCTATGTATTCTTATTAATATTATAACGTCATAGAATTGAAATTTGCACCAATATCTTATGTAATATCAATACTGAAAATAATGCATAGTATGATAAGTCACTATCCAAAAAGAGTTAGTGTCATCCTTCATACTGACTTGGAAAGAAAATAATAATAATAATAATAATAATAAAATAAATAAAATAATTAAAAAGAAGGGAAGATGATGGTACCTAGTTTGGATGGCATTGCATCACCAGGCTGATACATTATTAAGTCCCCTCCCCCAAAGCCCTAAGCCTGACATGCAATGCAAATATTTTTCATTCTTTCTCAGTCATCCTTCCTCAATCCCCAGTTTATTTCCTTCCTCACTTCACTTGTGCCCCTTCAACAACCACTGTTCAAATTTGATCCTTGACTCTCTGTCATGTCATGCCCTATTTAATTCCATATCAATTCTTCTTCCATGATGTCTCTCTCATAGCTATGGTGTTTCCAATCATCTCTTGACTAGTTGACTTTTCTTTTGTTCCATGGTAGAACCCTTCTTCTCTACTACACATCCGAATTCCTATGACCTTTTAGTTATTTGCTTCTCTACCAATTTTGTGTTTGTGGATCCTTCGTTTCAAGCTCTCATGGATACTTTCAAAGTTGGTGCGGTGATGGGCTTGTGTCTTGTGGCACTAATTGCTATGTCAATTTTAAGCACTGTAACTTAGTCTCTCACTTTGAACTTCTATGATAAGTCTTGTTTATAGATTTCTATTATCATCAAAGAAAAAATTAGGTAAGATATAAAGACGAGTCCCACAATAGCCACTTTGATTATTTGTCTACATTTTCATGATTTCTTTATTCATGTAAGTATAATATGCCCTAATTAATAACAAATATCATTTGTATCTATACTTGTTATGAGTCATCAAATTGACTCATTAGTTATTTTAGGATAAAAGAATACATTTAGAGTGCCAAAATTATAATTGTAAAGTAAAGATGTATTTAGATGATGCTAAATAAAAGAAAATAATATTAATAAGAAAGAAATAGGATCTTAATAAGTCTTGAAGGCAATTACCTTACTTAATTTAATATTTTTTTTAATTATAAGAATTAGCATTTAATTATTGAGACCAATAATTATATTTGCCTTCTATCTCTATACACCACTTATTAAAAATATAAAAATGATACTTAGTACGTAGAAGAAGCATGAAAAATACACCTCATGTCTTTGTAATTATTTATATAAAAAATATAATTTTAAGTTGATTTAAATTAGTTTTATTATTATATAAAATCACCAAGGTAGGATAAAATATTTTTAAATTGATGTTATCACTTTAAAAATATTATAAGAATTTTTAGAATTTATTTAGAATTTAATTAGAATTTTTTAGGAATTTTTAGAAGAATTTTTAAGATTTTAGTAAAAATAAATTTTATCACCTTGGGAGCCATTTTGAAGAAGTGGAGTAAGATTTGAAGGTCAATTAAGATTTCTATGCTATTTGGATGTTTTTGAAAACCATGGTGAAGTCAAAATTATAAAAAAAATGAGTTTTCTTAGTAGGAAATAGGAAGACCAGCAGCTAGTATAGTTCTTATAGGAAGTAAGGTGCACAAGTCCCATATGGATTGTGGCACCTTGGATGTAGGTAGGAGTATAAGACTAAGGCTTTGTGGCCCCTCTAGGGACACCCTTATATACTACTTGTGAGCCTTGGTGAGATTTGAACACCACCAATTACAAGCAACTCTTAAATGAGGTCATCTTGTAACTTGGATTAAGGGATAAAAATTTACAATCACACTTGTACTGAATGTATTCCAATCCATATAAACTACAGTCATCACATTCATTGGAGGTGAGATCATAAGCACCACAGCTTTGTAGCATTTGTGTTTACAAGCATTGTTTTAGTCACATTGCTATTGAATAATAATTATTTATTACTATGTTTCCAAAGATGCTATAGATTTTTGCTGTTGGTAGATTTTGTCAGTGAACAGTAGGCTAATGGCAACATAAACTCTATGAGAGGGTTTGAAGTGATCAATGCCATCAAGGCTAAGCTAGAAGCAGCTTGCCCTAGAACTGTCTGGTGCTGGGATATTCTCACACTAGCATATGGCTAAGGTGCTGTTGAGGTACATGAAACGAGTCTACTAAGAATTCCTGATGTCCGTCCGTTGCCGACGCCCTCCATGGTTAGAGAACTGGATAATAGCATATCTCATCTTAGGATGTGACAATCATCTTCTGCAGCGAAGTGGCGCACATTCAGAGAGTAATTTAGCGTTGGTTTGTAATTACCGTGTCCTGGGATTTAATGTCGTAGGTTGGATTAACCAACTACTACCGAGTGCTCTTCGGTCGTCGCGACAGCCTGGCGGCCTTCAAAGACGAAGCGAACCAAAATCTGCCGAGAGCGGATGGCACTTTCCAACAACTGAAAGATAATTTCGAAAATCAAGGATCTCGTTGCACTCTCAGGTACATTACATTTGCTTGTGTGAATCGTCCCATAAGGCAATCGTGAATCCATACTGAAATTCAGATACAATGCTAGGATAATTCTGTGCGCCCCTCAGATTCCGCAATAGGCACACTGCGAATAACAGCATTGCCCTGTTGTGGCTCCCAGGTGCTCACACATTCGGCAGTCAGATGTGGAATCATTCGAACATTTATCGATAGTACCGACGCCGTCACCAACCCAAAATTCCGCCAACAGCTCGAAAAGTTGTGTCCACGGAACTGTCCCTTCGCCGTTGTACAGAACTTGGACCACAGCACACCTGACAAGTTCGACAACGTGTACTACAAGAATCTGCAGAACGGCACGGGCGCCATCCGAAGCGACCAGGTGCTGCACAGCACTCCAGGCGAGAGCAGGGACCTGGTGAACGAATTCGCTCAAAACCAGGACAGCTTCTTCCGGCAATACGCCAAGAGCTCCATCAAGATGAGCAAGATCCCGCCTCCGTCGAGCAGCAAAGGGGAGATCCGACGCGACTGCCGCTTCGTGAACTCCAGGGCCGACGCCGCCGCCGCCTTCGAGCAGCAGCTGATCGATGACGCCCGCGTTGCCGTCGAGTAGCCCGATCCCTTCATCCATCCATACATGCATGCACCCCTTCATCCATCCACCCATCCATCCAACTAGCACGGCGACGCTGTGTTCCCCCTTGTAGGGCGCTCGTGGGGTTGCTGGCTGCTACTCGTCCATGCCACCGACACCAGCCCTTTCCAAAGTGGAGAAGTGTTGTTGTTGTTGTTGTTGTGCGATGGTGTGTGTGTAAAAGAAAGCTATGAACATGGATTCCGTTGGTGCCATGCCTTTCCCTACCACCAGTGCCTATTGTATGTGATTCATTCTATTTTTTGATGCCTTTTATGATCCATGGAATTGCATAACTATTGTCAATCTCTGCAAAATTATAAGACAATGAACCAAGCCTTTCTATTTCTATCGAGTTGTCTCTATAATAATTTCTAAAAATATTTTTGATGAAAATTATGTTTTATAGAATTCTTATATCATTAAAAGAATTCTTATATCATTAAAATCCTTATATTATTAAAAGAATACAAGTATGATTAATCAATCCTTAAACAAATATTTTAAAATGTTAATGTTAAAATACATTCTTGTTATTGAGCCAATTGTACAATTATTTTTATCTTTAAAATGCTTACAATTACAATTCTGTAATAATAATAATAATTTATTCATTCATTTATTATGTGTTAATTTTTTAAAATAAATTATATATCATTTAGTAAAGAAAATTGCTTTATTTTTTATTTTCATACTTCAAGATCAAATATGCCAATTCTCACATTATAAAATATTTTTTACTATATTAAAAATTGATTATATAAACTAATTGTACATTTATCAACTTCAATCTATAAAAATATTGAATAGTTTAATAACTTAACATATAAGACTTTTATTTATGTATAGTTTCCTAATATCTTTTTTTTATTCTAAGTTACGTTTATTTGTTGAATAAATTCTTGGCACAAATTTTTTAGACTTATTGAACTTAAAAAATATATTTTAAATTCTAAAAATAAATAAATAAATAGATAAATAAAAATCTATTTGTAGTAGTATCTATCTAGCATAAAATGTTACAATTGTATTTAAATACTTTTATTTTTAATAACTTATAAAATTTCTAGAATATTTGATTTATATTTATTTATTTTAGAGATGCAATTCTTCTTACAAAAAATTATATATCTATTAATTATTTTATTAAAAAAAGTATTTATTTATTATTTGAAATATAAAATTAATATCACTAAAATAAATATTACTTCATACTTCTTATTCTAATATTTTGATGGTATTTTTACATAAATTATTGATTAAAGTATCTTATTAGTCACTTTTTAAAATTTTGATACAGAAATTTTTATTAAATTTTATATTAAATATATATAAGAACGTATTTTTTTAATAAAATTATTTATAATTTAATAGATCATAGATAAATAAGTTCTTAATTATTATTAAATTTAATTAATTCTAATTTTTTTGATAAAAATAAATAAATTTATATTAAAAATATAAATTATATTTTGATTTTTATATTGTAGCAATTTAAAAATATATGCAATAAAAAAGATTTCTCTAAATAATTTTTTATTTAAAAATAATAATCTAAAGTTTAAAGAATTAAATAATCTAAAATCTTTTTTACAAGTAAAAAGATTAGTGAGTAATGATATATATATATATATATATATATATATATATATATATATTAAATACATCCAAACATATATGATACATTTGATTAAAGAGATAAGTACATGTCATTCAAGGATCTTAGAACCAAAATATAGGTGGTGAATGAAGCACTATTATAATTATTATAGTAGGTGTTATAATACATCAATTGCTAAGTTAATGTATACAATTATACCACAATATGGAAGAGTCAACTTCCACCTTATAGATTTGTCATATCTAGCACCTAACATATTTTTGGTAGTCTATATCATATTCCAATTGCAGAGAATAGCTTCACCATTGTCTATTAGTTTATTTAGTTTATTTAGAGTGAGCTTCCAAAACATTCAACTATAGTCTAAGAGGTGTGACCTAATTTCTAATCTAACTTTTTTATCATTCCAAATTTCTTCAATGAATAAAAAGTCATTATTTTGCCTCCATATTGTCCAAAGATAAATGCCTTGTAATAAATACTATATTATTTTAAATTTATTAAAATTAAAATAGATATCTTTTGTAAAAATATCTTGCTTCCATAAAAATATTAGCCATAGGCCAACGCTTCTAGGGTTGGTGGTTATTTTATAAATTAGAATAGTAATCTAATCCTAGGCTTTTTTGGCTTGAGGATAATCCTAGAATCTATGTAAAATTAATTTAAGAAGTCTTGAATTACAAAGTTGATATAGTGGAGAGATATCTTTGTATATTTGAGCTCTTTAAATATTAATTACTAATCTTCTATAGTAAATAAGCCAAATTAATATTGCTTCTTTGCAAGTTCTTGGTTTAAACCAAATATTCTTTCATTTAAATTTGTAGTTATTATCAATGATATCTTTTTATTTGGAAGTAGCTAAATTCTAAAAACCTTGTTATTTTTGAATGAATTGACTATCAAACTTAGGAGTATAACCTATGATATTGATATTTGCTTGCCAATAATATATTTAATAAGATTTTTTTTTTTTTTTTTTTTTTTTTTTCAATTGAGTTATAGAATAATCTAATATCTTTATCTTTTTTATCTATTATTTTTATTTTGGTGACTATTTTAACTACTTCTACATAATCTTATATTCCTTCTCGTCAAGATACTTGTATATTAAGAGGCCTAATATTTTATAATTTGAAGAGGTTATAATCAAGATGTAGGAATCTTGATTATTTTTTAATAATTTTTTTTTGATTTTTGTGGACCTTTGCATAATAAATTAATAATTTAAAATTATATTAAAATTTTGGTGACCAAGTTGAAAAATTTAATTTAACAAGAGATTTTTATTTGAACTATTGAGGCCATTTTAATCATTCAGTTGGAAAGATTGCAATTCAAAGCCAAGTATGTTTTTCTAAGTACCAAGATATCTGTCAAAAAGATATAGTTAGAATCTTGCTTCAATATTTTTAAGGTCAATACTTTGGTTGGCATCATTGATTGTCAAAAATTATTTTGAGTCTTGGTTGCAAATATTTTTAATTTTTTGTGTTCTTTTTTTGTAAAATTTTACCATCCTTGTTGATGAAGTATAGAAGTCAATTAAAAGAAATTTTATTATCCTACCATAAGAACTTATTCCATACTTTGAGAAATAATTTAAAAGTATTGATTTTGAAATAGATAATTATTTTTTACTAAGCTTTATCAATATATAGCCAAATCTTTGAGCCTTTGCCATAATTATATTTAAAGAGCAAAGTATATGTAAAGTCTAGACTCTATTTACTTGATGCTTTAAAAAATGCCAATATTAATTGATATTGTAGAAGAACTTGAAGATTTGAAGCACTTGAATGAAAGGCCCTAATTATCCATTTAACAAGGAAGATCATTAAAGCTTCTTATAAATCAACAATACCAAGGCCATCTACCTTTAAGGTTTTATAATATGTTTTTTATGCTACTTTTATTCAAATGAGGGCCTGAATGCTCTTTTATAAAAAATTCCTAATGAAAGATAAAAAAAATTTAATTTCTTTTTGACAACTATTTTATATTGATTAGAAAAAATAAATAGATGAAAGATAGATATTATTGATTATAATTATTTTTTTAATCACATTTATTTTTATAACATATCAAAAATTGAGTTTTTTTTTAATTCTATCAATTAAGAACTGATCAATATCTTGTATTGTTATGAACAATCCAAATAGAGTCTCTAAATTTTTTGATATATCATATTCTCTTATCCATATCCAACTAAAATTATTTATCCATGATAATTTAGCAATAGTTTTGTATTGTTAGTGATTTAGATTACAAATATAACTAAATTAATATAGAATATATACCACTTAAAAACCAAGATTTTATCTCTCTTTAAGGTTAATATTGAATCATCAGCATATTGACTAATGATTTATAATTTATTACTTAAAAGAGTGATGCCATAAATTCAATCTTCTTTGATTTTTTTTGTCAATGGATATATTAAATATTTTTCTTACAATTATAAAAAGATAAGAGGCAAGGTGACATCTTTGCTTTATTCCTCTAGAAGTTGAAAATTGATTAGTGAGATTTCCATTTTCACAAATACTACCTTCTACACTTATAAATAATACTCACATCATTTTAATAAATTCTCAGTGGAATCTTAGTTTTTTCATTGTTAGAAATAAAAAAGGCCAAGAGACCTTATCATAAGCTTTTAAAGTATCTAATTTTAATAACAATAGAAGTTAATTGGAGGCTTTTGCCTAGTAGATGGTTTTGTGGGTGATCAAGATATTATCAAGAATATATTAAAGAAAAAAAAAATGAAATTTGATTTAGAATAATGATTTCTATGAAAACCACTTGGAGTTGCTTCTAGAAGGCCTTAACATATATCTTATATGAAGTATTAAATAGGATTATATGTCTTTAATTGATTAATATTATTTAATTTATATATTTAGAAATACAATCAATTGTTCTTCTTACTATATTTTATAGAAATTCTTTATTTAAGAATATAATTAATCATAAGTGTGTAATCTTTACCAATAGACTTCTAATAGAATCTAAAAAATTCCATACCTATACTATTAGAGCTTAGAGCTTTTTTCAACACCATATCTATTATAATGAGTTTGAATTTATTCTTTGGGATAGGTAGACATAAATTAGAATTCATTTAATTGGATACCTTGAATTGAATTAAGGGTAATATATTTATTAAGATATTCTTTCTATCTTATATAGAAGTTGACTTAGAGTATAGATTATTATAACATATATAGAATATATTGCTTTAATTGCTTTAAAAAATTCTTTAGAACATGTGTCACTTGTATTTTTCTATCTAACTTTGGCTCCTATTTCAAAATCTTCTTGCTTCCATTGATTAAAGCTCTCTAGATTCTTTTGTTTTAATATTTTTTGAACTATATGATCATATGGATTGCCTTATAGCTTGCATTGTGCTTGCACCAATGGCCTTTTATATTTCAATTTTTTTTTTTTTTTATTGATAGATATTATTTTTATTATAAAATTTATAAAATTAAATAAATTATCAAATCTAATTGAAGAAAAACTAATGATCTTTATAAGAGTCCATATTTAATGTACTTAATCTATCTTACATTGATCTTTAAGATAATAAGTATTGAGCTCATAATTTAAGCATTTACAAAGAGTATAGAAGAATTAAATAGAAATTTTTACTAAAATATAACTAAATAACATAATATTATCCTTGATTCTATATAAAATGATTTTTTTTTTTTTTTTTTTTTAAGAATGAATTTGAATTTAAATAGAATTTATCTAAATAAGCCAATATTTTCATCTCTTTTCTCTTATTGTTCTAAGAATAGTTGAGATGTTATCTATAAATAAAAAATTATTTGATTAGAATTTGACTTTGAAAAATTTCCATGTATAAGTCTTTGCTCTTGTAAGAATTTTGTCATAATATGAAAACTTATTATTATAATATTTTATGATGTTTTAATGTATCAAAAATCCATAGAAGATTAGAGAATAGAAGATCAACCATATCAATTTATAATTGACTTCTCTCTTGATATTTAATAGAAATATGATTTTTTATAATGTCTATTAATATCTGTGAATCATCAAATTAGCTCACTAGTTGTTTTAGGATAAAAGAATGTATTTTGAGTGCCAAAATTACAATTGTAAAGTAAAAATGTGTTTAGATGATGCTAAATGAAGGAAAATAGTATTAGTGAGAAAAAAATAGGATCCTAATAAGTCTTTGAGGGAAATATCTTAGTTGATTTAGTATTTTTTTTAATTATAAGAATTAACATTTAATTATTGAGATCAATATCTATATTGGCCTTCTATCTCTATAAACTATTTATTGAAAATATATAAATGTATCTTAGTAGATAGCATAAGAAATAAATCACATGTCTTTTTAATTATGTATATAGAAAATAGAATTTTTAGTTGGTTTAAATTGATTTTATTATTATAAAAAATCACCAAGGTAGAATAAAATAATTTTAAATTGATAATATCACTTTAAAAGTATTATAGGAATTTTTAAAATTTATTTGGAATTTATATAGAATTTTTTAGGAATTTATAGAAGAATTTTGAAGACTTTGGTAAAAATAAGTTTTACCACCTTGGGAGCCATTATGAAGAAATGGAGTAAGATTTGAAGGCCATACAAGGATCCTAGTCTAATTGGGTATTTTTAAACACCATGGTGAAGTTAAAATTATAAAAAAATGAGTTTTACTAGTAGAAATTAGGAGGACCAATAGCTAGTGTAGTTCTTATAGGAAGGGAAGTGCACAAGTCCCATATGGGTTGTGGCACCTTGGATGTAGGTAGGAGGATAAGACTAAGGCCTTGTGGCCCCTCTAGGACACCCATATACACTACTTGTGAGCCTTGGTGAGGTTCAAACTCATGATCTCTTAAGCAAGTTATTCTTGAGGTAAAAAAATTCTACTTAATTTTTTTATTATTTATCTTTTATCTTTGGATTATCATAACTTATTCATAGTAATTTGGATTTATATGTTTTTTATACCATTAGAAAGATAAAAAAATCATCTATTCAGAAATATAAATTTTTATTTTTTATTTTTATTTTTTATTAGATGAAAATATAGTGAATAAATTATGATATAGTTTTGAATTGTGTACTTGCTTGATATGCTATACTTCTCTTGTTTTGTGGTTGTTATTCTTGTTGTACTTGTTGTACTTGTTATTTGCTCCTTCACTTCATACCACCAATTACAAGTAATTCTTAAGTGAGACCACCTTATAACTTGCATTGAAGGGTGAAAATTTATCCTCACAATATCCTTAGAATATCTTATATAATAATCTATAGGACTTGATTGTGTTTAAGAGAGTCAACACTTTCTATTAAATATTTTATTAAAAGAGAAATAAATATACACACTCTTCTTATATCTATATTGTGTAGACTATTGATATATTTAGATATCACCTCTAATATATAAAATTTAGCTCCTAGCTACAATTGATGATATAGGTTTTGAATTCTTGAATTGTTAAGCTTGTATTCTTGAATTAACTAAATATCATATTGAAATTGTATAGTTTGAATGTAATATTTTAGATTAAAATTTTTTATAGATTATTTAAGCCACAAATGCTATATGTAATAATATTCAATTTTATTATTATATAAATAAAGATTGTCATATACAACAAATCTAATACCATAAATCAACATCAAATATGCAATCAAATATCAATAAAAAATATTTTATAAATATACCTTTAAAAAATAATAATAATAATAATCACAATAGAAGTCAAATGTCTCTTTTTTCAACTCAAGAGAAATTAAAAAATCTAAAATATTAATACCATAAAATTTTTATATATAGCTTTACAATATAAAAATATATACTCTTGAAAATTTTGAACCAAAATTGTTATGGACATACTCTGAGTTATCACTTTCTAGAACCTTCTAGAATCTTCTTCAATTTTTTAAAATCTTCTCCAATCTTCTAAAACCTTTTAAGATATTCTTAAAAGATTCTATAGATGCTTCATAGACTTTTAAAAACTTCTTAATTTCTTTCATAGTTAGAATCTTCCATAGGTATTTCTATGAAGCTGAAAAAGCATCTATAAAAGATTCAATAGAACATAGACCTTGTAGTATAAATAAGAGGCATGATTAAGTATATCTTAATCTTGCCAACATAAGTATTGGAGTAATCCAAAGTATTACTTTGTTTCTTGATATCAATCTATTTCTTATTCTTATCAACCATCTAGTTCTTTGTTTTTGAAATCAATCTAATTTTGTATTCTTTTCTTTGTCTATTTGCTAATCCATTGTCTTACATTCTTGACAATTTGGCAAGACTTTTAAAGAATCATATCAAAGCTTTAATCTCTTGATAGAGAGTGGATTATCTCTCTTTTTGAAGATTCTATTGCATTCTAGAAGAATGTGGATTATTCCTCTCTAGACTGATATGCTTGTTGTAATTAGATCTTTCTTTAAAAAGAGTGGATTATCTCTTTCTTAGGATATATCACTACATTTTAGAGGTTGCAAATTATCTTCTTTTAAATTAATATTGTTTAGTAATATTTCTTTTCAATATAGAAAATATTACATTAAAGACTTGCTGATTTTTTTTGTCTATATGGAAGTAGATTGAGTCATGAAAAGTGCATCTTCACAAACAAAGAATAAATTGGCACTTCTTATAGATCTTTGAATTCTTTTAGATAGTATATAAGAAGAAATGACATTCTTTTGTAATCCAAAAAAACAATCGTAAATAGAATTAATATCCAAAGAAACTAAAAAGAGATTCATAATTTACAGTAAGAGATTATTTGATTAATGGAAGCAAGTGGTAGACAAGCTATGCACATAATTCCTACAAAGTTCCAAGAATTTTCCTAAAAGAGCCAAAGGCTAATATGTTTGATAAATTTGATGGAACAAGATTCAACTTTCAAAGTTTTGTACAACAAGTGCGGCTCTACTTATGATTATATTCTTTTCATTATTTAGATGAATTTACTCAAGTTGCTTTTTTAGACATCTTTTTATTAAAAAATACTCAATCATGGTTTATTCCATTGTTGAAAAAGAATTCTTCAATCTTACACGATTTAAAGGCTTTTATAGAAAGATTTATTATTTTATTTAAAGATAGTGATTAGAAAAGGATAGCAAAAAAGAAGATCTAAAATCTACAATAAGTACAATATTCAATTATAATTTATGTCACAAAATTTCAATAACTTATTTTTGATCTTAACTAAAATAATAAAACTGTTATGACTCAATTTTGTTATGGCGTGAAGGATGACATGAAGAATTTATTGATTACAATGCAAAGAATTAAAAGCTTAGAAGAACTCATGTTTCAAGCTATTACTTGTGACAATCACCTATTTGAATTGCGACAAGAGAAATGATGAATTTTCAGCAATGTCTATCAAGATATGACTATTACATCTTTAAAAAGATTGGAAAAACCATCAACATATCCTAAATCTATACAAATTGATGCAACTCAATTCCAACCATTAATACCCATAGAAAAGATTAGACTTTGACAAGAGAATTTATGTTTATATTATAAAAGACTTAATTACAAGGTAAAAAATTGTCCAAATAAGTCTAAGGAATTCAAAGCACAAAGTGTAATATCTGAATTGGAGAAGTTGAAAAATAAAAATATCCAACCATAGTAAAGACCTTGCACTTAGATACTTCCAAATCTAAATTATTAGAAAAAGATCTCTTCCTACCTTTAGATCTAACGTCTTATTTTATGCTTTCTATACATATAAGAACCTCAAAACATATCATTTCTACTAAAGTTCTTTTAGATACTAGAGCCTTAATATGTTTTATAGATAAAATTTTTGTAACCAAGTATAATTTAGTATTTATAAAGAAAATCCATCCTACACTTATTGAAATCATTAATGGACAAAATTTTACATCAAAAGATGTTATTGAAGAAATCCAACCATTCAAAGTGGTATTAAGAGATCAAATATCACTTATTATCTTCAATGTCATTCAATATCCAACAAATCCTATTATCATTGGACTCCCTTAATTTTAATTATATAATCTTGATATTGATTGAAATTTGCAAAAGATTTTTTCAAGGTACAAACATCAAAAGAAGAATTGAAGTGCAACTTCATTTCTTGAAGCTAAAACATTTATTCAAGTTATAAATAAAAGAATAATATTTTTATTCTAATAAAAGATATAATTGGACAACTCAAACAAGATATTGATAATCAATACTATCAGAGATGCAAGGTAGTGGTGTTATATTACGTGTTGTCTTCTTTTAGAATGCACTAGGCACCTAGTTGTAGAGGGTGAAATTGCAGTTCATATATATCCAAGAATCTTTAACATGTTTTGTCCATATAAGAAGAATATGATTTGAATAATAATATGAGAATGTATAAGTCAATACAAAGTGTTTAAAAATATTCTTCTTGATAACTTCATCTACATATAAATCACAATTGCTATGTCACTTGTCACAATCAAGCAACTAGTACTTTTCTTGCAAGTCTTAATCTTAGTTAGTAAAATTTAGCAATCTATAAATCTTAATCTGACTATTAACTTGATGTGAAATTTTGCATACAAATGTAAATATAAGTCTTCTATATGTTTAAAAAGTCTCAGTCCAATCCAAATTACAAATTATCAAAAATTCACCAAAAATCGCACTAATGTCACTTAGCTACCAACTTAGAAGATAATATAGATATTTTAGCAATAGTTGTTTCTTTTCTAACTATTAACTTTAGTCAAAAATTAGTAAGTAGTCTGCCCTTTAAATCTTCTAATATTGTGCCAAATTTCACTTTGATTTAACTAATAGATCTTTAGATATTACAGAAATCCTAAACAATCCTAAACTACCAATTTTTGATACCTTTTCATATTAAAGATTATATAAATTCCAATTGCACCATTAGATTGTCACAAATTTTTATTCAATCTTAGTACACTTAATCACCTACACATTATCAAATTTTCAAATATAGATATTACTTAAATTATAGACAATAGCTAAAAGTACTAGTCCTAATTTTATTACATAAAAATTTAACTTCCAATACCAACCCTAATTTTAAATAGTGATTGCTAAGTCTTTTCAAATCTTTTAGAAACCAATCTAATATCTCTGAAAGAAGCTTGAAGGTAGCTCTTCAATTCTAGTTGCAGATCTCTAAATGACTTGACCTTTTGCCCTTGGTGGCTATTTTGTGGCTAGAGGTTTGATTTTGATCCTATCTCATACATGGTCAATCTCTGGATATCAATCAAATTTATTTTAAAGATTTTTAAGCTTAATCCTATTTTCAACTTAATCTTAGTATTAACTATATTAACTATTTATCTTTTATATTCTATTTTTATTAACTTATGGCTTTTTAAAAGTAATAACAAAGTTTGTACAATCTAGAAGAAATTTTTTATCTATTAGCTATTAAAATAAGAAATAATCTAAGAGACTTTCATAAATCTTTTTTTAAATATTTTAAGTTCCTGTTGAACCAAGATAATCAAGTATTAAGTAGAAATTATTTTTATTCATGCTTTTCATTATATAAATGTCTTACAACATGATATCTATCCCTTCTGAACTTGCGCATCTTCTGGTATGCACCAAATGAACCATATGTCATAATTGGCATCACACTATTTCTTCATTTTTTATATCAAGTTCTTCTTCATCATATTCATTATCCATTTCAATACAATTATCTTCTTTAGAGTCATTGATATCTTCAACATGATCCTCCATATTTATTTTCCCATCTCGTCTTTTAAAAACCTTCACTTGCTTTCCAACAATAGATAATTTCAATCTTATACCATCCAATTCTTTCAATGAATATGTGGCATTGTCATAGACTATTACCACTACATATGGTCCAAATCAATATTTTAAAAACTTTTGTAAAGTATTATATTGGTTATCTAAACTATTATTATAAACAAATATCCAATCACCTTCTTCAATTGCTCTAGGCCTCAATCAATGTTATTTATAAAATTGAGCCTTATACTTTAGCAATGCCTCTTATAATTATTTTAATGTTAATTCTACATCTTTCAATCTTTGTTGAAGTTGTCAAATTCTAATAGCCAACAACTCTTCTCTTGTTAATCCATCTTTCCAAGGTAGCATATTCTAAATTGACACATCTTCTTTATTGGCATAATAGGTTTTTGACTTGTCATATATTTGAATACATTTGACAAGTTATATAAGATTCTACAAATGAAGCCACATCTCGATACATATTTTTTCACGAATATCGTTCCTTTAATTTAGCAAAGGTATCCCAAATTCCTCTATGCCATATCCATAGACTATCATGAAACTCCTTGAGTAATTTTTGTTGATTTTCTTTGGTACCTACTACTCATTGCGGCATTCCAATGTTTGATTTTGGCTTCTTTTATAGAAATCTTCCTTGTAATATAAATTTGTATGTCTTTTTTTTGATTTATTTGAATTTTTCAATAAATCAATCAATATGTTGGATTAATATGCTCAAATAATGTCTAATATCTAATAACTCTCCTTTATAGTTTTTCTTATGAAATGACTTATCTTCTTTATTTAATTGTAAAACCAAATAAAATTTTGTACCCACATCATCAATATCTTCAATTATATCATCCTCTCTATCATAGTTTGCTCGAGATAGCATATCTGCTACTGGATTATCTTTTCCTGCAACATGTCTAAACTCCGGATTTAATGATTTGATATAAGCAATCCATCTCAACAATACAATATCTGATATTGTGCAGTTAATAATCATCTCAAGTAAATACAAACCATCTATTTCAATAACCATCATTGTCCCAATTAAGTAATCTTTTTCACCTTTCATAGCTGAAATAACTTCCCATAATTCTCTTTTCACTTGTGAATATGCATGCTGGCAAATACTTAAAACCTTAGTTCCAAATTGAATTGAAAATCTGTGTCTATTTGAATCATCTTGACCTATGGCCCATCCAATAGTAATTAGACTAGTATCCACTATAAAAATTATTAGTCTATTATACTTATAATCAATTTTTCTCAATATTAGAGGTGATATCAATAAATCCTTCAATTTTTGTATTGCTTTGATATGCTTTTCTTCCCATTTAAACTTATAATCTTTGTATAATAATTCATACAACGGATCTGCTATGTAAGCATAGTGAGAAATCCAAATATGATAAAATACACATACATCCAAAAACCTTTGGCCCTTTATTAAAGAATTACAATCTTTTTTCATTCTTCTAATTACATCAATCTTGATTGGATCTAATTTCCTTCCATAAAATCCATATAAATGTCCAATAATTATGACTTCTTGTATTCCAAACATAGACTTTGTATATGATAATATAAGATGAATTTCTTCAAGCTGAGTCAATATCTTTTTACAATCTTGTATATGATCAATAACATACTTGCAATACCCTCTCTTATCTAAAGTTTCATCCTTGTCTTCTTCCTTGCATCCTTTTATAAGAACATCATTTAAAAAAGGCATAGTCTTTTCAAGAATAAAATCTCTCAACACTGTATTCATCATGTTCATTATATGTTCTATTGAATTGATAGCACCTTGAAAAAGAATACACATTTTAACTAGTCAAAGTAGTGTTCTCATCATTGTTATGTCTCTACTCTCTATTGCAAGTTGAAATTGGTTATAGCCCAAATATAAATCATCCATTGAATAGATTGCCCTTCCTATAAATGCTTCAGCAAATTCATTGACAATTGGTCCAATTCCTGTATTTCTAATAGTTATTGTATTTATTAATTGCATATCTTGAATAAATCATAATGATCCATTTTTCTTAGACACTGTAAACTATCAACTAGAATATGGTGCAAAAGAAGGCTCCAAAATCTTCATCTTCATTTTTTCTTTCAATAATTCCACTAAACTTGGCAAATATGCATTTGGTATTGGAATTGGCCTCAAATTCCAAGATTCATGCGGTATAGTGAAAATAACCATGGAAGTTATAACATTTGAATCCACACATCTAATTTTATTAGATTTAAAGATAAATGATTTATCTCATTTTGCTAATATTTCTTTGAAGTACTCAATTTCTTCTCGCAACAAAGAATCATTAGATCCAATCTTTAATTCCTCAAAAGTCTCTTTTGTAAACTTATGTCCAATATTCCTTGGATCCCTTAAATTCTTTTTTCTTGATGCTTTTTCCATTTGTTCTTTAGAATCTTCTAGCAAAGGTTCAACAATAAGTTTCACCTTCTTGTCTATTATTTTATATTTTATTTCAACTATAACCTCTGATGCTTGAAAAGATTCAAGTACATAATAAATTTCTCTTGAATAAATTTACACAACCTTATCATCATCTCCTATTCCAATTAATATAATCATTTTTAGAAAATCATCCAATCTATTTTCTTCATAAATACCAAAAATCCTTTCATCATCTTTTTACATCTCCAATTCATATAATTCCTTTTCAATATTACACAGTTTTTTTTTTTTTTTTTTTTTTTTTTTTTTTTTTAAATTTATAAGTTTTATATATATAATACTTCCATTTTCAAAAATATCAATAAAACTTATATCAAAGGTACCTACATCTTGTAAGAGTACCTCCTCTTCTCTACCTCTGTAATCTCGCTGTATAATGGTACTCTTCAAAAATCTGTAAATTCTTCAACAATTCTTGGCAATGGATTCTCTTTCAATTTGTCTCGATTGCATTCATGATTTGGAGGTACAATCAAAAATTGTATTGCTCTTCTTTCATCTTCACTATGAATCTGTATATAAGATGAATCATTATCAAGTACTTTTGTTTCCATCCGAGTTGTAATAATATATGGTTGTCCCAATATAAGAGGATAAGTTGTTGCATCTTGAACAAAGAAATTTTATTCTATTGCAACATCACCAATCCAAATTTTTACATCCAAGCAAGCACCATATAATTCACCTCGTATATTATTAGTTGCTTGTATTACCCATCCATGCTCCATATCAATTAGCCACTTTTGCTTCATATAAAGTTTCTTAGAGATAAGATTTATTTTTGAATTGTGGTCAATCAAAGCAACAATTGACTCATCCATATCTCCAATCTTCACTAATGCCTCTATAGTTGCTCTAATCCAATGCTTTTAAGTATAATGACTCATAATTTCTTTCTTCTTATCACTTGGATCATCAAAATGTACTCTTTGATTATAACTCCTTCCTCCACTTGTTGATTGTTTACAACAATTGTCAATTTCATCTTCTTCATCCTCACATACATGTGCATCAATAGCATGGTTTGATCCAATTTCACCCATTAATTGCCTCTACCATTTAATACTATCAATAATGACATCATGAAATTCTTTCTTTGTAATATTCAAAATCTTCTTTAATGTAAATTCAACTTTAGAATTGAACACACGTTCTTCAAGCACCCTCTTTAAATTTGTTGTTGCTTCAATATTAGAGAGAAGTTTGTAAATTGTTGAGTTACCTTTTTCTCCTAAATCTTGTGATTTCTTCTTTAATGATATTGAAGTATCTTATGAAGCTATCTCACGAGCCTTATCTTCTCAAGTCTGCCTCTTAAAAGAATTTTCTTCTCTTGTCTCATTAGAATCTTATTTTCTCTTTTCTTCTATCAAGGCTTCATGTTGGCTCTTATCAATATAGATATGTACTGACAAAGTTTCTACAAGATCCTTCCAACCCGTTGTCGTGATGAGAGTCTTAGCCCTAAGAAACACTGGGTCTTTTGTACCTCTAGTTTCTCAAGTGCAAGATGAGATTCATAAAAGTTCATAAATTTGAAGAATTTACATTAAAAAAACATACTTTATTAATCCTAACATATTCTGCCTTTAGAGACTTGCCTCTAATTTTGATCATAAATCCTAGGATATTACATCAATTGAAGCAAAATTTGGACACAAGATACTTAAAAAAGTAAAGAAGAAAATCCTATAAACTTTTTGATTATAGCTCATGTGGTTAGAGAGAACCATGTTGTCAAAGTAATCCCTCCATGCTGCCTTTGATTCTAGACCCTCTTTGCTTCACACCTTCATTGCTCTTCATTTAAGAAGACCTAAGTGCTGAAATTTGGTAGACTTATAGCTTTTCTCATGTTGTAAACACCTTACAAATATTGCTCCAAAAGTCTTTTCCAAACTTGAGTTATAGGTTCCATCCTTCTTCTTTAATTTTGCCTTCTAACAATTCAGGATCCGACCACAATTTTCCTCATAACTCCTTGAATATAACTTTAATTGCAATAATGTTTTTACAATACTTAATAGACTCATATATCTACAAATCCCAATAAATTTTACTCAAAATGCTACTCTAATCACAAAGTTATGCTCTCTCAAACTTCACTGATTTGGAGATAGACCCGTGTCACTTTGAAAGAGCATAACATTTTATTTATAAGACTAATGAGTATCAAACTTACACTCATCTCTTCCTTAACTTACATAGATCATGTCTATCAAATTTTACACTCAAATTCATCTCCTAACTCCCTTTATACCCAAAAAAACCCACACACATGCACTGCCTATACAAACCTTCAACCTTGCCTTCACTCTATTTATCTTTTTATTCAAACGGGTTACTATTTCACTTATAACTCTTTGCTCATAATAATGACTCGAGATTTTTGATGGAAGAACCTTCACAAAAGAAATTAAACTGAACAAATTAACAGTCTGGCAGGAATTTCCAAGAGCCAAGGTCTGAAATTTAGTAACCATCACTTGCTCATTCAAACACCTCCAATCTCATGGATCATATTCCCTTGATATCAATTTAGTGATATGAGAATTTATATCTCATGAATTTCATTTGCTTCACCAAACCTTATAAAAATTGTATTTTTAAAAACATCGTTTCTTTCAATAATTCAAAATATATCACCTAGTAAAAAATCATGTTTCTTTTTAAAAACCTCTCCTCCTTCTTTCTTCATCACCTTCTCGTCATCTCCCTCTCGGTCTTCTCATCCTCTCACTACAAAAAGACTTTTGAATGTCTTTCCCTCAACTTTTTTCTCGGATTAATTAAATTTTACTTTCAAGGTAAATTTATCGTATCTTCTTACTACTAATTTTCTATCAACCTTTCTTCTAATCTTAATATTTTTATTTTAATACATTTTTTTATGTTTTTCACACTATATTTTCATTTACAACACGACACCATAGTTCCACAAATTATTACAGTAGTCCTCGATAAAGCTTCTCATGGCATCTTCTTTTTATACATTATGGAAATAATAGAAGACCAAAATCCATTTAATTCAATATTTTCAAAAAAAATCTTTTTTGCCATTATCATCCATCATAGCACCATAATTTATAATTTCTATTATTGCAATCCCATTTTCTTCCAAATAATCCTTAACTTGTGATTTCATACCTCCCTTACCAAAGTTAGTTTGGAAATAATCACCAATATCCTTTAATGCCATTTTTCCATCTTTTCAAAAAATAATGCCTTGTTGTATCATTTTGTTGAATTCACCACAATCCTTTTGAGAATGAGAATCATCATTACACCAAAAATATCTTTGCACATCATTATAAAGAATACTGCCTCTCAAACTCCCTTAATAATTTGGTAGCTTGCAATTTCTTATTAGGGCACTCAATCTATTCCAAAAATAATTTTTTAGTGACTCGATCAAAATCTTCCAAGAAATACACATCTTTCAATACGTAAGAGAATGTTTTCCAAGAACTTCCAAATTATTTCAAAATTGATTTCACATGTCTTTATATCTCCAACATTGTAGCAAGTTCAAATAATAAAATCATATCTTTTTTAGAAACTCAATTCAATTCCATTTCTTGCACATAATATCTTAAATATTTAAAAATATCTCTTCTATCAAACTAGTCAATCTTATTAATCACTGCTTGCAACGCTTTAATTGCCAAAGCTTCTTTGCAATCATTGCCCTATTATTGTTGCATACACAATATAAATACTTGAAACATATTGGCAATGTTTGGATCTAGATACATACCTTATCCACCAAAAAAAAATCCACTTGAAATTCTACTTAAAGATCTACTTGAAGCACCATCCAAAGATCCATCAAAAACTCCAAATTCCACCTTCTTGTTTTTTTGTACCATTAATTATAAATAACCAAAATAAATTCCAACACCTTCCACGCCAAATTTTCATACTGGATTCACCACTTATATTATATTATATGTTGTCTTGTTTGGGAATGCGCCAGGTATCTGACTATAGAGTGTGAAATTGCAATTCACATATATCCAAGAATCCTTAACATATTTTATCCATATAAGAAGAATATGATTTGAATAACAATATGTAAATACATAAGTCAATGAAAAGTGCTTAAAAATACTCTTTTTGATAACTTCATCTATATATAAATCACAATTGCTTTGTCACTTGTTACAATCAAGCAACTACAATTTTTCTTGTAAGTCTTTACCTTAATTAGTAAAATTTAGCAAGCTATAAATCTTAATCTAACTATCAATTTGATGTGAAATTTTGCACAAAAATGTAAATATAAGTCTTCTATATGATTAAAAAGTCTCAATCCAATCCAACTTACAAGTTGTCAAAAATTCATCAAAAACCACATTAATATCACTTGGCTGCCAACTTAGAAGATAATATAGATATTCTAGTAGCGATTTCTCTTTTTCCAACTATTAACTTTAATCAAAAAAAGTTAAATAGCTTGTTCTTCAAGTCTTCCAATATTATGCCAAATTTCACCTAGATTCGACTAAAAGATCTTTACATATTGTAGAAATCCTAAACAACCCTAAACTACTAATTTTTGGTACCTCTTCATACTAAAGATCACATAAATTCTGATTGCACTATTAAATTGTCACAAATTTTTATTTAGTCTTAGCACACTTAATTATCCACACACTATCAAATTTTCAATTAAAAATATTACTTAAATTGCACACAATTGTTAAAAGTACTAGTCCTAACTTTATTGCATAAAAACTTAACTTCAAGTACCAACCTTGAATTTAGATAGTGATTGCTAAGTCCTCCCAAATCTTATAGAAATTAATCTAATGAAGCTTAAAGCTAGCTCTTCAATC
Organism: Physcomitrellopsis africana; assembly: GCA_036785485.1. NCBI lineage: Eukaryota > Viridiplantae > Streptophyta > Bryopsida > Funariales > Funariaceae > Physcomitrellopsis > Physcomitrellopsis africana. The sequence continues at coordinate 965,069 of JAWRVF010000037.1, read as the reverse complement.
CTAGTCGCCAATCTCTAAATAACCTGATCCCTTGTTTTTGGTGGTTGTTTTCGTATTATGGGTTGTTTGGTTTGGGAATGCACCGGGCACTTGGCTGTGGAATGTAAGGTTGTATTTATAAAAATGCAAGAACTCCTAATAGATTTCACTCCATATAAGCAGAACAAAATCCAAATTTCAATGCAAAAGTGTTTAAATTTGATATAAAGTGCTTAAAAACACTCTTATTAGTAATCTCAATCACTTATAATTCTAATTGCTTTGTTACGTTTACAATAAGACAATTTAGATTTTCTTCTCAAGCCTTAACCCTAGTCAATGAGCTTCAACAATCTATAACTCCTAATCTAATCATTTACTTGATACCAAATTTTTCATACAAATACAACTATAAATTACTTACATGCTTAGAAAATTTCAGCTTAATCTAACTTACAAATTGTAAGATAATGCCAAAATTCCACACTAGTGTCTCTCAACCTCTTACTCAAAATTTGATGCAGATATGCCAGCAACAACTTTTCCTTCTCCAACTATTAACTCTAGCTCAAACTTGGCGTATAGCTTGGTCTTTGCATCTTTTAACATTGTGCCAATTTTTGCCATGTTTTGACTAATGGATCTCTAGATATTGAAAAATCTCTAAACAACTTCAAACTGCCATCTTCCGGTACCTTGTCGCACTAATGGGCAAATATCTCCGAGCCGCACCATTAGATTGTTACAAGATTTTTTATACTTTTAGCTCATCTAATCAATCAAATAATGTCCAATTTGCAACATAAATGTTGCACCAACTATACAAAGCAATGAAAAATGCTAGCCCTAATTTTCTTACATAAAATCCAAATTGTCAATACAAACCCTGACTTTGAATAACCATTGCTCCATCTTTACAAATCCTATGAAAGCAAATTTTTTGCTTCTAGAACGAGCTCAAAACCTTCTCCCAAGTTCTACTTGCTGATCTGTGAATGTCCCAAATTCCTGCCTTTGGTGGTCATTTTTGTGGCTAGAGGTCTGTTTTAGATTCTGGTTCATACATGATCATCCCTCGGGTATTAATCCAACTTATTTTAAGGATATTTAAACTTAATCCTATCCTCAACTCAACCTTGATATCTACCATACTAATTTTTTAGCTCCTTTATTCTATTTTTATTGACCTGTGGCTTTTTTAAAAGTCGTGAACCAGTTTCAACAACCTAAAAGAAAATTTTAATAATTAACTTTTATCTATTAGCTATTAAAACAAGAATTAATCTAAAAAACTTTCATAAATATTTTTTTAAATATCTTAAGTTTCTAATGAATCAAGTTAATTAAGCATTAAATAGAATTTATCCGTATTCATATTTTTTACTATATGAATATGTTATAACACGACATCCACCCTCTCTGAACCTGCGCATCCTTCGGTATGTGCGAATGAAGCATATGCCATAGTTGGTATCATACCATCTCTTCATTTCCTGTACCAAGTTCTTCTTCATTATGTTCATCATCCATTTCAATATTATTATCTTCTTTACAATCATTGATATCTTCAACATGTTCTTCTGCATTTATTTCTCTATCTTGTCTTTTAAAGACCTTTACTTGCTTCCCAGCAATAGGTATCTTCAACCTTGTACCATCTAATTCCTTCAATGAATACGTGGCATTATCATGAACTATTACTATCATATATGGCCCAAATCAATATTTTGAAAACTTTCGTAAGGTACTATGTTGGTTATCTAAATTATTGTCATAAACAAGTATCCAATCACCTTCTTCAATTGCTTTAAGCCTCAATCAATGTTCTTTATCAAACCAAGCCTTGTTCCCTAGCCTTGCCCTTTGTAATCTTTTCAATACTAGTTCCACATCTTCCGGTCTTTGTTCAAGTTGCCAAATTCTAATAGCCAACAACTCTTCTCTTGTTAATCCATCTTCCAAGGTAGCATACTTCAAGTTGGCACATGTTCTTCAATTGGTATAATAGGTTTTTGACCTGTCATAAGTTCCATTGGCATATATCCTATCACCGAACTATGTGTTATTCGATCAGTCCATAATGCATAAGATAGAAGTTGAGACCATTCTCTCATTCTTCTACTATAAGCTTTAACCAAGGCTTTTACAATTGGTGGGTGTCTACGTTCACTCTTTGCATTTCCCTCTAGATTACAAGTTGTAATGAACAATAGTTTAACTCCACATTTCTTACAGAATTCATAAGCTTCATGTGTATTTAATTCTCTATAATCTGCAATGATCTTTTCCACACATCCATAGTGACAAATAACATCCTCAAGCAAAAACTTGCAAATTCCTTATGTAGACTTTGTCCTTAAAGCCTTGCTTTCTACTTGGTTTGATAAATCTTCACGAGCCAAAATTAAATACTTTATTTGCCATAATCCCATCTACATAATAATCAAATCTACAACCTATTTAAAATGAATGGCTAAAGGATATATTAGATGTAAACCATCTAAATATCGTATATTTGAATACATTTGACAAGTTACACAAGATTCTACAAATAAAGTTATATCTCGATACATATTCTTCCACCAATACCCTTCTTTCAATTTAGCAAAAATAGTCCAAATTTCTCTATGCCCTACCCATAAATTATCATGAAATTCTTTAAGTAGTTTTTCTTGATCTTCTTTGGTACCTACTACTTGTTTTGGCATTCCAATGTTTGATTTCGGCCTCTTCCATAGAAATTATCCTTGTAATATGAACTTGTATGCCTTTTTTCTGATTTGTCTAAATTTTCCAACTAACCGATTAGCATTCTTAGTTAATGTATTCAAATATTATCCAATATTCAATAAATCCCTTTTATATATTTCTTCATGAAATGACTTATTTTCTTTGTTCAATTATAAAACTGAATAAAATTTTGTATCCACATCATCAATATTCTCTATCATCTCATCTTCTGTATCATATCTTGCTTGAGATAATATATCTGCTACGAAATTGTCTTTTCCTGCAACATGCTTAAACTCCAAATTTAATGACTTGATATAAATAATCCATCTCAACATTGCAATGTCTGGGGTTATACAATTAGTAATCATTCCAAGCAAAGGCAAACAATCTATTTTAACCACCACTGTTGTTCCAATTAAATAATCCTTTTCAGCTTTCATAGCTGAAACAACTGTCCATAATTTCTTTTTTACCTAAGAATATGCACCTTGGCATGTACTTAAAACCTTAGCTCCAAATTAAACTACAAATCTATGCCCATTTGAATCATCTTGACTCATAGACCATCCAATGGCAATTGGATTAGTATCCACTATAAGAATTACTAATCTATTGCACTTATATTCAATTTTTCTCAATATTAGAGGTAATGTCAATAATTTCTTTAATATTTATATTGCTTTGATATACATTTCTTTCCATTTAAAACGATAACCTTTGCATAATAACTCATACAATGGATCCGTTGTCCTAATATATGCAAATTTGCTCATGAATGCTCCGAGCACTTGGCTGTGGAAAATAAAAGGGAAATACACAATAACAAGATCCTAACAACTCTAATAGAATCCTAAACAACTTCTATTAAATCTTAACACTATTAATCAAACTTTGATCTAATCTTAAAGAAATTACAAAAGAAGAGTAAATGAATCATATATTAATCATAAAAGAAAATATTATATAAAATACTAAATTTAGAAAATACTAAAAATAAAAATCTTAAACTCCTAAGTCATATCTTGTTCAAATCCTAGTCAAAACCTAAGTCAAATCCTAAGTCAAACCTTAGGTCAAATCCTATTCAAAACATAGATCAAATCTTAAGTCAAGCTCTAGTCAAATCCTAGTCAAAACCTAAGTCAAATCCTAAGTCAAACCATATTCAAATCATAGATTAACCTTAAGTCAAGACCTAAGTCAAACCCTAAGTCAAACCCTAGTCAAATCCTAATTAAAACCTAAGTCAAATCCTAGTCAAATCCTAAGTCAAACCCTGATCAAACCCTAATCCTAATCAAATCTTAAATCTTAAATCAAATCCTAAATCAAATCCTAATCCTAAATCAAATCCTAAATCCTAAACCAAATCCTAGTCAAATCCTCAACCAAATCCTAGGTCAAACCCTATTCAAATCCTAATCCTAATCAAATCCTAAATATTAAATCAAACCCTAAACCAAATCCTAAACAAATCTTAAACCAAATTCTAACCAATTCAAATCAATCCAAGGAAAAATTAGAACCTCAATATCTATTGATTAGACCGTTGATCTTACTTAAAACTTTGTATATCTTTCAACCTCTTAGTCAACAACAAGTACAACAAATTTGAAGGAAATCGAACTTACCAAATGGAAGAAAAATCCTAAAAACTTCTCAGGTATTGGCCGGCCTCCTTCTCCAACCTTGATGCTAATCTTCTAGTGTTGATTTCTCCCTTCTTCACTGTTTAATCAATTTCAAGTTATTCATGTGTATAGAAAAACAAGTCTACTATCCACACAAATAAAAATTACTCCAATCCAATTAGCAGATTCCTCAAGATCTCAAAAACCCTAACTGACCCTCAAAACCTAATTTCTGAGCCCTTGACCCACTTAAACCCCAATTACATACAACTAAACTGTTAGATTCACCTCAAATTTACAATACATGTTAACAACAACAATACCCAAAAATCCACAGATTTTCAATTGTGGATCTGCTGCAAAACTTTTGAAATTGCCTAAAACATCAATCCTATTTTATTTCACAAAATCCCAAGTTGTCCAAAACAAGCTTGATTTTGCAAAGCTATTACAAAGTCATTTTTTTTCCAAATCACTCAAAACCAACTCTTATACCAAATCTCTTGAGTCTACTCCCTAATTCTAATCTTTGATCTGCAAAAGCCTCCCAGATCCACCGTAGGCACATGGTTTTGTGCCTCGGAGTCTAATTTTGACCCCAGCTCATAACCGATCCTTTTTGGGTATCTATTTCAAGATTTTTGTGGTAAGTTTTTCTGAAACCTCTTCTTAACTCTCTCTTATATATGCCTATATCATTTTGTTTTTCAATCTACTATGTTTTGCCTTACTTATGGCCCTACAAAGTAAATAGAAGCTCATTTGTAAAAAAGGCAGCATTAACACTCATTAGTTTTACTCCCTTTTTACTATTATATATTTCTCTAAGATAATTTGCTACAATATTTTGAACTAAGATCTTCTATAATATACTATTTCCACACTCTTTCACCTAATAGTCACGTTACATCACGACACCGCTGTCGTACTGTAATTGCTTACAGTATGTAAAATCCACTCAAAATGCCTAATATGTTTATAGATTTAGATATGTGTTAGAATGGTTAGTAAAATAAATTAAAGGGATTGATAGAAGAAACTTTATTTTATTTTTATTTGTTTTGATTATGGTATAAAAAAAAATATATATAAGATCTAAATGATTAGTATGAAGCCTTGAGAGAAGGTGGGAGCCTAAGGATGAAAATATAAGCTAGTAGGAGGCTAATTGGGAGGGATGAAATCAAGCCATGGTTGGATGAAGGCAAGGAATAGGAAACTTCATCCCTATTGGTCGATTACCATGCCCAATGGGCTTTGAGGAGGCTGCTCATGACCCACACAAGGGTTTTTATGACCAAAAAGGGATTACAATTTTAGAGAATAAAAGTTTAGTTTTGGGTATAGGTTGAGAGGAATTGGTTAGGGTGAAGAGAAGTTATACTTGTTCAAAGTTAAAGAGTGTGATTTCACATAATGTCACTTTTATCTTGCGGAGTTGCATGGTGCTTTTTGGAGATCGGACGGTGCGGTTGAAAAGCTGATTTCAAGATCTATGTCTGTTATGAAGGAATTCTTAAGTTTTGAGTTTAGACGAAGGAGATATGAAGAGTTGAAGACAGCGCATCCAATTCCAAGGCAGTAAGTAGACCATTTTGTTGATGGTGATGGGGTTTGCCATATCTTAAGTTTTTTGGACGAATTTTTGTCTCAAAATTTCCAAGAAGGTGTATTATTGTGCTAAGAAGCTATACATCAAAGTTTCATAGCATTTGGACTCTTAGATTGTGAGATATAAAGAATTTAGTACATGGGTGTTTGTAAACAAGGGTTTAAAGCTACTGCTAGGGTTTTGGCGATATCTAAAGATCGATAATGAATCGACGGTTGAAATTTGTGGTAGTAGTTGTGAAGAATATATGAGTACTTCATGTAAATTTGGAGTAGTTTTGGACGGTTGGATTAAAAGTTATGGGTTATTGAAGTTCGGAAAAAATTCCCGTCTTACGGGAGAATGAGGGTTTAGAGTATTTTGTTATGTTTTGAGTGGTTTGAGGAAATTAGGCTTGTGTATTGGGTGTAATAGCCCTATGGAGATCTCTTTTATATAAAATTGGGGGTTTTTATTATACTTGAATCTTGCTTGAGTAATTAGTGGCAGCCAGAAGCCCAGCGCTTTCTTGAGGCAGATTCTCTCTACCCCGACACCGCTATATGAGCATGGTGAGAAATTCAAATACGATAGAACACACATGCACCCAAAAACCTATACACCTCTATTAAAGAATTATAATCTTTTTTTATTCTTTCAATTGCATCAATCTTGGCTAGATTTGATTTTCTTCTATAAAATGCACATAAATGTCTAATAATTATAACTTTTTATATTCTAAATATAGATTTTATATCCAATAATATAAAATGAATTCTCTCAAGCCGAGTCAATATCTTTTCACAATCTTGTATATGATCACCAACATACTTGCGACACCCTTTCTTATCTAAAGTTTCATCCTTGTCATCTTCTTTGCACCCTTTAATAGGAACATCATCTAGAAAAGACATAGTCTTCTCAAGAATTAAATCCCTCAATATCTTAGTCATTTTGTTCATCATATACGCAATTGAATTAATAGCACCTTGAAGAAGACTATACATTCTAATCAATTCAAGTGGCATTCTCATCGTTGTCATGTCTCTACTCTCTTTTGCAAGTTAAAATTGGTCATAGCCTAAATACAAATCACCCATTGAATAGATTGCCTTTCTTGCAAATGCTTCAGTAAATTCATTTACTATCAATCCAATTCCTACATTCATTGGCTGCATATTTTGAATAAATCATAATGATCCATTTTTCTTAGGCATTGTAAACCATCGGCTAGAATATGGTGCAAAAGAATGCTCCAAAATCTTTATCTTCATCTTTTCTTTCAATAATTCTACTAAACTTGGTAAATACACCTTTGGCATTAGAATTGGCGTCAAATTTCAAGATACATATTATATAATAAAAATAACCATTGGAATTACAATATTTGAATCCACACACCTAATTTTATAAGATTCAAAGGCAAATGATTTATCTTGTTTTGCTAACATTTCTTTGAAGCATGCAATTTCTTCTAGCAGCAAAGAACCATCAAAATCAATCTTCAATTCTTCAAAAGTCTCTTCAATAAACTTATGTCTGATATTCCTTGGATCCTGTAAGCTCTTTTTCCTTGATGCTTCTTCTGTCTATTTTTTACAATCTTTTGGCAAAGGTCTAATAACGGGTTTCACCTTCTTATCTACTGTCTTATATTTTATTTCAACCATAACCTCTGGTGTTTAAAAAGATCCAATCATATCATAATCTTCTTTTAAATGAATCTGTATAACTTTATCATTGTCACCTAATCCAATAGATGCAATCAATTCCAAAAGATCTTCCAATCCATTTTTTTCATAAATACTAATAATCTTTTCATCATCTTCTAATATATTTAATCTATGTAATTCTTTTTCAATAGCACATAATCTTTTTTTCTCATTTCTCTTTAAATCCTCAATCCTCTTATACATAACACTCCCATTCTCAAAAATGCCAATAAATCCTACATCAAAGGTACATATATCTTGTAAGAGTATCTCTCCTTTTGTATTTGTCAAGGACATACTTGTTAGAACCTTCTAGAACATTCTAGAAGTTTCTTAGAACTCTCTAAAACCTTCCAGAGCCTTCTAATATCTTCCTAGTGTCAAGGACATACTTGTTAGAATCTTCTAGAATATTCTAGAAGTTTCCTAGAACTCTCTAGAATCTTCCAGAGCCTTCTAATATCTTCCTAGTTAGTAGAAGTTGCTTGAGAAGCTCCTTAGTTGGTGGAAGTTGCTTGAGAAGCTTCTTAGGTAGGAATATATATTAGAGTCGAGGCTGAAGAGTTCTTCAGTCTCGACAATACATCTCTTGGAGCTCTAGCTCACCTCTCTGGTGTTGTTTTTGTACTCATCTGATTAATCTAGTTCCTGCCAGTTCTTCTTGAACTTCTTGTTTAGACTTCAAGTCCCCATATTACGTGTCTATGATAATGTCTAGTTTAACTACCAAATTCTTCTTGAGAAACATGATTTGGAAGCTTGGTCTACATGATACATGTCCGTAATGATTTAATAGAGACTACTCTCTCCAACTTTGGATGTCGAGGAGTTGGTTCAACAACGGTAGATTAATGGATTATCTACTTCTTGAAGATCTCGTAGTAGTATTTAGAGGTTCGCGGATTACCCTCCATAAATTGATGTCTTTTTTGTCGTAATATTAAGTCTTTATTAACTGGAAAGTGGGTTACCCTCTTCTTGAAGGTCTTAAGGCGTTTTAGAGATTGCGGAGTATCCTCTTTTAAACTAATATTTCCTCTTTGTAGAAACAATTACTTCCTTTCTCTTAGAATGGTTGGAGGTCAAGACATTAATATGAGTGAAAGTTTGGAGTCCAAGATGGACGCCATTATGAATGCTCTTGCTACGTTATCACAGAGAACTATGATGATGGAAGGAGTCTTTGCAAGACTTCATAATAATGGAACATCCGGAATAGCACAATCTGGGCTTCATCAACCTCGAGCTTCTGCATCAAAAGAAGCAGCTTTACCTGTGATTCAACGAGAACTACTACTTCCACAACGAAAGGAACCTCGAATTAACCTTCGAGACAAGTTTGATGGCACACGCTCCAAGTTTCGAGGTTTTATCAATCAAATCAAGTTAATAATAGCTCTACAATCCGAACGTTATCCGACGGAGGAATCACGCGTTGGATTGGTTGGAACTTTGCTTACGGGACAAGCTTTATCGTGGTTTGCTCCTCTATTTGAAAAAGGATCACCGATTTTGAACAACTTTGAGACTTTTTTGGAGGCATTTGCAAAAGCATTTGGCAATCATGACAAGGCTCGGTGGGCTACAATAAAAATTCGATCACTACAACAAGGAACTCCCTCTGCATTAGTCTATACATCGGATTTCAGGCAATTGGCATGCAACATTAATTGGGATGAAAAAGCATTGATGAGCCAATTCTATTGGGGTCTAAGGGACGACGTGAAGGAATTGTTATTATCTCTTCCTGATCCACGAATGCTCAACGAAGCCATTAGCCAAGCTGTAAAGTGCGATAACTGCCTATTTCAACGTTGCCAAGACCAACGCTCCAGACAATATATAAGTCATCATGGCGCAATTATATTGGCAAGTAGCCTAAATTCACAAGTAGAGACAGAAGACATGCAGATTGATGTGATACGTATCAAATCCCTTACTTTAGATGAAAAGAAGCAGCGTATGGAGAAAGGTTTGTGCTTTTATTGTGGTGGAGAAGGCCATAGAGGTGGAAATTGTGCGAAAAAGCAAAATGGATGCAGCATCAAGAATAGAGGTGCGTTTGTTTAGGAAAACGAGGATGCCCAGCTACAATAGGAACCCTGCGGTTGGACAAATCAAAACTAGGTTCCTCTCTTTCTACTCAACCTGCTCGTTGTTTTACAATTCTTTTATCTTTTGGTCCTCAAAAACTAAAAACCTTAGCCTTATTAGATTCAGGAGCATGTGCTTGTTTCTTAGATCAAGAATTTATTAAGCGTCATAAAATTCTCCTAGTACAAAAATTCAAACCTGTTCATGTAGAAGTAATAGATGGACGACCTTTATTATCTGGCAGTGTCATCCATGAATCAGAACCTATAGAAGTGACGTTTAAAGACCACAGTAGTTATATTATTTTCAACATTATTAGCATCCTGTCAAATCCTATTATTCTTGGTCTTTCTTGGTTGAAAAAATATAATCCATCCACAGATTGGAGGTTGCGGAGGATAACATTTCCCATAGAACAATATGAGGACAAGCTTGGAAGAAGATTCCAAATCAAAAAATCCTTGTTCATTGGAGGAAGATTGTTTGTAAGATCATGCAAAGAAGGCACACCATTGGTCATTTATGCGGCTCCAATTAGTGGATGGCAAATTTCAATAGCAGGAATACCAGAACAATACAAGGATTTTGAAGATGTGTTCCAAAAGAAGAATGCTGATATGCTACCAGAACATTGACCATATGATTGTAAATTGTAGAAGGGCACAGCACTTCTTTAATCTAACCTAGCATGAGTTGGGTGAGTTGCTGAAACTCATTGAGAGCTAAGAACTTCATTTGTCGTCAATCATAACTGAACAATCTTTATAAAGAAGAAAGGTAAGCCCTACGGATGTGCATATGGCTTAAACTTTAACAAGGTATTGAAAAATCAACCTTTGTGATGCATTTAGTCTACAGTCTTACAGATGCTTGAACGTGCAAAGATCTTTACAAAGATTGATCTAAGGAGAGCTTACAATCTTGTACGAATCAAAGAAGGAGAGGAATGGAAGACAGCTTTTTGTACGAGGTATGGGCATTTTGAATATAATGTCATGCCATTTGGTCTTACCAATGCTCCGGTGATTTTTCAACACATGATGAACGATATTTTTTGAGAATATCTAGATGATTTTATTGTCATTTATCTAGATGAAATCTTGATATTTTTTGAGAATGAAGAAAAACATAAGAAGCATGTTTGTTTGGTACTCGAAAAACTACGCGAGCGAGGACTTTACACCAAGTTGGAGAAGTGCTTATTTCATCAAACTGAGATGGAGTTTTTAGGATTTGTTGCAACTACGGAAGGCTTGAAGATGGATCCCAAGAAGGTGGAAGCAATTGTGTCCTGGGAAGTTTCAAAGACGGTTAGAGACGTACAATGTTTTCTCGGCTTTGCTAACTTCTATCGGATCTTCATCAAGAATTATTCTCAAGTTGCTGCTCCACTCACTTGATTAACATGTAAAGATAAGCTGAAATGGGGACCTTTAGTAGAAAAAGCATTTCAAAATCTTAAAACGGCATTTATTACGGCTCCAATCTTGGTACATCCAAACTTTGCAAAGGCTTTCTATTTGGAAATCGATGCTTCGGATTTTGCTTTAGGAGCCGTACTTTCACAGATGGGCATCGACAATAAGCTTCATCCGGTTGCATTCTATTCACGGAAGTTTTCTGCGGCTGAGATCAACTACGAGATTCATGATAAGGAACTCCTTGCTATAGTGGATTCTTTCCAAGAGTGGCGTCACTTCCTCGAAGGAGCTGCGCATCCAGTGACCGTATATACGGATCACAAGAATCTGAAATATTTCATGTCTATTCGGGTTCTAAACCGTCATCAAGCTCGATAGAATATGTCGCTATCTAGATTTGACTTTATCAATACTTATCGGCCTAGAAAGCAGTAAGGACTATCCGATGCCTTATCAAGAAGATCATATCTTGCGCCGAAGATTGAAAAAGCAGCGCTTGATCAACAGTGTATGATATTATTAAAGCCAGAATAATTCAGGATTTCTGCTGCTGTGGTGCCAATTGATGTTGACTTCCTCAACCAGGTACGTGCTGTGACCATTGAAGATTCAATAGTCCTTGATATTAAGCAGCGTATCAATGATGACAAGTTCAAAGTTGAAGGAGATCTCTTATACTTTGAAGAGCGGCTGTATATCCCAAAAGGGCTAGCACGACTTCGAGTCCTTCAATCTCGTCATGACTTTCTAGCTACGGGATATTTCGGATTCAACAAGACCTTGGAATTCATTTCCCGAGATTTCTGGTGGCTCCAAATGTGGAAGGATGTGAAGGATTTCGTCCTCTCTTGTGACATTTGTTCAAGATCCAAGAACCCTCGACATTGCCCTTATGGACTTCTATAGCCATTGCCCATTCCGTGTCGTCCATAGTCTTCAGTTTCTATGGACTTTATTACAAATCTGCCACCATCGAATTTATTTGACAGCATCTTTGTTGTGGTGGATCGACTTACAAAGATGGCACATTTTATCCCTTATAAGAAGACATCGTCAAGCAAAGATACTACAAGGCTCTTCCTTGATAATGTGTATCGATATCATGGTCTATCAGATGATATCGTGTCAGATCGAGGAACCCAATTTATATCAAAGTTTTAGAGATCTTTTTTTAAGATATTGAAGGTAGACATCAAGCTTTCTTTGGCATTCCATCCTCAAACTGATGGCCAAACGGAACGGTGTCATACTGCATTTACGTGCAGTATATAAAAATATTAAATATCTTGTATCTATTGTTAATATATATGTGAGTGCTAGAGATTATTTTAGAAGATATTATAAGGAAAGGATTTATTATTGCCACTTAGTTAGTGAATTAAGATGGCTATTTGTTTTGTTCCTACCTTATTTATATCCTAGAATAGACTCTTTTGTAAATAGAAGAAAAGTTAAGGTTGTATAATCTTTCTTGTTGACTTTTCAGATAGAATGAACCTTGTGAGGGATAAGAAAGAAGAGCATGGGGTGAATAAGGCCCATCTAATAGGATTTGGCTGCCCATGTGAGCGTCTCATAGTCTAAAATGGAAAGAAAGGGAGATATACTCCTCTTGCTAGACCGAGAGGAGAGGGAGTTTTGAGTGGTGAACTTTGGACAGAGATAGCTCCGTAGAGATAGAAGTGTTTGTAATGAAAATTAGTGGGTGTATTCTTCAAGTTGTGAAAATTCTAGAACCTACTCACTTGCTTGTTTTGGAGTTGTGAGCAAACAATTATGCTTGTTTTAGTAGAATAGAGTTTACTGTCACCTGACGAAGAGGGGCAGAAACTTCGAGCTGCTATTGCAAGTTTGATTTCGACTCTTTTGTAGTGAAATTGATAAAAAATGTGGAAAATTGTTCTAGCTTTGTATTAAGACATCTCTTGTAGCATTTGGAGTTGGAGAGCAAAAGTTGTGAGCTTGAGAGTGGGAAAGGGTTTGCTGCCACCTGACGAAGAGGGGCAGAGACTTTGTTCAACCACCCAAGTCGGACAGTCTCTTCAATCTTTTTGATATTTTAGGTGCTTATAGTAGCTTGTGTAAGCTTTACAAAAAAACAAAAATCAATACATTTGCAGCTTTGATGAAAGTTTTATGAGCCGTGAAGTGTCAAAGAGGGCAAATTGTTGCTAGGTTTTGATGAGTAGAATCAACTAGCTACAAAATCTGGAGTTTGAGAGGCATGCATGCAAAATTTTTGAATAAGTTAGATGATGGAGTGAACTTTCTAAAAAGCTATTGCATGTCCAATTTGGAGAAGGGAAGTGATCACAACAAAGGCTGAAGTGAAGATGAGCTTTGCTGCCTTTGCATTTGCTTGGAAATTTTAGCACCTATTTCTTTTAGCCATAACTTTGTAATGGTAAGTCATCTATTTCTGAAATTTTGATATATTTTACAATGGATTATTGGCTTTCCATAGGCTATAAGCATACTTGATTCGATCTTTGGATGAATTTTTAGTGATTTATTTAGTTCTAGCTTGTTGTATAACTTATATTCCTCATATGCGGTTGTATTTTGAGGTATACTTGAATACATACATACTTTGCTTATATCTTTTATATAAGTATATATACTTGTATTTATATCAAGTATTTATATAAGTATTATACAAGTATTATACATAATATTTGTATAAGTATTTATTCAAGTATTATATTAAGAATTATACAAGTATTATATAAGTATTTATACAAGTATTATTCAAGTATTTATATTTTATATTTGTACAAGATTTGTATAAGTATAATACAAGTATAACTTGAAAGTTTGAACAAATATTGTGCAAGTATAGAATATACAAGCATGGCTTCCTCTCATGTTCCTTGCTAGTTCTAATAGCAGCTAGGAACTCGGCGTTTTCCCAAGGCAAATTTTCTCTACCTGACAATGGGTGAATCAAGTTTTGGAATAGTATTTACGATGCAGCATCTACTATCAATAAGATGATTAGATTATATATCTATCGCTAGACGAGTTTGCATATAACAATACCCTTCATGGATCGACTCAAAAAACACCATTCTTTTCCAATTATGGGTACCATCCGAAGCTTGATCTATTGAGTCCATCAACGAATAACAACCCAGCAGCTGAAGGATTGGTGCAGCAGCTATCGAAGCTTCAAACCACATTGAAGCTTCAATTGCAAATTATCCAAGAATTTTACAAAGCATCCGCAGATAAATTTTGGAATCAGGCACCTTATTTCAAAATTAGAGATAAAATATGGCTGCTTTGACGGAATATCAAGACCAAGCGGCCATGTAAGAAGTTGGACTACCAAAGATTGAGACCATTTGTTATCCAAAAGCAGATCAATCCTGTGGCATACCGCTTAGAGTTACCAGCTGCTTTGAAGGTACACCCTATCTTTCATGTTTCTCTGTTAGAGCCTTATCGAGAATCGTCTTTTCATGGAAGAGTGCAATGTCCGCCACCTAGTATAAAAATTGAAAACAACGAAGAATATGAGGTGGAAAGGATACTAGATTCACGGCAAAGATGGAATAAATTAGAGTACTTTGTGCATTAGAGCGGCTACGATATTAATGAAAGAACATGAGAACCGGCCAAAAATCTTGCCAATGCATCTCAAAAGGTACGAGAATTCCATCGACAATATCCTAATAAACCAAAAGCTGGTCATTAACAAAGCGTGAAGATGAAGCCTTCTCTGGAGAAATGAATAGAAAAGGGATCCAGGTCTCATCAAAACATAACTTGTTGTATTTCATAGTATCAAGATAACTAATATCAAGGTGTATTTAGATATGGCTAGTGAAAATGTAGATACTGTACTAGTGATACCATCTCAACCAAGTAGCTCACAACGTCGACCTCAAGATGAAGAATTAGAAGAACCAAGAAGATGTCGAAGAATACTAAGCAAGAGGTCACTTGTAATTGTCTTTGAAGTTGAACCAACTCATGCAAGTAGTGGGAAAGCGATATTTTCGGAATGTTTCATTGAAGATCTGAGAAGTTGGCGTAGTGCCAGTGAAAATTATTGGTCATTATCAGGTGCTACAAGGACCCATGAATCATCTGCCTGTGAACATAGCTAGAATATTATAGAGACTATGCGACAAATTTTTGATTTCCTACGTTTGTGAGTATATATCTCAAATGGCTTCTCGGAGACCTCGAAGCTAGAGGAGGAGGTGATGTCAAGGACATACTTGTTAGAACCTTCTAGAATATTTTAGAAGTTTCTTAGAACTCTCTAGAACCTTCCAGAGCCTTCTAATATCTTCCTAGTTAGTAGAAGTTGCTTGAGAAGCTCCCTAGTTGGAGGAAGCTGCTTCAGAAGCTTCCTAGATAGAAGTATATATTGGAGTTGAGGCTGAAGAGTTCTTCAGTCTTGACAACACATCTCTTGGAGCTCTAGCTCACCTCTCTAGTGTTGTTTTTGGACTCATCTGATTAATCTAGTTCCTGCCAGTTCTTCTTGAACTTCTTATTTAGACTTCAAGTCTATATTCTGTGTCCATGATATTAATCCAGTTCCTGCCAGTTCTTCTTAAACTTCTTGTTTAGACTTCAAGTCTATATTCTGTGTCCGTGACAGTACCTCTATAATCTTGCTTTACAGTGGTACTCCTCAAAAATTTGAAAATTTTTCAACAACTCTTGGCAATGGTTTTTCTCTCAATTTGTCTCGATTGCATTCATGATTTGGAAGTACAGTCAAAAATCATACTGTCCTTCTTCCATCTTCACTACAAATCCATGCATAAGCTGATCTATCATCAAGTACTATTGTTTCTATTCGAGTTGTAATAATATACGATTGTTCCTATATAAGAGGATAAGTTGTTGCATCTTGAATAAAGAAATTTTATTCCATTACAACATCACCAATCCAAATCTTCACATCTGGACAAGCACCATACAACTCATCTCATGTATTATTAGCTATCATGGACATACTTTAAACTATTATTAGAACTTTTTGTAGTCTTCTTGAACCTACTATAGTTTTCTAGAATCTTCTAAAATCTTCTAAAATCTTCTAGAATCCTCCTCAACCACCCAAAACTTCTCGTGAACTTTTTAGAATCTTTGAGAATCTTCTTTAAACTTCTAGAATATTCTAAGATACTCTTAGGACCTTCTAGAATCTTCTTCAACCTTTCAAGACCTCCTGTAGACTTTTTAGAGTCTTTCAAAATCTTTTTTAAGCTTCTAGAATATTCTAAGATATTCTTAGAAGGTTCAATAGGATGTAAGGCCTCATAGTATAAATAAGAGATAAGACTAAAGAGCAGATCATTCTTGCCAATACAAGTCTTAGAGCAATCTAGAGTGTTGCCTTATTCTTGATATCAATCTAGTTTCTTATTCTTGATCTAGTTCTTGTTCTTGTCCATCCAATTTTCTATTTTTGAAGTTATTCTAATTTTGATTACTTCTCTTTGATTCTTGGCCAATCTATTATCTTACATCCTTGACATTAGCTGCCCATATTATCCATCCATGCTCCATATCAATTGGCTACTTTTGTTTCATATAAAGATCTTTAGATATAAGATTTATTTCTAAAGCATGGTCAATCAAGGCAACAACCAACTTATCCATATTTTTAATCTTTATTAATGCCTCTGTAGTTGCTCTAGCCCAATGCTTTTGAGTATAATGACTCAAAATTTTTTTCTCCTTATCACTTAGATTATCAAAATGTGCTTTTTGATTATAATTCCTTCCTCCATTTGTTGATTGTTTGCAACAATTGCCAATTTCATCTTCTTCATCCTCACATATATATGCATCAATAGCATGATTTGATCCAATTTCACCCATTAATTACCTCTTTCGCTTAATATTGTTAATAATGACATCATGAAATTCTTTCTTTGCAATACCCAATATTTGCTTCAATATAAATTCAACTTTAGCATTGAGGACATGTTCTTCAAGCACCCTCTTTAAATTTGTTGCTGCTTTAATATCAAAGAGAAGTTTGTACCGTTGACTTACTTTTTTTTCCTAAGTCTTTTGATTTTTTCTTTGAAAATATTGAAGCATCTTTTGTTGGTAATTCTTGTGAAGCCATCTCATGAGCCTTATTTCTTCGAGTTTGCCTTTTGGAAGAGTTCCCTTCTCTTGTGTCATTAGAATCTTGTCTTCTCTTTTCTTCTATCAAGGCTTCATGTTGATTTTTAGCAATATAGGCATGTACTAATAAAGCTTCTAAAGGATCCTCCCAATCCATAGTTCTATGAATTATTACAGCAGTCCTCAACAAAGCTTCTCGTGGCATTTTCTTCTTATATATTATAGAAATGATAGAAGATCAAATCCTATTTGGTTCAATATTTCCAGAAAATTCTTACTTGCCATTGTTATCCACCATAGTACCATAACTTGCAATTTTTATTATTACAATTTGATTTGCTACCAAATAATCTTTAATTAATGCTTTCATACCGCCCTTATCAAAGTTGGTTTAGAAAAAATCACCAGTATCTTTTAATACCACCTTTCCATCTTTTCAAAAAATAATGCATTGTTGAATCATTTCATTGAACTCACCACAATCCTTTCAAGAATGAAAATCATCATCACACCATATGCATCTTTGTATATATTCTTATTTAAAAGTGGATTTTGGATTCATTGCAAAAGTCTTCTCCTCAAGCCTTGCAAGTTTAATTTGAAGATCTCACATTTTGCATATAAGTTCTTCAAATCCCACATTTTCTTTCTTTGATGTAGTTATTGAAGGATGAACAATAAGTATTGTTGTCATATTGTAATTGCTTATAGTATATAAAATCCATTCAAAATGTATAATATGTTTATAAGTTTAGATATGTGTTAGAATGGTTAGTAAAATAAATTAAAAGGGATTAGTGTAAGAAAATTTATTTTAGATTTTTACTTAATTTGATTATGGAATTTAAATTATATAGAATCTAAATATTTAGTATGAAGCCTTGAGAGAAGGTTGGGGCCTAAAGATGAAGAATCAAACTACAAAGAGGCTTATTTGGAAGGATGAAGACAAAGTGAGGATGAATGAAGACAAGGGGTGAAGTTCTTCATTCGTATTGGTCAATGGTCATGCCCAATGGGCTTTAAGGAGGCTGCTTGCAATAAGAACAAGGATTTTGGTGACTTCAAAGAAACCATTAGAAAATCAGAGATTAGGATTAAAAAGCTTATTTTTTGGGCTACAATTTTGATAGAAAAATCGAGGGATTTGGAGTTTTAATGAAAGAAGAGTAGGTGCTTGAAATTAGGGTGTATAAATTGTACCTACTATCACTTTTTTGAAGATTGAAGAAATGGTATGAAAGCTTTTGGAAATCATGAGATTTTGCTAGAGAGGTGATTTGAAGATCTACACTTGATTTAGAAGAATTACTACATTTGAAGTCCTAAAGAAGGAGATATTGGGAGTCAAAGACAGCAGATTAAATTCTAAGGCAATAAGTAGGCCATTTTGTTGATAAGAATGGGATTTGCCATATCTTGAGATTTTAGACGAATTTTTATCTCAAACTTGTGAAGAAGATGTATCATTATACTAAAAAGCTATCCATCAAAGTTTCATAGCATTTGAATGTTTAGATTGTAAGATATGAAGAATTTAGTACACGGGTGTTTTTATAAATAAGGGTTTGAAGCTATTGCTAGAATTTTGGCAATATCTAAAGATTGGTAATAAATCAACAATTGAAATTTGTGGTAGTAGTTGTAAAGAATACATCAGTACTTCATGTAAATTTGGAATTGGTTTAGATAATTGGATTAAAAATTATAGATTATTGAAGTTCACAAAAAATTCCTTTCTTACAAGGGAATGAGGGTTTTAGAGCATTTGTTATGAATTGAGTGGTTTGATGAAATAAGACTTATGTATTGGATGTAATAGTCCTATGAAAAAATCTTTTATATAAATTTGGAGGTTTTATTATACTTGGATCTTGGTTGAGTAATTAATAGCAACTAAAAGCCTAGTGCTTTCTTGAAGCAAATTCTCTCTACTACGACACCGTTGATTGTGAAGTGGGCACTTGAATTTTAGGTACTTGCACAATTCTTTGGATACCAACCTTGTCCTTCCTCCTTTCCCTTTTTGCAAGCAATCCTACTACATCTTTGACTTCTTTCCATTTTGTTGTCAATCCTTCATCTTCTTCTTTATCTTCAAAAAGAATCTCCAACCTTTCTTGCAATTTTCCATCCGCTGCTTGAAGAAATAATTCAACCTTTTTTGGTCCCAAGGTTACTTTTTCTATTTTTATTCACCGAGAATACTGTCTCTCAAATTTTCTTAATAAATCAATACCTTATAATTTCTTGTTAAGGTGCTCAATCCATTCCAAAAAAGATTTCTTAGTAACTTGATTAGTGCCTTTTAAAAAATATTCATCTCTCAACACATGAAAGAATTTCTCCCAAGAGTTTCTAAATTGCTCTTTAACTGATTTCACATGTTCTCTTATCTTTGGCATCGTAGCAAGTTCAAATAATAAAATCATGTGCCTTTCAGAGACTTAATTCAATTCCATTTTCTGCATGTAACATCTTAAGTATTTAGAGATGTCTTTTCTATCAAACTGGTTGACCTTGTTAAGCAAAGCCTCTTTGCAATTCTTGCTCTGTTGCTATTGGATAAATAATGTAAAAGCTTACAATATATTTGCAATGTTTGGATCTAAAAACATACCTTGTCCACCAGAAGAAAATCCACTCGAAGCTCCACTTGAAGATCCACTTGACGCACCATCCAAAGCTCCATCAATAATTCCAAAATCCACCTTCTTGCTTTCTTGTGCCATTAATTCCAAATAACCAAAATAAACTCCAACCTTCCACCTCAAACTTTTACATTGAATTCACTACTTATGTCGTATTACGTGTTGTTTAGTTTGGGAATGCACCGGGTACTTGGCTGTGGAATGTAAGGTTGTATTTATAAAAATGTAAAAACTCCTAATAGATTTCACTCCATATAAGCAGAACACAATCCAAATTTCAATGCAAAAGTGTTTAAATCTGATATAAAGTGCTTAAAAATACTCTTATTAGTAATCTCAATCACTTATAATTCTAATTGCTTTGTTACGTTTACAATAAGACAATTTAGATTTTCTTCTCAAGCCTTAACCCTAGTCAATGAGCTTCAACAATCTATAACTCCTAATCTAACTATTCACTTGATACAAAAAATTTCATACAAATACAACTGTAAATTATTTACATGCTTAGAAAATTTCAGCTTAATCTAACTTACAAATTGTAAGATAATGCCAAAATTCCACACTAGTGTCTCTCAACTTCTTACTCAAAATTTGATGCAGATATGCCAGCAACAACTTTTCCTTCTCCAACTATTAACTCTAGCTCAAACTTGGCGTATAGCTTGGTCTTTGCGTCTTTTAACATTGTGCCAATTTTTGCCATGTTTTGACTAATAGATTTCTAGATATTGAAAAATCCCTAAACAACTTCAAACTACCAACTTCCGATACCTTGTCGCACTAATGGACAAATATCTCCCAACCACACCGTTAGATTGTTATAAGATTTCTTGTACTCTTAGTTCACCCAATTAACCAAACAATGTCCAATTTGCAACATAGATGTTGCACCAACTACACAAAGCAATGAAAAATGCTAGCCCTAATTTTCTTACATAAAATCCAAATTGTCAATACAAATCCTGACTTTGAATAACCATTGCTTTGTGTACTTGGATATTGTATAGTTGGACATTGTTTGCTCCGTTGTCATGATGTAACGCGACTATTAGGTGAAAGAGTGTGAAAATAGTATATTATAGAAGATCTTAGTTTAAAATATTATAACAAATCATCTTAGAGAAATATATAATAATAAAAAGGGAATAAAATTAATGAGTGTTAATGCTGCCTTTTTTACAAATGAGCTTCTATTTACTTTGTAGGGCCATAAGTAAGGCAAAACAAAGTAGATTGGGAAATAAAATGATATAGGCATATATAAGAGAGAGTTAAGAAGAGGTTTCAGAAAAACTTACTACAAAAATCTTGAAATAGATACCCGGAAAGGATTCGTTATGAGCTAGGGTTGAAATCAGACCCCAAGGCACAAAACTGCGTGTCTAAGGCGGATCTAGGAGGCTTTTGCAGATCGAAGATTGGAATTAGAGAGTGGACCTAAGAGATTTGGTATAAGAGTTGGTTTTGAGTGATTTGGAGAAAAAATGACTTTGTAATAGCTTTGTAAAGCCATGCTTATTTTGGACAACTTGGGATTTTGTGAAATAAAATAGGATTGATGTTTTAAGCAATTTCAAAAGTTTTGTAGCAGATCTACAGTTGAAAATCTGTGGGTTTTTGGGTATTGTTGTTGTTAATGTGTATTGTAAATTTGAGCTGAATCTAAAAATTTAGTTGTATGTAATTAGGGTTTAAGTGGGTCAAGGACTCGAAAATTAGGTTTTGAGGGTTAGTTAGGGTTTTTGAGATCTTGAGCAATTTGCTAGTTGGATTGGAGTAATATTTATTTATATGGATAATAGACTTGTTTTTCCATACACATGAGTGATTTGAGATTGATTGAATGGTAAAAAAAGGAGAAATCAGCAGTGGAAGATCAGTATTAAGGTTGGAGAAGGAGGCTGACCAACATCCAAGAAGTTTTTGGGGTTTTTCTTCTATTTGGTAAGTTCGATTTCCTTCAAATTTGTTGTGCTTGTTGTTGACTAAGAGATTGAAAGGTATACAAAGTTTTAAGTAAGATCAATAGTCTAATCAATAGATATTGAGGTTCTAATTTTTCCTAGGGTTGATTTGAATTGGTTAGAATTTGGTTTAAGATTTGTTTAGGGTTTGGTTTAGGATTTAGGGTTTGCTTAGGGTTTGATTTAGGATTTAGGATTTATTTAGGATTTGACCTAGGATTTGGCCAGGGTTTATTTAGGATTTGATTTAGGATTTAGGATTTGCTTAGGGTTTGATTTAAGATTTAGGAATTGACTTAGGATTTGACTTAGGGTTTGATTTAGGTTTTGACCAAGGATTGACTTAGGATTTGACTTAGGATTGAACTAGGATTTGACCAAGGTTTGACTAGGATTTGACTTAGGATTTTGACTAGGATTTGATTAGATTTTGACCAGGAATTGACTTAGGGTTTGATTAGGATTTGACCAGGGTTTGATTTAGGATTTGACTAGGGTTTGACTAGGATTTGACCAGGGTTTGATTTAAGATTTGATTTAGGTTTTGACTAGGGTTTGACTAGGATTTGACCAAAATTTGACTTAGGATTTGACTTAGGATTTGACTTAGATTTTGACCAGGGTTTGACTTAAGGTTTGATTTAGATTTTGACTAGGATTTGATCTAGGGTTTGAATAAGATATGACTTAGGATTTTAAGATTCTATTTTTAGTATTTTCTAAATTTAGTATTTTATATATTATTTTCTATTATGATTAATGTATGATTCATTTACTCTTCTTTTGTAATTGCTTAAAGATTGGATCAAAGTTTGATTAGTATTGTTAAGATTTAATAGAAGTTGTTTAGGATTCTTTTAGAGTTGTTAGGATCTTGTTATTGTGTATTTCCTTTTTGTCTTCCACAGCCAAGTGCTTGGAGCATTCTCGAGCAAAATTGCACGTATTACGACACCGTCCTCACAAATCCTATGAAAGCAAACTTTTTGCTTTTGAAACGAGCTCAAAATCCTCTCCCAAATCCTACTTGCTGATCTGTGAATGTTCCAAATGTCTACCTTCGGTGGTTGTTTTTGTGGCTAGAGATTTGTTTTATATCCTCTCTCATACTTGATCATTCCCCGAGTATTAAACCAACTTATTTTAAGGATATTTAAACTTAATCCTATCCTCAATTCAACCTTGATATCTACCATATTAACTTTTTAGCTCTTTTATCCTATTTTTATTGACTTATGACTTTTTTAAAAGTCGTGAACCGGTTTCTACAACCTTAAAAAAAAATTTAATAATTAATTTTTATCTATTAGCTATTAAAACAAGAATTAATTTAAGAAGCTTTCATAAATCTTTTTTAAATATCTTAAATTTCTAATGAACCAAGATAACTAAGTATTAAGTAGAATTTATCCTTATTCATACTTTTCACTATATGAACATGTTACAATACGACAAATATACATTAAAATTTTAATCACTTCATTAATTATCAATCCAGATTACTATTTGGTTTGGTTTCTTACTACTTTATATGGAGAAGCATACAAAAAGTACTATAATCACCTAAAGGGATATTTTGTGGAATGGCTACAACTACAAGAGGAGTTTTTAAATCATTTCCGACCAGAGGTAAGACAGAGTACAACATTGAGGGCGGTATCAACAATTGAAGCATGGACGAGAAGAAGATGTTTCTTCTTATATATGAAGATTTGAGTTGGTTTGCACCTGATTTGTAGGGAATATGCTCAATGATGACATCTTGAAGCAATTCTTTATTCAAAGATTTTTTCAAGGATCTATAATTAAAAGTGTATTGAAATAAAATCCTATGGCTTTAAAGGATGCCAAGAGAGCAACACCGAAAGTAGATGCCATAGAAAAGAATTATCAGCGGCTATAGAGGAAGAAAGTTGAAACAATTCTATAATTCATTCCTATCAGGCCGCGTATGTTGGAATTGGAAGGGGATTATCAAGGTCCTAACTCCAATCTTTCAATAGCTAGATCAAGCCAATCAGCAATGCTACTAACAATAAGAGAACTAGCACCTCTATCTGCTTTACTTGCTCCAATCTTAGAAAAGAAGGTGGAAGACATAGAAAAGAGAATATAAGCAAATCAAGAAGGATTTCAAGAAGCCATTTTAAAGCAGATATAGACTTTGACTAAATAAATGGCATGTGTAGCAAGGAACCAAGATCCTAATCTACCACCACTTTGGATAGAATCTAAAAGCCACACTTCAAAAATATGGTATACAAATTGCAGGCAAGATGGCCATTCTTCTCAGTTTTGCAGAGCTAGGCTATCATTCATTATTCGTTGGTAGGATTATCAAAATTTTCAGAAACCTTCTAAGTATGGTAGACAATCAAATACAAATTTTAGACATGATGGTTATCAAAGTGGACCACAAGGATTAGGAGGAAATAGACCATAGAAGGAATATCATTAATTTTATGGAAGATGGTGTGTGTGTGGACAATGTTGGTCAGAGAGCCAACAGTTTGGATGTAATAATTACGGAGGAAACCATACTTCAGATGAATGTAGACAATCCAACAAGGTTATACTATTACCAAATCTGGTAGTGAACCCTCAACAACAGGCTCAAGAGAATATGAGGGATCAACTATAGACTATAAGAGAATCAAAGAGAGATGAGACCATCAAATCTCTATTATAATTATAAGGAATCCAGACAAACACATCAACCACCTGCAAGGTTGCAGATTCAAGGAGGATATATATATTTAAATCCAAGCAAACAAGTAGAGCAAGGACAAGGTAGTAGGACAATAGAATTGAATCAAAAATCGGATCTTTTAAATACGCAAGATATTTGAATAGCAGCAGGAACAAGACTACAAAGCTATGTTCCATCTCAACCATTGACAGTGGTCAGAGGGGAAAAATTTCTAACTACAAACTTAGTTACTCACAAGGTAAAGAAGAAAAGACAAGGGATAAATTTTCAAATTTCATCACAAGCAGTGATGACCCGTGCAAAAGTAATTTTAGAACCTCCTATTTTGGAGTCAAAGAGCAACTTGCTTGAAGATCCTCCACGTTTTTTAGAATTAGACAAAATTGCCAAAGAAGTTGTCAAAAAGATTACAAAATTGGACGGTGAGCTATTACATTAGAATCCACTTGATATGGAAATGCCTTTGGAGGGAGAGGAAAAAAGAAAAGAAGAAGTAGAAAAAGATGAATGGAAAATAAATACATACAATGAATAAGTGCAAGAGTATCGATGTTGGGTAGAGAGAATTTGCCTTGAGAAAACGCCAAGTTCCTAGCTGCTACTAGAACTAGCAGGGAACATAAGAAGAAGCCGTGCAAAGTCTTCTATACTTATATAATATTAGAATATAATCCTTGTACAAGAGTGGAATATAATCCTTGATATAATATTTATACAAATATTATATATAATACTTATAAAATACTTATATAAAAATAGAATATAATCCTTGATATAATACTTATATAAATACTTGTATAAATATTGTGTATAATACTTATTAAATACTTATATAAAAATAGAATATAATCCTTGATATAATACTTATATAAATATTTAAATAAATATTATATATAATACTTATTAAATACTTATATAAAAATAGAGTATAATCCTTGGTATAATACTTGTATAAATATTTATACAAATATTATATATAATACTTGTAAAATACTTATATAAATACTTGATATAAATATAAGTATATATACTTGTATAATAAGTATAAATAAAGTATGTATATATTCAAGTATATCTCAAATATGATCGCATATGAGGAATACAAGATATACAACAAGCTGAAACTAATTAAATCACTAAAAATTCATCTAAAGATAAAATCAAGCATGCTTTTAGCCTATGAAAAGTTAATAATTCATTATAAAATATATCAAAATTTCACAAATAGATATCTTACCATTTAAAAGTTATGGCTAAATAAAATAAGCACTAAAATTTCCCAACAAATACAAAGGCAGCAAAGCTCTTCTTCACTTCAGCCTTTTTTGTGGTTGCTTCCCTTCTCAAAATTGGACATGTAATAGCTTTTTATAAATCTCACTTCATTATCTAATTTTTCTTAAAATTTTGCATGTATACCTCTCAAACTTCAGATTTTGTAGCTGGTCAAATCTATTCTTCAAACCATACTGACAATTTTCCCTCTTGACACTTCATGGCTCATAAATCTTTCATAAAAGTTTCAAATGCGTTGATTTTTGTTTTTTTGGAAAGCTTACACAAGTTACTATAAGCACCTAAATTATCAAAAAGATTGAAGAGACTGTCCGACTTGGGTAGTTCAACAAAGTCTCTACCCCTCTTCTTTGAGTGTCACGGACATAAGATTTACTCCAATAAATTATCTACGTAATAATAGACCAATAGAAGTAGGTAAAATAAATTGATTTGATAATATCTCATAGATTAGCTTCCTAGAAGCTTCATAGATGCAAAATCACCTTTATACATGTCTATAGGTGATTGGTAGGTTAGAAACTTGGTCAACAAGATAGCCACATGGCGCACATGTTGATAGCTTGTATAACAAGCTAGCCATGTGTCACACATTTTGGTAGCTTGCGGAACAAGCCAAGTATGTGGCGCATATGTGAGAAACTTGTCATGCAAGTTTGACACGTGTCTTGCAAATTAGACACGTGTATGAGGTCCTATAGAATACCGCCACGTAGCACTTAGTTAGATAGTATTTATAGAGGCAAGAGTGAAGCCCTCTTCACTCTTGTTAACTCCTTTCTTGATCCTAGTCTAGTTTCAAGAGTCCTCATGTTTCCAGTCTTTAGCAATAGCCATTCCAGTTTTCTTTTGAATATACATACTTTCTTATTTTATTTTGTGGCTTTATTTTGACACAGTTTTAATTAGATTATACATCTTTTTCTAGTTCATGTCCTTGATAGATTGACAAGAGTACACTTATAATATCATAGCTTTGTCTTGTCTTGATTTTAAGAGTGGATTACCCTTTTTTTCTTGATAAGTCACAAGCATTTTAGAAGTTGCGGATTACTTCTCTTCTAAACTAATATTATTCCTAGTGTTTTTTTTGTTCTCTTTATTACTTATCTCGAGTAGTGTTATATATTTTTTGAAGTATTATCATGGCTGAGCTTGCCGAAATGAAGAGTGCAATGGCACAAATGCAAGAGCAAATGAGGGAATTGATGCTTGCAATGCATCAACTCACTGTACCTCCACAAGGAGCAACAAGGTTACCAAATAATGAAGATATAGATATAGTTGGAGCTACTTCAACATCTACACCAAGCCATATAATTCCTCCTACATTGAAACATCGTCTAAGCATCAGAGAACCAAAAATTGGTCTACTTGAGAAGTTTGATGGCATAAGATCCAAGTTTCGAGGATTCATCAACCAAGTCCAACTGGTGATTGAATTGCAACCGCAAAGTTTTCCAACTCCAGGATCACAAGTCAGATTTATTGGTACACTACTTTCAGATTCTGCCTTATCTTGGTTTTCATCTTTTCTGGAACGACCTGATTCAATATTGGATAATTTAGAAGCTTTCTTAGCAAAATTTTGATCTATATATGGAGAACATGATGCAACTCATGTTGCAACCAACAAGCTTCGTATCCTACGATAAGGCAATCGATCAGTGACATTATATGCTTCACAATTTTGACAACTAGCAATCGATATCAAGTGAAACAATGCTGCACTCATCAGTCAGTTTCTCTACGGATTACAATATGAAGTGAAGAAATTGATGTTGAACTTACCTGATCCTGAAACATTGAGTCAAGCAATAGACTTTGTGGTGAAGTGTGATAATCAGCTTTTCGAATTTAGATCTGAAAGTCGTACAATTGAACCTCAGCGACATTATAATTCAGTGGCAGTACCAATGACTTCTCAATATGTACCTTCAAAAGTCGAGGACATACAAATTGATGCTATACGTTTCAAGCCGCTTACTTAACAAGAAAAGACTTGATGTCATCAAGAAGGATTATGCTTGTATTGTGGAGAATCTAAACACACTGCTCAAAATTGTCCAAAGAAACGACGCAACCACAAGATGAGGAGTACGGCTGTCAAAGAAGACAATATGTCGAAAAACGAGTTTGTCCAGCCACAGTAAGGATCGTGCAGCTGGGATCTTGTACAATTTCTAATGAAGGTCCTATCCTCTCCTCACAACCATCTCCTTGTTTTATAATAGATGTGTATTTAGGACCTAATAATTACAAAGCCTCTGCTTTAATAGATTCGGGAGCCTCGGCTTGTTTTTTAGATGAAGAATTTGCTAAAAGCCATAGAATACAGATAGTACAAAAATCTAAATCCGTACACGTAGAAGTCATAGATGGTCGTCCTTTATCTTCTGGAGATGTTACTCATGAAACACTTCCTCTAGATGTAGTAGTAAATGGGTATAATGGTTGCATAATTTTTAACATAATTAGATCTCTCTCTATTCCAGTTATTCTTGGTCTATCATGGTTAGAAAAACACAACCCTCAAATAGATTGGATTTCTCGTACTCTTAACTTTTCTAAAAGTATAGCTAACAATATAGTTAATCAAGTAAGAAATCACAAGTCTAGTAGAATTAGACCTGCGTTTGTAGGTGCAAGAGCTTTCTTGTACACTGCAGAAGAAGGATCACCTTTTGTCATTTATGCTACACCTATTTCCAACGATAGAAAGACTTCAAGTAGCATTCCAAGTCAGTATCAAGATTATCAAGACGTTTTTGAGAAAAAAAATACAGATATTCTTCCAGAGCATTGTCCATATGATTGTTCAATCGACCTTAAAGAAGGAACTCAGCCACCATTTGGACCAATCTACAGTTTATCACAAGATGAATTGGCTGAACTCAAGGCGTATATTGACAAGAATTTGGCCAAGAATTTCATACGTCATTCTAAATCTCCAGCAGGAGCTCCAATTCTATTTGTGAAGAAAAAAGATGGATCATTGCGGATGTGTGTTGACTATCAAGGACTCAACAAGATCACAATCAAGAACAGATATCCATTACTTCTAATATCAGGACTCCTCGACCAATTGAATCAAGCTAGGATCTATATAAAAATAGATCTAAGAGGAACATACAATCTAGTACGCATCAAAGAAGGAGATGAATGGAAAACTGCTTTTTGAACCAGGTCTAAAAGGCACCAACTGCTTTTCAATATCTCATGAATGATGTTTTTTGTGAGTTCTTAGATAATTTTGTCGTCTGCTACCTAGATGATATTTTGATCTATTCTAAGAATATAGAAGAATATGAAATATATGTTCGTCAAGTATTACAAAAACTTAGAGATGCGAGATTGTACGCCAAGATGGAAAAGTGTGTATTTCACACTACTCAAGTTGATTTCTTAGGATACATCATTTCAAATGATGGTCTCATGATGGATCCTAAGAAAGTCAAAACAATCATGAATTGGAAGATTCCAAAGATGGTAAGAGATGTCCAATGCTTTTTGGAATTCTCCAATTATTATCGGATCTTCATCAAAGACTTCTCTCGTGTTGCAGCTCCACTTACACGTTTGACTTGTAAAGACAAATTCCAATGGAATCAAGAAGCGGAAGCAGCATTTGAAGTTTTGAAGATATTATTTGTTTCTGCACCAATCCTGAATCGTGTAGATTTTTTCAAGGCTTTTTTTGTGGAAATAGACGCAACAGACTTTGCCTTGGGTGTGATTTTGTCACAAATGGGAATAGATGACAAACTTCATCTAATAGCTTTTCATTCAAGAAAATTCTCAGCAATCGAGATCAATTATGAGATCCACGACAAAGAACTTCTTGCAATGTGGATTCTTTTCAAGAATGGCATCATTATCTAGAAGGCGCTTTGAGTCTAGTCACCGTATATATGGAGCACAAGAACCTCGAGTATTTTATGTCGGCACGCGTATTGAATCGTAGTCAAGCTCGTTGGAGCATGCCTTTATCAAGATTCAAATTCATTATCACTTATCGGCCACGAAAACAACAAGGTTTGTCTGATGCCCTTTCTAGACGTTCTTATTTTGCACCAAAAGAAGGAGATGCAGCTTTTGAGCAACAAAGAACAATTCTCTTGAAACCAGAGCAGTTTTATCTTTGAGCGACAAAATCAACATTGACTGTTGATTCAACTTTTCTCAAGCAAATTCAATCAAGTATGTACTCAGACCCTTTTGTTCATGATATCAAGAATAATTCTTTCAAGTCTCATGATGCTTCTAAATTTGAGTTCAACAACGATCTACTATATTTCGAAAGACATCTATATATTCCAGAAGGAGAAGCACGTTTACGTTGTCGTACTGTAATTACTTACAGTACGTAAAAATTAGTTAAAATATATTATATGTTTATGAATCTAGATGTGTGTTAGAATGGTTAGTAAGTTAAATTAAAAAATGGTTGATAGAAAAAACTTTATTTTATTTTATTTTACCTATTTAGTTATGGTATTTAAAAATTATAAGATCTAAATGTTTAGTATGAAGCCTTGAAAGAAGGTGGGGACTTAAGGATGAAAATTTAAGCTAGTAAGAGGCTAATTGGGAGGGATGAAATCAAGCCATGGTCGGATGAAGGCAAGGAATAGGGAACTTCATCCCTATTGGTCGAATACCATGACCAATGGGCTTTGAGGAGGCTGCCTGCGACCTTAACAAGGGTTTTCGGCGACTTCAAAAAAGGGAATTTGCAATTTCAGAGGTAGGGTTGTAAAGTTTAGGGTTTTGGGTATAGTTTGAGAGGAAATTTTAGGCAATTTGGAATTAGGGTGAAGAAGTTATACTTGTTCAAAATTAAAGAGTAGATTTCATACATACTGTCATTCTTTTGAGATTTCGCGGAGTTGTACGGAGGCTTTTGGAGATCGGACGGTGCAGTTGAAAATTTGATTTCAAGATCTACGTCTATTACGAAGGAATTCTTAAGTTTTGAGTTTAGACGAAGGAGATATGAAGAGTTGAAGACAGCGCATTCAATTCCAAGGCAGTAAGTAGACCGTTTTGTTGATGGTGATGGGGTTTGCCATATCTTAAGGTTTTGGACGAATTTTTGTCTCAAAATTTCCAAAAAGGTGTATTATTGTGCTGAAAAGCTATACATCAAAGTTTCATAGCATTTGGACTTTTAGATTGTGAGATATGAAGAATTTAGTACACGGGTGTTTGTAAACAAGGGTTTAAAGCTACTGCTAGGGTTTTGGCGATATCTAAAGATCGATATTGAATCAACGGTTGAAATTTGTGGTGGTAGTTGTGAAGAATATATGAGTACTTCATGTAAATTTAGAGTAGTTTTGGACGGTTGGATTAAAAGTTATGAGTTATTGAAGTTTGGGAAAAATTCCCTTCCTACGGGAGAATGAGGGTTTAGAGTATTTTGTTATGTTTTGAGTGGTTTGAGGAAATTAGGCTTGTGTATTGGGTGTAATAGCCCTATGGAGATCTCTTTTATATAAAATTGGGGGTTTTTATTATATTTGAATCTTGCTTGAGTAATTAGTGGCAGCCAGAAGCCCAGCGCTTTCTTGAGGCAAATTCTCTCTACCCCGACAACGTGTTCTTCAAGCAAGTTATGAAGGCCTCAACAATGATCAAATAACAGGGTGGTCCTCTCGCCTTGGTATGGGACATTATCGATGGTTGAAAGGACCTATCAACTACCTTCGAAGGGAACAAAGATCTGAATATGTCGCAAGCACAATTCGACGTATTTTGGACTTTCTCAACATGTAATTACCGCTCCTCGTGGAACTCGTCCCTAGAAGGGGGAGTAATGTCACGAACATAAGATTTACTCCAATAAATTATCTAAATAATAATAGACCAATAGAAGTAGGTAAAATAAGTTCATTTGATAATATCTGATAGAAAAGCTTCCTAGAAGCTTCATAGACATGAAATCACCTTTATACATGTCTATAGGTGATTGGTAGGTTAGAAACTTGGTCAACAAGATAGCCACATGGCGCACATGTTGGTAGCTTGTAGAACAAGCTAGCCATGTGTCACACATTTTGGTAGCTTGCTGAACAAGCCAAGTACATGGCGCACATGTTGGTAGCTTGTAGAACAAGCTAGCCATGTGTCACACATTTTGGTAGCTTGCTGAACAAGCCAAGTACATGGCGCACATGTGAGAAACTTGTCATGCAAGTTTGACACGTGTCTTGCAAATTAGACACGTGTATGAGGTCTTATAGAATACCGCCATGTAGCTCTTAGTTAGATAGTATTTATAGAGGCAAGAGTGAAGCCCTCTTCACTCTTGTTAACTCCTTTCTTGATCCTAGTCTAGTTTCAAGAGTCCTCATGTTTCCAGTCTTTGGCAATAGCCATTCCAGTTTTCTTTTGAATATACATACTTTCTTATTTTATTTTGTGACTTTACTTTGACACAGTTTTAATTAGATTATACATCTTTTTCTAGTTCATGTCCTTGACATCGAGTGGCAGCAGACCCTTTCCCACTTTCAAGCTCACAACTTTCTCTCTTCAACTCCAAATGCTTTAAAAATTAGCTTTTTAGAAAGCTAGCACAATTTTCTATACTTTCTACAAATTTTGCTAAAAAAGAGTTGAAATTAAACTTGCAGTGGTAGTTCAAAGTTTCTACCATTGCTTCTCGATAGCAGCAGACCTCATTCTACAAAAACAAGCATAATTTTTTGCTCGCAATCTCAATACAAGCAAGTGAGTAGATTCTAGAATCCTCACAATTCAAAGAACACACATCTTCTAATTTTCATTACAAACACTTCTATATCCTTGGAGCTATCTCTCTCCAAATTCATTGTTGAAAAATTGTCAAACCCTAGGTCCAGCAAGAGGAGTATTCTCCCTTTTTCTTCCACATCAGCCTATGCCACAAGTACATGGGCAGCCAAAATTCTATTGGATAGGCCCTATTCACTCCATACTCTTTGTTCTTACCCTTCACAAGGTCCATGCTACCTCAAAGTCAACAAAAAAGATAAAACAACCTTTACCTTTTTTCTAATTATAAAAGAATCTATTTTAGGATATAAATAAGATAAGAACCAAAACAAATAGCCATCCTAATTTACTAATTAAGTGGCTAAAATAAATCCTCTCCTTATAATATCTTCTAAAATAACCTTTAGCATTCACATATATAATAACAATAAATACAAGATATATAATATTTTTATACAATATATGTAAATATACTATGACATCAGGATATTTTTATATGGTGGTATAAAAAATTAAAAGGCATATCTCCAACCATTGTACAACATTGCATTCCCCTACTATCCAATATAATACCAATTAGATAGAATGAGAGAAGAATGAATCCACAACTTCAATTGATATTGAAGGCATAGTTAGAGAGATTGTTACAAGTGGAATTCATAAAACCAGTGGAAATTATTGATTGGGTGTCATCTATGGTGGTGGTAAAGAAAAAAAATGATAAACTCTACATATGTGTAGATTATTAAAAATTAAATGCAAGGACTCAAAATGACAACTTTCCTTTACCCGTCATAACTACCATCTTAGAAGAAGTAGCAGGACATGAGCATTATACTTTCATGGATGGTTACTCAAGGTATAATCAAATATGTATTGCAGTGGAGGATAGGCATAAGACAGCATTTACGATCCTTTGGAGAACTTTTGTCTGGTATGTGATGCCATTTGGATTATGTAATAAATCAGCAACCTTTTACCGATTGGTGATGTACAGTTTCTCAAAATTGCTATATAAATCCATGACAATATTCATCGATGACTTTAGTATGCAGTCACAAAGTGAAGACCATCAAATGAAGGTAAAAGAAGCGTTGGAGAGATGTAGGAAGATAGGAATGGCCTTAAATCTAGAAAAGTCGTATCTGGTTGTACACCGGGGTGTATTATTAGGCTATAGAGTGAATAAGAGTGGTAGAGAATACCATTAGAGTCCTGAGTAATGTAAAAGAAGTGCAACGAATGTTAGAACATGTAAGATGGTACCGGGAACTAATTCCGAATTATGCAATAATTACACTATCTATAACTTCACCACAATGAAGGAACACCAAGTTCATTTGGACTGATGATTGTTAGAGGGTATTAGACATATTGAAGATCAAATTAAGTTTGTATCCAATATTAAGACCTCCACAATGGAATCTACCTTTCTATGTATATTATGATGTGAGTGCAGTGGCAGTAGGTAGTGTTCTTTGCCAAAAGATTAAAGAAAATAGAAATGGCAGAGATTATCCTATTGCATATGCAAGCAGACAATTTAATATAGCCGAGAAGAATTATTGAACAATTGAAAGAGAATGTTTAGCTATAGTATTTTTAGTCAAAAAATATTGACATTATTTATTAAACAACAAGGTAGTATTTTTTGTGGACTATATGGCAATTAAATACTTGGTTAATAAACCGAAGTTGAGTGGAAGGTTAGCAAGGTGGATATTATTATTACAAGAATTTTATTATACAGTGGAGTACAAGCTAAGTTGTGCTCACAAGCAAGCAGATCACTTATCCAGGTTGCCAAAAAATATCGAGACCAACCAAATTGATGATAGACTTGTGGATGAGAACCTTTTTGTAGTGACAGCAAAGCCTATTTGGTATGCCAATATCATTGAGTTTTTGACTATTGAACAGTTACCTTTAGAATTACGGAAAGAAGAAAGAAGGAAGATCAAGATTAATAGCAGACGCTTTGTGGTAGTGGGACATAGGTTGTATAAGAGAGGAGTTGATGGTATACTACAAAGATGTGTTATGGAAGAGGAACTTTCAAAAATCTTAGCAATGTGTCATGACAGTGTATATAGAGGATATTTTTTGGGACAATTTACAAGACAAAAGGTGTTAAGGGCAGGGTACTATTGGCCAACTTTATTTCAAGATGCACATACATATGTTAGGAGGTGTGATGCGTGCCAATGCTTTGCTAAATGATTTACAAATGGAATTGATTTTACATATTTTTTTACCATTAATACCATTCAAAAAGTGGGATATTAATTATATGGAAGAAATCCACCCTCATTCTTTCCAAGGCATGGCTTATATCATTGTGGCCACCGAATATCTTACAAAGTTAGCTGAGGCCAAGGCAGTTTTGTTTAAAAATATTATTACGTGCTTCAATTGTCCTAAGATCCTAATTAGTGATCGGAGAACACATTTTCTTAATGAGATGATTCAAGACTTAACAAAAAGGTTTCAAATTGATCATCAAAAAATTACACCCTATCACCTTTAAACTAATAGACAGATCGAGAAGGTTAATCAAATCTTAGCAAGTATATTACAAAAAATTGTACAAGATTCAAAGAGGGATTGGGACACAAAGCTATCTGTTGTGTTGTGGGCGTACCATACAATCTTTAAGGTAATAACTCAAGCGATGCCATTTTCCTTGGTTTATGGTATAGAAGTAATCTTATCCATTGAATTGGAAGATCCTTCACTTAGAGTGGCAATGGAAATAAGGTTGACTGAAAAACAGTCTTTGAGAGATAGATTGTTGATTATAGAAGCTTTAGATGAGAGCTGGAGAAGGAGTGCACAGCATATAGAAGCTATTTAATGACGACAAAAGATTTTGTTTGACAAAAAGCATAAAAAACGTGAATTATAGCAAGGAATGTTGGTATTACAAGATGCAAGGTGATTAAATTTTCCAAGCAAGTTTGACGTAGTTTGACTTAGACCATATATTATTCATGAAGTATTTTCAAATAATTTTGTGCAATTAGAGACGTTGAATGGAGATCCATTTTCTACACATACTGCAGGAGGTCGGTGCAAAGAATATAAGATTTAGCTTATAAACTTGTAACAAGAATAAATTTCTTATAAAGAAAAATGGATCAATATATGTGTGGTAGCATAGGTCTAAGACATCCGCCTGTAGATGCAAGAAGTGGAAAGAGACTGATCTTTAGATCTAGACTGACCTAGGTTCAAATCCTGTTGGTTACGTAGACTGGTGCTATCACCAATTCAGCTAGTAATAAAGCAAGAATTATCTATAGGATAGATATAGAGAAGATTTTCCTTTGCATGTGTACAGAGATTATTTTTATTTATTTTTAGATAGTATACATACTCTCATATTGGTATCAAATGATTTCAATCACTTTATGGTAGGAAATAAAAGAAAAGAGCAAGCAAGAGGTTTCTGGATTCATCTCCTAATGGTCACTAGTTATGTGAGTCGATTTATATATCTCACATGTTTATTGATCTAATTTTTATTAAAAAAATTAAAATTTAAACCAATGTTAGTTTAGAAAGGTGTAGTTATGAGATATGTTATTAGAAATAGTTTCATTTAAATTTTAAAAGAAAAAATATGGATTTGTAAGAATTTTTAAGAGAAATAGTAAGTTAGAATTATTTTTATTAGAAGATATGGATTTTTACCATTGAGAGTTAGAATTGGTAAAGTATGAAAGAATTGCAAGAGTTTTTTATGAAATTCGTTGATAAGTATGTAGAAGGCTATACAGCCAATCTTGTAAAAGCTTTTATGAAATTGTGCTAGAAAAAAAATAAATAAATAAAAAAATGAAAAACTATCAAATGGATGTCAAGGAGACCATTGGTAGATAATTTTTGGAGTTAGAAATAAATAGAAAGGATGAAAAGGAGCATGGTAAAAGAGGATCAGCCCTTTGTGTGGTAGAAAAGTTGGTCATTTGGATAAAAAATCAAAAGAAGGGCCATTTAGGGTTCTTCCTTTGACTTTGGATGCTGGGCAGCTACGGTTTGAAGGGGTGGCTTTGGATGGCCGCCCCTTCCTTCCCTTCACTCTCTCTCTCTCTCTTTATTACTCTAGAAACTCTCTCTCAGAAGGAGGCGTGTGTAGGTGTGTGGGATATGTGTGTTTCCTCCCTCTCTTAGTCTCTTAGGATATAGCTGGGAAGGTTTTTGTGTGTGTTGGAATTGAGGTGTGAGACCTCCTCAATTGTTGTTGGCCAATACGCCATTTTTTAATAATAAATGTAAGATTCAATATTTTTTTCTTATAGATCTCTCTTCTACCTTTCCATAGCCATTTTCCGTTTGTGATTTGGTGGTGTGTACAAGAAGTTATGCATTTTCAAAGGTGAAGAAGATTTTGAGGTATGGATTCGGATAGTGGCGACTAGATCTGATTTGGCGTCTTGGGATAAGTTTAAATCTTTAGTTCATATATTTTTTCTTGTAGATACTTTTAGTGGCTTTCTAAAACTATTTAGAACGTGTGATTTGGTTAAGAAATGAGTGAGATATGATTTTTCAAAGATTAAAGCATAGTTATATTGCGGTTACTACTTATGTGTGCTATTCCGGGGCTATGGGTCTAAGGTAAGGTAGAACAGCTGAGTTGATAATTTTTTCTTATAAGAAACTTCAATAACTTTTTAAAAATGTCTTGATTGTTGAATTTGAAAAAAAATTGAATGGCTTATAAATTTTTAAAATTTAGTTACAACTTTTGGTGAGCTTGTAAATGGTGGCAGCTGAAGCAAGGCCAATGGAGCGAGGTGACTCTATTATATAAGCATGATATTTTTACCTTGTAGTAAATTGAATCAACTTTCTAATGGTGTATAGAATGTTCAAATCCGAATTGAATTGAATTAGTCATGAATTTTTAAAATTTGGATACATAATTCTAATTTTTCTTAAAGATAAATTGTCAATGCGGTTGAAGTTGGATGAATGTATTAGTGGATGAATGGATGATGGTTGGTCGAATGGATGATAGAAGGATGACAAAGATGGATGGATGAAATTAAATATTTGATGAAGATTTTGGATGAACAAACTTAAAATGAATGATTGTTATAGGATGAATGAAAATTAATGAATTGGATGAAAAGAAATAGATGAATGAATACCACAAAACTTTGAGGTCTCATAACTTTTGTAATTCTTATCCGTTTTGCAAGAATTTTATGTCTAGGAAAAGCTCTTAAGATGTAGTAATGGAATAAATAGGATAAAGTTAGAGTTAAAGGATCTAAGGGTGCTGTTTTAGCCTTTAATGAGGGCTGACCTAGTAACCAAACATTTTGATAATTAATATGAAGTAAAAGTCCATTGCTTGGAATTTAGTAAAATGACTTGTGTATGATGATTTCCATAAAAACATAGTAAAAATTCAAATATAAAAGATTAAAGTAAAAATAAAAAATAAAAGATAAAAGATAAGTAGTAAAAAATAAAATATAAAAGAATAAAATAAAAATAACAAGTAAAAGATAAAAGATAAAAGATGAAAGATGAGTATAAAAGTAAAAATATAGAAATATAAAAGTTAAAAGTATAAACTTAATTGGTAGTAAAAATAAAATAAAAAATAAAAAATTACAATGGAAAACTTTCAAGTAAAAATAAAAAATAAAAGAATAGAATAATAAAGGGAAATTAGCTCAAGAAATATTTAATAATAAATATTAAGATTATTTAATAAGATGCTAGAAAGAAATTATAAAAAATTGTAAAAAAAAATGAAAACCTAACTAAGTGATACTTCCAATCTAAGGAATCAACCTCCTTTTACTAAAATAGCTGCTGTCCTTGATTAGAGTTAAGCGTGCTAAGACCTCTTGGAAAGGTAACTTCAAGTTCTATTATTACTTAAAAATTCAGCTCCAAACTCACTTTGGTTTGGAAGATGTCGCTCTGCAAAGTTGGTGCTTTGAACTTGTCTAATAGGAGACACCCTGTCACTAAAATGGCTGCCATTGCTTTCTCTTTTATCCAAATGGCTTGTGCAATATGTTGTTGGAAAGAAAACAAAAAGTCCTACCATCTTCTTAAGATTCAAGTCCTAACTCTACTCTTACTAAAAGTTATGTATGAATAAAACATAATCTGACTTAGGAAAGAAGAATCTATACTTCAAGGAGAAATTTTACAAGGGCTTTGCCACCAAAATATGAGAGAGAAAAAATGGCCATCCTAACCTTTTTTAACTAAGAACAAGGCAGCTTAGGAGTGGTGGCTACATCCCCATCTTTAAACTACAAATTGTGAGGGTAAAATTCACTCCTCAATCCAAGTTATAAGCTAACCTCAACTAAGAGTTTTTTATAACTTGTGGTGTAAAGTATAAGGAGCAATAAACAACAATGAAGGAGAAGAACAACACAAAACAAGTAAAATATGTGCAATTAAGTAATTGCACACTACAAAATTAGTCATAGTCTGTTCACTAGATTTTCACCTAATAAAAAGTAAAAGTAAAAAATAAAAATTATATTTTTAAGTAGGTAATTTTTTTATCTTTCCAATGATGTAAAAAACATGTAAATCTAAGTTACTATGAATAAGTTATGATAATTCAAAGTTAGAAGGTAAACAATGGAAAAAGTTTAGTAGAAATTTTTACCTCAAGGGTAACTTGTTACAAGGTCATGGGTTTGAACCTCATCGAGGCTCACAAGTAGTGTATATGGGTGTCTTAGAAGGGCCACGAGGCCTTAATCTTATCCTCCTACCTACATCCAAGGTGTCACAACCCATATGGGACTTGTGCACCTCCCTTCCTACAAGGACTATACTAGCTGCTGGTCCTCCTATTTTATACTAATAGAACTAATAATTTTATATTTTTGACTTCACGATGGTGATTAAAAATATCCTATTAGCCTAAAAACCTTGTATGGCCTTCAAATCTTGCTCCATTTCTTCATAATGGCTCCCAAGGTGGTAAAACTCATTTTTACCAAAGTCTTCAAAATTGCTCTAAAAATTCTTAATAAATTCTAAATAAATTTTAAATAAATTCTAAATAAATTCTAAATAAATTTTAAATAAATTCTAAATAAATTCTAAATAAATTCTAAAAGTTTCTATAATATTTCTAAGATGATAATATCAATTTAAGACTATTTTATTCTACCTTGGAAATTTTTTATAATAATAAAATCAATAAAATTAACTCAAAATCCTATTTTCTATAAAAATAATTAAAAAGACATGAGATTTCTTCCTCATGCTTCTTCTACCTACTATGTAACATTTATAGGTTTTTAATAAGTATTACATGTAATTAGAAGGCCAATATAGACATTGGTCTTAATAACTAACTCTTAATACTTAATAATAAGTAAAAATACTAAACCAACTAAAATAATTGCCTCCAAGACTTACTAAGACTCTATTTTTATAACTTTTCTTCTAATAAGACTTTTATATTTATAAATACTTCTAAATTCTAATAAATACTTAAATAATCAAAAAGACTCTCTAACCATCATATTTGTATAATTAAATGACTTAAGATTATATTTTTAACCAATCCACCAATTAAGATCCATTGGTGGAACTCATACAAATCCCTAATCAAGATCAAGGGCCCAAAATGATCCTAAGTCCAAGTCCAATTTTAAAATTGGATTCACCTATAATTAAGAATAGGCTATCTTTTTAACAAAACTAATACCACCAATATGTTTAAAACATAATTTAATCCAAAGATTGACTACTCATATGTCCAAATCTAAATTTCAAAAGCATAATTTTAATCAATTAATTAATTGTAATTTTTGACTATAGTTATTTTGCTAAAATATTTTAAAAAATTTATATTACTATCTTCTAATCTGAACTTAGATGAATAATAATAATCTAAATATAATCATAGTATTTTCTTCAACTAGATGAATTTTAATATGGTGATTAAAATCACCAGTTGCTAAACAATTTTGACTCATAATATTTAGAAGTTGGTAATTCTCAAAAATTACCAAAATCCATAGAATTCTATCCATAATTTTATTACTTTCTAATAATAAATTAAGCTAGTACAATTAATTTTAGATCTAAATGGTCATCCTATTATTAAGTTTTGATAATTTTTTATCCAATTTTCTACTAATATATTGAGCTTATTTTTTAGAATAATAAGAACATCTATTTTATAAGAATAATCTATTTAACAAGGATTTTAGCCACCAATAAATACTAATTAGTCTAAATTTATCATAACTATTGATTTTTGATTGATTTTGGGATAAAAATAAAGAACTAAGCTGTTTTGATGGCTCACATATGGCGACCATCTAAGACAACTCAAAGAGGCAGAGAACTCAAAATCTCTTGCTAAAGAAGGGCAAGGTGTTGGTTCTATTGGACTACACGGTCAAATAGTTAATCACCTAATTGAAGAGTATAAAGTAAATATAATGGTATTTATTTGAAATAGACTTCATTTTAATAAACAAGTTAAATCTTTGAAGTTAAAGCCATTTTTCCTTGTGGATGTGGGTTGTAACTAAGAAAGGTAATAAGTTGAAGAAAACTAATCATGTTATATTCAATTGTTTGGAAGGATCCAAAATAATTCAATAGCCAAAAGAATTTTTTTTCAAAACTGCCTTCTGCCTTCATCAGAGTGAATTTGGACTACATGGAATATAAAAGAATGAGAAGAAAAGTTAGAAATTAAAATCTAATCATTTTTCTTACATAGAACTAGCATTAGATCTACAAAAGGTTAATTCAACATATCAACCTCCTCCAACTATCTGGATTTGGATTTAAAAGCATAAGTATATTTAGACATATCTCTTGTTTTACAAAAGATGATCTTTCCTGCTGTAATACTAGTTCAATTGGGAATGACTTGATTGTTGACAACGAGGTTCAAATCCACATTGTCTTGAACACAACTTATGGCATAGCCAACTAAATTGCAACATTGAAATGTTAAGTTGGAAGTAGAAAATCACATTTAACTATTCACTCATTTTCTATTGATTTGGATCTAGGAATTCATAAATATCTTATTTTAGATTTTTATTTTTCATATATCTTTTGAAATTAAATTATATGCCATAATAGTGATGCACATTAAGACAATGGATGCATTTGGCATCCACTAGTTGTTAATAATATTTTATTTGCCTTGGTGGAAGCTTATTTGATTTCATAGAAATAAGAATTCAAAACCTCCTTCTTCCCTCATCGAAGTGAGTTTGGACTAGGTGGAAGATAGAAAAGCAATGTAATTATCAATAGAAGGAATCTAGACCTATAGATGCATCAATTGATTTAGAAATTAGACTCTCTATCAACTTGATTTTCTCAATTGGCCATGGGAAGGATTCAAGTTATCTCTCTTATATAGTTTAATTGGCGGTCTATTTTAGATGTAAATGTTGAAGGTCTAATTTAACTTTTGAGAAAAAAATTGGTTGTAATCTTAACTATTCATACCTTGTACTCCTTGTATCTACTTTCCGCAATTTTGGTTGGAAATACCTTTCTATTCAAGGTTTGTAATTGTACATTGTAGTAGACTTCTTTGACAAAAAATGGTCCTATATAAACAACATCAAACTTGGCTAGAAAATCAAGTTTCCTAGCATCTTGTATCATAACTAATATTCCTAGTTGGAAAACACGCTTCTTGTATTTCTTGTCAAAGGTAATCTTTCTGCACCTTTGGATTACCTCTATATGTTGTGCACTCATTCTTTTGATCTCATCTAGATCTTCTAATTTTTTCAATCGTTCTCTTAAGGATTAATCCATAGCCATTTTCTTTCTTACTAATACTATGGAAAATATCCAATCAATAATTTCTACCGGTTTGATAAAATTAGCTTGGAGTAGCTTCTCTAATTCATCCTTGACTACCAATTGTAACTGTGGATTCATACAACGCTTTTTTTGTCTAATTGGCATTGCTCCAGAGACTAAAGGTATTTGGTGTTGGGCTACCTTTAGCAGTATACCTTTTAAGTCCTTGTAAGATCATATAAATACTTCACGATACTCTATTATTATGTTCCTATACTTAGTAGTTTCTTCATCGCTTAATTGTGCCTCCACTTTAATATTTCTAGTTTCTTCTCCCTCCTTGGATACATCCATGTATTTCCAATCCATCTAGTGTATATGTGACTACTCTTCAGAGCCTCTATATCAATCGCTAGGAACGGGAGGATAATTGATAACACCTTCTTGTGTGATAATTCCCAATGAGGATTTTTGGAAGGAAAGGGTTGGAACTAAATCATTTTCATCCTTTAGAATCTCTATAGTTCTCTCTAAAGTTCCACCTATAGCTACTCCATATGCTCCTTCTTCTTTCAAAACTTCCAAACTGATTGTAAGTTCTTTGTTCATCTCCAACTCCTCCCCAAGTTCAATTTTTTCTAAAAAATTGATTAATTCTTTGATATCTAAATCAAAATTGGAATGTTCATTCAACCATTGAGTGAATTCTTTATCATCTATCTAATGATAAAGGCTTGGTCCAAGGCATCCTAATGGTTTCAAATTTTGATCCATTAGACTAGTCAAGGTTGAATGTTCTTGAACAATGGCTTTGTCTCGTCTCTTCCACATTAAAGTTGGTGAATCATCATCAGATGAAGAAATGACATGGTGGCTCAAGCTACTATGACTATGTTTAATAGCAATCTTAATCAGGTTATTTCAAGACCCAAAAGTAATATGGAATTTTTTTCCACTCCAATCAACTATTGCATCAATTACCTTCAACCATAGATAATCCAATAACAAAGAAAATGAATCCTTAGTTGTATACATGCATATGACATGGAAGGTGAGGATATATTGTTCATTCTTAATTAATACGTTATAATCTTTGCAGGGCTTTGGTTTGCCATATTAATGATAAATAGTGACGGTCCAATAATCTTAAGGCCTAGTTTTTTCATAGTCTACAAAGACATAATGTTTAGGCCGCTTCCTCCATCTACTATGGTATTTGGTAGAATTTTATCGACAATGGAAACCTCAATTTCTACCACCTTTATATCCATAGGCTTTTTATGAGATTGCATCTTTGCAATTATTGTAATCTTTGGTTTCCTTCTATGTATTGTAGGCATTTCAGTTTTCAGCATTTTTCTTGCAATAGGTGAAATCTCTAAGAATTGTGCTAAAAAAATATCAACCTTTAGGTTGTTTAGATCTGTCCATAAATCATATGAGTCTATCGCATGTTTTGTTTTGGCTTAAGATAGTTGTAATATTTGTGATTCAAGGATTCTTGGACCCTCCCACATATTGTTATCAAGATTGGTCTTAAGTCTAGCCTCAATATTCTCAATTGGAGTCAAAAAGTTTTTAATTAAAAGTTCAAGATTCACAAGTTTTTTATTTCCTCTGTTGGTCGCTTTGATCGCTTCTCAAGCAATTTTTTCTAAGTTTGAAAACTCAGATGGCCTTTCCATATCAGTTTCTTCTTTTTCTAATACCGGTGG
Organism: Physcomitrellopsis africana; assembly: GCA_036785485.1. Classification (NCBI taxonomy): domain Eukaryota; kingdom Viridiplantae; phylum Streptophyta; class Bryopsida; order Funariales; family Funariaceae; genus Physcomitrellopsis; species Physcomitrellopsis africana. The sequence continues at coordinate 920,919 of JAWRVF010000037.1, read as the reverse complement.
CATGTTAATTTTAGATCTAATCATAATTATTAAAATTGGCATGATAGGTGGCTTTTATACCTTTGAAGGAGGTAAACTATGGCTAATAAAGTTGAATTCAGAAGATATAGATTAGATTACTACAAATGAAGTGGAAGCTTGATCTACTACTTCACTATTGGTTTGATTTATGAACTTGACATCTTAAGAGCTCTAATCAATATGTGGTCGGTTGTGAGGAATTTGACTATAATTTTGATTTTGATTTAAAGGAATGAATCTAATATTAGTCTGAAGCCCGATTGAAGGGTTTTGATTTTGTCTATTATTGTAGTCATAGTACAGACTAGATGGCCTCAAAATATTATCATTAGAGGACTATCTAGCACCTCTATGATTATCATGTACTTATTGTATATAATTGCCTACATGCAACAGCAAAAAAATGATCCTATCATATTTCCTACACATGTCAATGGAATGGTAGCCACTGCAATTATCACATACTATTTGGCTTTCCACCTAATATTGATCAGGTGGATGTCATTTGCTACAAAAAGCATGAAACTTGTACCTTTGTCTATATTGACTTCCAAAACCTTAATTGGCTGACTGATAATTTTGGCCATTTATAAATAATATCTGCTATTCGGCCATAATATGACTACACCACTTCTCGCGATACCACTCTACTATTCATTAACCTTTCCCTGAGATATTTTTCAAATCTAATTGATCAAAAATGGATTAAAAAAATATTTTTCAATGCCCCCCAATTAGAAAATTGATCCATAAGTTGGAGATTATATCATTCAAACGCCATGTCTTTCGAGGTTGTTGGCAGCCATTTCAACTAAATATCTTCAATTCTACCATTATTGGCTATACATGCAGTCAAGAATTGAGACAAATGTTGATTTGTGTTTGCTCTTGGAAAACCTCTAAAGATAGGTAATGGACCTATGCTAGTTGTGCAATCACCCACCGCACCCATTTGGACTGCAATTGGGACTATTGGATCCCCCATTGCTATTGAAGATGACAATGTTCTACTCAATTCCTTAATAAAATAAACATTGCCTTTTCCAATTGTCTTTCCCAGACTTCCAGGCCTCCATAATTTGCTATTATTATTTACAAATAATTTTATTGATTGAAGTTGAGGTGAAAATAACAGATTTTGAATGGCAAGCAATTTATGGCATTTTGAAGAACCAATCTTGTTAGAATCGGCTGTATCTACTATTGAAAAAGTACCTAATAGAATATCCAATTCTTCTGTACCACATTCTCTTTTCGTTAATGGGCTTAAGAAATAAACTAATCTATTGACCAAATTATGTACGAGTACTCTTAGCAATTTTTTTAACAATATATATGTCTAAAATATTAAAGATTTGTCATGTTTTGGGTATGCTCGGATGTACCAACAACCATGCAACCATGATTTAATCCAACTCTATTGTAGCTTCCTCTTTAGATTTTGTTTTTGTTTATCTCGCAATAAATTTTTACTTGCATTGTCGTGTTGTGATTCGGCTATCATATAAAAAAATTATATATGTATATTTAATATACAATTCATTATATAATTAAGTGAAAGCTATTATAATAGATTTTATTGGTTATAGAATGTGATTAGGTTGCTAATTTAGAAAGGATCTATTAAAAAGGTTATTATTAAAATTTATATAACCTTATTTTTTCTTTTTAATAGTAATTTTGAGATTGATTTTATATTGATAATAACTTTATATATCTTTAGTCACCTTGATTAGACATTGGTGATCCTTAAGATCTTATTTACTTCTTTTATTTGATGCTTAGAACACATATTATATAAATCTTATAAAAAAAAGGATTAGAAAGAGATTTTTAGTGTGAAAGGAGGTAGTTAGGCCATCTATGTAGATGAATGGAGATGGATGATAGAAGTCTCTACTCCTATTGGCCAAAAATCATGCCCAATGGACTTTAAGGAGGTTGCCCGAGGGCTTATTAGGGATTAGGATTTATTTTTCAAAGAGAGTTGAACATTAGAGACTAGGATCAGCAAGTTTGGATTTTTGGATATGGTTTTGGTGCAAATCTTGCATGATTTGGACTTTTTATGAAAGAGATATAGGCACTCAAAGTTAGGATGTTGAAATTGTATCTATTGTCACACTTTTATGCATAATGCGCGCGTACAAAGAGCAATAGACAATTGGCGACTAAAGTTGGAAATAATATTTTCTTGATTATACTTTCTATATATAATTTGATAAAATCCAAGCTAGGCTAAAGGAGATATTGGAAGTTGAAATCAGTGAATGTAAGCTAAGGGCAATAAGTGACCCTACTTTACTACTAGTTACATTTTGAGCTATATCTTAGGCAATTTGATAGATTTTTGGCTCAAAATTTTTAAGAGTGTATATTTTTATGTCACAAGACTATATGCAAAAATTTGTAGCATTAAGATATTGGATTTGTGAGATATAAGGAAAATACTGCTTAGGTCTCTTTGAGCTAGGATTTTAATCACCTGCTAGGGATTTTGAGATATTAGACAATCAAAAATAAATTTACAATTAATTCTTTTTATGTGGTAAAATTTAAGAGAATTTTTTATATTCTAAAGAAAATTTCATAGAAATTGAATAGTTGGATCAAGACTTATTGGATTCAAAAGATTAGGAAGAAAAAAGTCCTTGCGGGTGAATAAAGTTTTAAAGGATTTTTGTAGAAATTTGAATTCTTTTTATATGAACCTACTTGAATACAAGAGAGTTTATCTATATAACTTCTCTTTTGTAATATTTTTGTATTATTTGTCCTTTTTATTAAGGACATATCACTTATTCGAATTTAGCCAATAAGTTTCAAATAAACTCTTTATAGCCAAGTACCCAATGTATTTTCAGATAGAAGTTCATGCCATCCAATAGAGCTCTCTCTTGTCCTTCTTTCAATAGGCACGTTTTCCTCAATGCAATGTTCTCATTATTATTAATCATAATCTTTCATTGTTTTTTTAAAATTACTTTTTATGTCCAATCTAACTACATATTTGGCTTCATTTTTGAATTGACACCAATTTTAGAACCTCTTTGTACATCATGCAAAAACTACTTGTTCAGCAGTTAATTGTCAACACTAAAAACTATTGTTATTTCCCTACAGTAGTGCCAAAAATGTGATTTGCCGTTTTACTTATTCTTCTAATACTACTTAGAATAAACTTGTAAAGTGAGGGTCGAACATGGGGAAAGACTAAATACATGAGATATACTGTTAGGATCACACAATTAACTGCTTTTGAATAGTAGAGTCTAATGAATATGTAAATGCTCTGAAATAACCCCGTCCTCTTCATCTTCCTACTACCTTGTAATTAAAAATATATTTTGTAATACTATCTCTCATAATTCTTCTATTGTAATTTCTTATCTTCCTCCAATCTCATAACAACATCAAGTGATATTACATTGTCTTAACAGATTGCATACAATTGCTTCACATTCCAATCACTGGAAATAACTTCTTATCAAGAAGCCATTCCAAAATTAATCATCCATCCAATATTTTCTTACTGCTGAACTCTCACAACCAATACGGTACAACATTTTCATTCATAATCAAAGTTCATTGATATATTTCATCTTCAGCTGCCAATTTGCCACATCAAACTCAATCATCAAATAATTACAATTTCTTACTCATCTACATATGAATTGAATTTTTTGTTTTATTCCTCACTACTTTACAGTTTATATAGCATAATCAATCGGAATGTATTCCAAATTCTCTATTACAGTCTAATACAAAAGAAAACAAAAGAAAGAGATAGCACCAAGCTTATCCTGACTCGTGACTCTCATAGTCGAGTCCCAATTTCTTCTTTTGTATTCTTGTTATAGTAATAATCAAGGTACCAACCGTCATCTTTCTTGCCTTAATCGCTTTTTCAACTTACTTCCCTATATTACCATCTATATTAATCAGCCAATGGATTAATCATCCAATTTATCAATTTTTAAATCTTATTCTACCATTCAAATTATCTATCTATTCTACACAAGTCAACTAAGCCAAGATCTATACCAAGATAGATCTTTATGAAGCATACAATCTGGTATATATGAAAGAAGAAGACAAATGGAAGACTACATTTTAGACAAGGTATAGATATTTTGAATATAATACACTTGCTATCTTTTGGTATTTAATGAATGATATCTTTTAAGAGTATGTAGATAAGCTTGTGATAATCTATCTTAATGATATCTTGATTTGTTCAAAAAATTTGGAGAAACATGAATAGCATCTAAAGTTGATATTATAAAAGCTATAAGATATAGGTTTGTATGCCAAGCTAGAGAAATATGTATATCATCAATCAAAGATAGAATTTTTGGAATACATCATATTTGCTCAAGATTTGATCAAAGATCTTAAGAAAATAGAAGAGGTTATGTAATGGATTAATCCAAAGAATCTAAGAGATATACAATATTTTCTTAGATTTGTCAACTTCTATCAGATTTTTATCAAAAATTATTTTCAAATTGTCATCTTTCTTATTCAATTCACATGTAAAGACAAGTTGGAATGGGAGCTTCAAGCAAAGAAGGATTTGTAAGATCTCAAGACAACATTCACCATAGCTCCAATGTTGATGTATTCAAATTTTATAAAAATATTCTACATGAAAATTGATACTTCAGATTTTGCATTAGAAACCAAAGCAATTTTGCCTTTGCGCCACTATTACATCAATGCCTATTGATTTTAATTTCTTTGATGAAGTATATGCTGCAACCACTAATGATGCTTTGGTCCTTGATATCAAGCATTGCCTCAATAAAAATATTAATAAATTTAAGCTTAAAGAAGATTTTTTATACTTTGAAGAATATTTATATATTCCAAAAGAATCAATATAATTGTTTCTTCTTTAATCTTACCATGACTTTCTAATTTCAGATTACTTTGAATTTAATAAGACCTTGGAACTTATTTCCCAAGATTTTTGATGGCTTCAAATGTAGAAGGTTGTGAAGGACTTTGTGCTTTCTTGTGATATTTGTTCGAGGTCCAAAAATCCTCAATATTGCCCTTATGGACTCTTACAACCTTTGCCTATTTTAAAATGGTTATGGTCTTCTATCTTAATGGATTTCATCATGAATCTACCACCATCCAATTTATTAGATAGCATCCTTGTAGTGGTTGATTGACTCACAAAGATGGCTTGTTTTATTCCTTGTAAAAAGATTGCTTCTAAAGAAGAAAAAACAAGGTTCTTTCTTGATAATATATATTAATATTATAGCCTATGAGATGATATTATATCTAATCAAGGATTTCAATTCACATCTAAATTTTGAAAATGCCTTTTTGAAATATTGAAGGTAGATATTAAAGTTTCTTTAGCTTTTCATCCTCAAACTAATAGCCAAATAAAATAAATTAGCCAAGTTTTAGAGTAGTATTTATGATATAACATCAATTATCAGCAAGACAATTAGGTTTTGTATCTATTATTAATATTATTAATATATAATAATATTATTTATGCTTCAATTCAATAAACACCTTTTTATTCCAACTGTGGATATCATACAAAGCTTGATTTATAGAGTACGCTAAAAAACAACAATCCAATAGTTGAAGGATTTACAAAGTATCTATCAAAACATCAAACAATCTTGAAGCTTCAATTACAAGTAGCTCAAGATGCTTACAAGACATCTGCAAATAAATTCAAGAATCAACCGCTTGCTTTTTGTATTTGCAATAAAGTATGGCTTCTTTGATAGAATATCAAGACCAAGTGGCTATAGGATAAATTGGACTATTGAAGGTTACAATCATTTTCCATCCAAAAATAAACTAATTTAGACGCATATTATTTGAAACTACCATCTTCTATGAAGGTATATCTAATTTTCTATGTCTTTCTTTTGGAGCCTTATAGAGAGCTACACATTTTGGAAAGAATACAATATTTGCTATTTAATATCAAAATCAAAGATCATAAAGAATACAAGATCAAAAATGTACTTGATTCATAGCAAAAGAGGAACAAATTAGAATATCTTGTTCATTGGTGTGACTATAATATCAATGAACACTTATAGAAGCCATCTAAAAATCTTGTTAATATACTTCAAAAGATATAGGAATTTTATTAACTCTATTTCTACAAATCCAAATGTATTTGATGATAACTTTTTGATAAAGATTGGATTTTGAAAATATCTCTAAAAGAAAAAAAAATCAAATTAAAGCCTTCATCAATATACAATTATTTGTTCTAAGATAAAATAGAGTGGTAGAAGCAAGTCAATCACTATGTCAAATCTTCACATATTAAAAGATTTAACAAAACAAGATTCAAAAGATTCACTTGCTATGCAATCTTTGAATGAACTAATGCAATTTTTACAGCCTTCAAATGAATAAAGTGAAGATAATATATTTTAGTACTAAGTAAAATCATAATTAGAGCTATTAGGAGCAACATCCAACTATACAAGTCTTGATTCTAATGCTCAAGCTTTAATAATATTGCTTGAGCTTAGAAAGGTGAATCATCTTAAATCTGAAATCTTATTTGGAAGATATTTTGAAGGCCACAATAAAAATCAAATCTTTGGATGGAATGCTTTAACAATGGAGGTACTAACTCAAGACTATAGATAATTTCTTTGAGGACTAGTAGAACCTATTGCTTAAGAATAAAAAATAAAATATATAGCTTCTTTAGTATAGCATATTCTTGGCTTTCTATGTATATAGGAAGATTTCCAAAGGTATGAGCTCTTCTTAAAATTCATCACTAGAAAAAGAAATGATGTTAAGAACATATACTTTGAAAGTTCATAAAACCTTCTAAAATATTTTAGAAATTTCTTAGTTAATAGAAGTAGCTTGAAAAGCTTTGTAATTAGTGAAAGGAGCTTAAAAAGCTTCCAAGTTAATAGAAAGAGCCCGAGAAGCTTTGAAATTAGTAGGAGCTACTCAAGAAGCTTCTTAATTTGATAGAAGCTACTCAAGAAGCTTCGTAGACATGGATATATATTAGAATGAAGGCTGAAGAATTCTTTAATCTTGACAATCCATCTCTTGGAGTTCTAGCTCACATTTTTTGGTATTGTTTGTATATTCATCTAGATAATTTAAATCCTTATTGATCTCTTCTTGGAACATATTTTTAATTCAAATTTCTTATTTTATATTCTTGTGTTGACAAAAGCAAAAAAATACATTGAATACGAAGCTCTTTTGCTACATGCCACTTTAAGTAAAAAAAATAGTGTCAATTCCTCTACCTCAATAAGTTGTAGATCCACTATCCCCTAACCATTATTATCTACCTCCAAAATAAGCAAATGGTCATTCTAACATTACTACATAATAAGACAAATACTACAAATCCAAACTAAGGTATTGAAATCAATTGCTTGGCTAAATTAGAACGGCATTGATCCTCGATGATGTCATGAGCTGCTATAGTGTCTATGAAAAAGCCTATAGCTTATTCTTACTCATTAGAAGTAGATTCTTTATAGATTTAGGAAGTAGCATCTCAAACCATGCTTGGCCTATATACTTGTAATGCAAAAGATCTAAGATAAGTGTCATGAATATAAAATCTATTCTAATAAAATATCTAAATAATATAAATAAATAGAAATAAATAAAAGTAGATTAATCTAATAATATCTTTTAAAAAAGCTTCCTAGAAGCTTCATAGATGTAATTTCATCTTTATATGTATTTTTAGGTGATTGATAGATTAAAAACTTAGCCAACAAGTTAGTCACATGTCACATATATTGGTAGTTTAAGGAATAAGTTAATTACATGGCACATATGTAAGAAACTTATCTTGTAAGTTTGATATATATATCTTGTAAATTGGACACATATTGAAGGTCCTATGGAACGCCACCATGTAGCTCTTAGATAGATAGTATATATAGAGACAAGACTAAAGCCTTCTTTACTCTTGTCAATTTTTTTCTTGCTTTTAATCTAGTTCAAGAGTCTTTATATGTATTAATCTTTGGCAATAGCCATTCTAGTTTTTTTTTGAATATATATACTTTCTTTTTTTTATTTTTTTATTTTCTTTTGACATAAATTTTATTGATTTATGCATCTTCTTTTAATTTGTGTCCTAAAAAAATTGACAAGAATGTACATTTAATATCAAAGCTTTGTCTTTTTTTGATTAAGAATAGATTATCTCTTTTTTATGATAAGACATAAGCATATTAGAAGTTGTGGATTATCCACTTCTAAACTAATATTATTTCTAGAATTTTTTTCTTTGTTCTTGAGTGTTTTATTTTATATTTCTTAAGTGAGAACAGACACCTTCTTTTTTATTATATTATCATAGCAGAGCTTGTTGAAATAAAGAACGTAATAGTATAAATATAAGAATAAATGAGAGAATTAATACTTGTAATGTATCAATTTAATTTACTACCACAAGAAGTAATAAGATTAGTAGGAAGTGAAGATATAGAAATGATTGGAATTGCTTCAATATCTACATCAAATCATATTACTTTATCAACAATGGAATATCATTGAAATATCAAAGAATCAAAAAATAGTTTGCTTGAGAAGTTTGATGGCACAAGATCTAAATTTCAAGGATTCATTAATCAGATATAATTGGTGATTGAACTTCAACCTCAAAGTTATCCAATTAAAGATCACAAGTTAAGTTTATTATAATATTATTTTCAGTTTTTTCTATGGATTATAATATGAAGTAAAGAAATTGATGCTCAGCTTATCCAATCCTCACACATTGAGTCAAGCAATTGACTTTGCTATGAAGTATGACAATCAACTTTTTGAATTTTGATCTAAGAGTCACACAAGAGAGCTTCAATATTATTATAATATAATAGCAATACCAATATCTTTTTAATATGTATATTTAAAAATAAAAGACATATAAATTGATATTATAAAAATTATATAATATAAAAATTTAAAGATATAAGATTATATGCCAAGATAAAAAAGTGTGTATTTTATAATATTCAAGTTGATTTTTTAAAATACATTATTTTGAATGATGGTCTCATGATGGATCCTAAAAAAGTCCAAATAATCATGGATTGGGAGATTTCAAAAATAATAAGGGATTTGTAATACTTTTTGAGATTTACCAATTACTACCAAATCTTTATCAAAAAAAATTTTAAGTTATAACTTCACTTATATGCTTAACTTATAAAGACAAATTTGAGTAGAGTGAAGAAGCACAAACATAATTTGAAGCTTTGAAGATAACTTTTACTTTTGTATCAATCTTGTATTGTGTCAACTTCTTTAAGGTATTTTTTATAAAAACAAATATTTCAAACTTTGCCTCACATGTAATATTATCACAAATAGGAGAAGATAAAAAATTTAATTCAATAGCTTTTTATTTTAGAAAATTTTTAATAATAAAGATCAACTATGAAATCCATAATAAAGAACTTCTTGTAATTATAGATTCTTTTTAAGAATAATATTACTATCTAGAAGATGTTTTTAGTCCACTCACTATATATATAGATCACAAGAACTTCAAATATTTCATGTCAATATACATATTGAATTGTTGTCAAGTTTGTTCAAATATGTCTTTATCAAGATTTGAATTTATTATCATTTATCAGCTAGAAAAATAATAAGGTCTAATTGATATTCTTTTTAGATATTTTTATCTTACAATAAAAGAAAGAGATATAGCTTTTGATCAAAAAAGGATGATCTTGTTGAAATCAAAATAATTTCATCTTCAAGCAATGAAATCAATATTAACTATTGATTCAATTTTTCTTAAGTAAGTTCAATTAAGTATGTCTTCAGACCCTTTTGTTCATGATATTAAAAATAATTCATTTAAGTCTCATGATACTTCCAAGTTCAAATTTAAAAACAATCTATTCTATTCTATTTTGTAAGTTGCTTATATATTCTAGAAGATAAAACACAACTACGTGATTTTGAAGCTCGTCACAACTTCTTTGCAATAGGATATTTTGGATACAACAAGTCTTTGGAACTAATATCAAGAGATTTTTAGTGGCTTCAAATGTGGAAGGTAGTTAAAGAATTTGTACAATTATGTGATATTTGTTCAAGATCAAAGACTCCTCATCATCAATCTTACGGACTTCTCCAACCATTACCTATATCAAAACAACCATGATCTTCTGTCTCTATAGAATATATCATAGATCTACCAATTCAAATTTATATGATTTTATATTTGTGATTATACATTGTTTCATCAAGATGATACATTTTATATCATGTACAAAATCTATCACAAGTGAAGAAATAGCTAAATTCTTCTTTGATAATATCTATCACTATCATGGATTATTAAAGGATATTATATCAAATAGAAATACATAATTTATATCAAAATTTTGAAGAATCTTTAAGATATTGAAGATCAATTTAAAACTATCTTCAACCTTCTATTTTCAAATTGATAGACAAACAAAATGAGTAAATTAAATTTTGGAGTAATAATTGAGATGTATTATCAATTATCATTAAGATGATTGGACAACTCTTTTACTATTGGCAAAATTTGCTTATAAAAATTTGATATATTCTTCTATTCAATAAACACCTTTCTTTGCCAATTACAATTATTATCTATAATTTGATATCTTTGACTTTTTAAAAGCTGATAATCTTATAGCAAAAGACTTGGAAAAATTGATTGTTAAAGCTACATGTAAAAATAAAGGTAAAATTCAAAAAAACTCAAAAATAACAAAAGACCAATACAAACATCTATTGTAAGAAACAACCTCAATTTCACATTGGTGATAAAATATGGTTACTTTATCATAATATCAAGATTATTTGTCCTTGTAAAAAGTTGGATTATTATAAGCTTGGACCATTTTTGATTTGTAAATAGATCAATCTAATTGCTTATCAATTAAATCTATCAAAGTCTATGAAGATTCATTTTATATTTGACCCATTTCTACTTGAGACATATAAGATAGTGGATATATAAGAAAGAAGACAAATGCCATTGCCTCTTATAGAAGTGGACAATAATAAAGAATTTGAAGTAGAAGAGATCTTAGATTCAATGCAACATTGAAATAGATTAGAATATCTTATATATTAGCGTAGATATGATATTAGTGAATGTATATGGAAGCCATCCAAGAATCCAATAAATGCATCAATTAAAGTCAATAAATTTTATTAATAATATCCATCAAAATCAAAATAAAGAGACAAAAATCTTTGCTATAAAGCAAAACAAGTTCAATGGAGATCTCATTCTATCTTGTATCATTAGTTTGTTATTTCTTTGGATTTTTTAGCACTAAAGAGATAAAAAATCAACCAATAAATTCAACTTAAGAGCTATTGTTTATTGAATTACTAGTATCGTAAAAGAGAAAGTTATCTTCAAAAAATCATTGGAATCTTGACTGCCTATTAAGTGAAAAAAAAGAAGACTGGTGAGATATCTCTATTTATATCTTGGATGGTTTTTTTTTAAAATATCCTATTTATCAATCCCATTGTTTACCTCATAGATTCTTTATACAAAATTTCTATGATTCTCTTAAAATTTCTTTTAGAGATTTTCTATAGACTCCTTGTAATTTCTTTGTTCAAAATCCTTGATTATCTTTGACATTCTCCATAGATTCTTTATTCAAAAACTTCTTTTGTACCCTGCGATTTTTTTGCAAACTTTTTGTACATTCCTTATAAATTCCATGTTCAAAATCCTTTGACGCTTTAAAGATGCTTCAAAGATTCTTAGATCAAAATCCTTTGATTTCCTAAAGATTCCTTCAAAGATTTTTTAGTCAAAATCCTTTGATTCCCTAAAGATTCCTTCAAAGATTTTTTGGTCAAAATCTTTTGATTTCCTAAAGATTCTTTCAAAGATTCTTTAGTAAAAAATCCTTTGATTCTTTAAAGATTTTGTTTAAAATTCTTTGGTCAAAATCCTTTGATTTTTTAAAGATTTTTTCAAAGATTCCCTGATCAAAATCCTTTGATTTCCTAAAGATGTCTCAAAGATTCTTTGGTCAAAATCCTTTGACTCCCTAAAGATGCATCGAAGATTCTCTATTCAAAATCCTTTGATTATCTTAAAATTTCCTTGAAGATTCTTTCAAAGATTCGTTTGAAACATAATAAATTCATTCAAGATGTAACATAAAAAAATGAGAGAGTGAAAAGTATTTATTTTCAATCCTAAAAGGATTTAAATAGACAGCTTAGGCCATACTCCCCTATGTCCAATCTATAATGTATTATAAAATTCTCTTAAAACTTAATGTTTAGTATCAACATCATCAATAACCCTCAAAAGAATTCCATCCATTCTTTTAGATCTCTTCCGTAAGAGTCTTTCCTTCAAAATATATTTGTAAGCTTGATATCTAATGTCTTTAAAATATTTCCCAGTCTAACCTTCTTCCTTCTTTAAAGTACTCAAGTATATACCAATGTTCCGTAATTTGCCCTCATACAAATCTATATTGAAAGGTAAGATTTCACCAATAGGGATTTCTATTCCCATTACGTATATATAATACATTTTGATCCTTTCATCTTTATCATAAGCAAATATTTTCTTTTCATAGGAATATCTTGCTCTAAATAATATATCTGCAACGAAGTTTTTTTTTCTACAAATATATATTAAGGTAGGATTCATAGATTTGATATATACTATCCATCTCAATATAGCAATATGAGGAGTCAAACACTTTGAAATTATATCTAGTACAAATAAATAATCTGTCTCCAGAACTATATTTGTTCCAATCAAATAATTTTTTTTTGTCTTTAATAGAATTAAAGCACTCCAAAGTTCTCTTTTAACCTAAGGATAAGCTATTTGCCTCTCAGTAAGAACTCTGGCTTGAAACTTGATAACAAATCTGTTACCCTCATTGTCATCTTGTCAAACAGTCCATCCAATGGCTATTGGGCTTGTATTTACAATCACAATCATTGGTCTTCTACATTGATAATCTACTTGCTTTCATATTAGTGGTAATATTAAAACTACCTTTAATTCTTTCATAGCTTTATCTTGCTCTTATTTCCAAAAAAAATCTCTTACTCTTTCTCAATAATTTATATAAAGGTTTTGCTATGTGTTCAAAATGAGGTATCCAAATATGATAAAATCCACAGGGTCCCAAGAAACTTCTTACCTCATTTGTATTCTTGCATGGCTTATAACTTGAAATTGCATCAACCTTCTCTGGATTAGGTTTTCTTCTATATGAGCCTAACAAATGTTCAACCACAATTATCTCATCAACTCCAAAACTTGATTTTTCAAAAGATAGAGTTTAATTTTCTCTTCAAGTCTAGCCAATATGTGGTCAAAATCATCAATGTGTTTCTTTACAAATGCCATGCATCCATCTTCATCTAGTTTTAAATCCATGTCTTCAATCTTACAACCTTTAATGAAAATATTATCTAAGAAAAGAATTATCTTATCTGGAATATAATCTTTTAAAATTTGGCTCATGGCACTTGTTGTTGTCGTCCGTCTCACTTACTCTACCAATACTGCCCAAAATAAATTTATAAAGGGGGATTCGAACACAGGGAAAGACTATCCGCATTGAGTTAACTATTAGGTTCACACAACTAACTACCTATTGAACATTAGAGTCCAATGCACACGTACATGCTTTTCTCTAAAATACTGCCGTCCACTCTATTGATTCTACTATTCCACAACTAAAGATAAATTTTGTGATACAATCCTCCACCCATTCTCCTATTGTAATCTTCTGTCTTCTTTTGAGCTCATAACAACAATTGGCAATGTCGCACCATTTCCATAGATTGCATACACCCGCTTCTCTCTCCAATCACTGGAAATAATTCCTCACCCAGAACGTCTTTCAAAAAAAATCGTTACTCCAATATACTCCTTCACCGCTCAACTCTCACAGTTAATATGGCATGACACTCTCATCTACAATCAAACTTCATTGACATAGCCGGTCTTCGACCTCTAATTTTCCACTTCCAGTTTTCTACTTATATTTCTCTACTGATATTTCAATATATCAGTACATCCTCAATCTTTCATTATAAATCAATTCTTTCCTTCATTGCTTCATTACAGAACTGCACTTTATAATATTCAGCACTTATTTAATATCCTTCTCTTAAAAATTAACAAGAGGTAGCACCAAGCTTACCCTGGCTCAGCACTATCACAGTCTGGCCCTTACTACTACTGTCCGAATCAATTTATACTTATCCCAATCAGTATTAACTGCTACACAACCGACGATAACCACTTTTTCTAACTCCCTTATCCATGTTGCCTTCTAAACTGGCCATTCATCGGCTTCTTGCTTACTCTTAATCCTACAAATTATGTATTGTAAATCCTAAAATTCCTACCCATTCTACATAGCCCCACTCCTAACTGTGCAACGTATTTGCAAACACAAAATTGATAAAACTTTATTATGAGGCTGGCTCCTGAGATTGAGATACTCTTGGATTTGTAGAAGGTTCCTCTGCGTCTGGTTCTAATGGCACGTACTCATCCTCCTCCGATAAATCCACATGATTAATCTTCAACTGCACTAATAAATCTTCATTATCCGCTTCCAATTCCCGAACTTGAGCCTCCAATTGTAAAATTCTGGCATCCTTCACCTCTAATTGGTGCCCTTGTTGCTTCACCTTCTCCTCCAGCTCATTAATATTCAAAACTAGGAGAACAAATTCTTGTGGCCGAATGACATTGGCTAAATCGCCCTCCAATTTTTCCACTTCACTTTTCAAGGCACCAATTTCTGTCTGCAGCTTCTCCATTCCAATTTTGTATTGGTCTTCCAATTCTACCTTTTCCTGTTCCAATTTCACTGCTTTATCACCTTCCGCTTGCAACTGACACTTCAGCGCTTCTCATTCCAAATCCCATATCTTGCGATTCTCTATTAACTCTTGCTTTTGACCATTCAGGATTCTTTGTATGCAATCTTTTTTATTTGCCCAATTTTTCTTTTTCTCTGCTACTTTCCGCTCCAATGCCAACTTGGACTCCGTCTTTGCTCTAATCAGGTATCCCTGTTCCATAATTTGGTGGCCTTTCTCCAGTATCTCCTTCCGACTAGACTCCAATTGTTATCTTAGATTCCCTTCTAGCTGACTCATGATAAGCTGCAATTGGGAAATTTGTTCCAATATTACTTCCGTGAAGTTCCGTTCTACCAGTAACCCGATGTTCAAAACTAGAGCCTCAACCACCCTCTCTATCACTGCACTAATTGAAGCCCGCCCTGGTGTAGTCTCTGGGATAGCCTCTCATTCCCGCGATCTACTGGATTCCCTAATTTCGTGCACCACTACCCTTGAGCCAACTGGTAAACTCCGCATACCCTGTTGCGGCATTAGAGAAGGCAAACTCTTCTCTCTTGCTGGTTGACTTACCGTGTACGCAATCATGGAGTGCACATAATTAGAGCATAGCAAAGAAGTGAATTTATCCATTTTTTGCTTTGCTCCCATTTCTACATGGATACGGATTGCTACAAAGGTTGCCCAATTAAACATCATGCCTTCTAATGTTCCAATCGCAGCAAACAACAAGCACTTGGACATGTACGTGGTATGTCGGTTCAAGCTTAGCCGCTTTTGAATGAATCGCATCCACTCCGCAAGCTCTGGAGTAAGTGCCTCTGCCACTTTCCAACCTTGATTTTTCTCAAAAGACGCCATGTCCTCTTTGAAGTAACTTCCCAGTCTGAAGTCACTGGACACTTTGACGCCTATCGCTAACTCACCTATTGATAACTATAATACCTTCTATAAGGTACTTTCATCCATCCTAATTATTCTCCTTTTTATTACACTTGAACCATCCTTTGGATTGTAATTTCTTATGTACTCTGCAACTAATTCTACATCAATTGGAGACAAATTATCCGATCCTCGCAAAAACATGTACATTCGTGCATTTCTGAAATCTCTCTGTCTTTGTAAGGACCAACAGATTTCCAACTTAATGGGCTCCATGTTGGTAACTACTACTAGGGACGATGATTGCAAGTTACTCTTGCTTCGCACGTTTCGGACATTCTCCTCTCTGTCCACAGCTCTCTTTGACCTCTCCATTGACATTATATAATGCTGATTACGTACTCCTCGCTCGAACTAATCGTTACTCTCTGATTGCACAAAACTTTACTTTCTAATAAGCATACACTCGGACGACCAAATTCAAAACAGAATGCTAATCAAAACTCCCATTAAGTGCCCTGATCTGTAGTAAAAGTAGTCTTCAGCTCGTCCTCTTCTGCAATTTTTATTTGATTATAACCCGAAAATCCGTCCAAAAAGGAATAACATTCATGCCCAACTATTGCGTCTAGTATACTATCTGTAAAAGATAAAGGAAAATAATCTTTCTTAATAGCCGCCTTTAATTTACGGAAGTTCTGACAGATACAAATTTTCTCATTTTACTTTGGCACTATCATAATTGGTGAAATTCACTATATGGCACTAGATATATAAAGCCTACGTCTAATAGTTTATCTACTTCCTCTTTGACCATGAGAGAATATTTTGGATTAAGACGGTGTTGTCTTTGACGAATTGGTGTAGCATCTTCCTCTAAGGTAATTTAATGCTCACAAACTTTGGTAGGAATACCTTTTAAATCCGCATACGACCAAGCAAAAGCAGATTTATGATTTAAAAAGAATTCTTTCCAATTTCATAGCTCTATATCCGTAATATTGGTGTATACTTTGATAATCTGGGATGTTTCATTAGAATCCAAAATAATGGATTGGCACACAGGTTGCTCATTAACCCTCGGATTGATTTGCTCTTCCTGCTCTGAACCCTTCATATGGGCCGACAAATTGGACTTACTCAATTCTAGTTCCAATATACCAACTTCATTTTCCGCATAATTATTCATCCAATCCGCGATGACATCGTCGAAATTTATTGCATCCTCTTGATCTAAAAAATATTCTCCTGGACCTCCATATTGGTGTAACACGCCTGCCTTCCGCATGTGAGTTGGATCCTTATCAACTTGCATCGCATTATTAACTTCGTCATACTCTGCCTCAAATTGGCCCTCATCTTCAGATGTTGCTTCTGTGCCCCTAATTTGCGACTCCCCATGATATTGAACTCGGTACATCTGTAAAACAATCTTGTCATTACCTTCCCCAATAGTTAATGTTCCACGGCCCCAATCGTTCCTAGCTTTGGCTTGATATAGCCACAGCCGACCCAATAATATTGGATATGATAAAGTGGAACTTTGTGATCGGAAAATAATATAATCAATTTCATATGTAATTCTTGCGATTACAGTATTAATATTGCTTAAGATATCCATTGATTTTATCCTACTATGATCTGCCATTCTCAATACCAATGTCGTGGATATTAATTGTTTTAAATCCAACTCCTTGATTGTATCGGCGTTCATTAAGTTCACACTAGAGCCACCATCCACTTGAACTCCAGGAATGAGAATACCATCAATTGATACATCGATAGTTGATGCTCCCGGATCGGGATTCAAACTAACCTCATGAATTTCTTTATTACGAACTCTACGTCGTATTAACGAGAAATTCAATGTAGAACGGCATTCTGGTGCAACTGCTAACAGTTGCTTCATGGTAATAGAAGGTTTAATTTCATCCAAATCTTTCATAATATCATATGGTTTCATATTGGCAATAATTCCCAAGGGCCTCTTCTTTTTCATGGATTTTAATTTGACCCTTTGAAAAAAATTTCTTACAGAGTTCGGAATTAGAACTGCTGCATGGACGTTGTCATAATTCGTGTCCATAAGAGGATCTTTTAATGGATAAGATGGCTCTTGAATCTTTGCAGATATTGGTACTGGTTTTGGTTGAACCATTATCTCGGGGCTAAGATTATTCTCAAGTTGCACAGACGAATTGGATTCCCGCGTTGATAATTCCTTTGATATTGGTGTTAGATTTGAAGCATCATTCAATGATTGACATTAGTCTGCTGCAACTGGTACTTCCAATTTTTGAATTGGATCTTTTTTCTTTTGTTGGGCCCAAGTAAGTACTGCACGGACGTATTTCACCTGATTTACCAGAGAATCTTGTGGTACTCGAATATTGTCTTCCATTTTATTTTGCAGCTGAATACACTGATCTCAGTTATTAACATTAAACGGAGCGTTGCACTGCTGGTAAGTATGTCCAGATTGCTTACAATTTCCACATACTGGAGCGTAATCATTACTGGCTCTAGGATTGGGACATTCACTAGCATAATGTCCTAGCTGCCTGCATCGATAGCATCGAAGCAGTCTTCTTCCTCCTCCATCTGGTATATAGGGCGTCTTGACTGGTATATACCGGCTAGGCTTGTTCCAAGTTTGATGGATAAAGGATCCCGATCGACCAGTTGGTATTATAGGATCTGAAATTGGGTTCTAAATAGGTGGATATTGGAGTTGTCCTTGCTCATTTTATACAAAACCTTGAGAATTGGGTTCACCTTCTTGGTTATACTCAGAATTTTGAAAATTATAGAAATTTCTATTTTGTTTAATAGGACAATTTCCGTTCCAGCCAAACCTATTTCCAGTCTGAACTTGATTAACATCCCACGAAGTTGGTTGAAGCATAGTTTGATTTCCTAACTGATGTTGCCTTCTTAAATTCGAGCAATTTGTGGTTACATGCTTACCTCCACAAAAGGTACATTGTACCATCATTTGGGGTGGTGAAGGGCACTCTGTTACTAAATGGCCTTGCCCCTTATAATTACTGCACCAAATATTAGGACATATATTAGTCGATTTATTCTTCTTTTCCTTATCCTTTGCCAGATTAACAGCCAATTCGTCCATCTTCTTTGTCAAAGTTAACAACAAAGTTTCATTTAGATCCTTTGATACTAGTTCATTAGAGAACTCTTTCATAGATATTGGTTTTTGAAATGGGAAGTATGGGAAATACAGGACTGCAGTTGTTGGTGGTACAGCCTGCAATGGAACAGCATTCACTATACATTGCAAATTAACACTAAGATTTGTATCGTAGTTAATTGTCCTTGGGTAACTATTCACTGTTTCATTCCAGGTTGATATTTGATATCTTCCTTGAGATGGAATCAGTGTAGCTCCTGTGGTTAAAAATTGGTCATAATGACATTCCTCTCATACCTTAGCTTGGTCAAGTGAGGTAGCTACAATCGCAGGTTGGGCCTCCTTTACAAACATCTTTAATTTTAATGGGTATAGTCCGTTAACTAATATGGACATAACAAATGAGTCTGGCATTTGGTTATTTGGCCATTTTCGAAGGATGTCTGCTATTCAGCCATAATATGACTGCACCGCTTTTCCCGGTATCATTTTGCTATTCATTAATCTTTCTCTAAGACGTTCTTCAAATCCTATTGATCAAAAATGAGTTAGAAACGTATTTTTCAATGCTTCCCAATTAGGAAATTGTTCCATGGATTGGTGATTATACCATTCAAATGCCATATCTTTCAAGGTTGCTAGCAGCCATCTTAACCAAATATCTTCAATTCTACTATTATTGGCTACACATGCGGTCAAAAATTGAGACAAGTGTTGTTCTGAGTCGGCTCCTAGCAGACCCCTAAAGGTAGGTAATGGGGCTACGCTAGTTGTGCGATCACCCATCGCATCCATTTGTACCGCAATTGGTATTGTTGGACCCCTCGTTGCCATTGAAGGTGACAATGTTCTACTTACTTCCTCGTTAAAATAAATGTTGTCTCCCTCAATTGGCTTTTTTGGAGTTCTAGGCCTCCGCTCTTTAGTATTATTATCTGCGAATAATTTTATCGATTGAAGTTGAGGTGAAAATGACGGATTTTAGAATATATTGAATTGGCCCTTACTGACAAGCGATACATTCCCTACTAAAGAATTAGCCTTGCCAGAATTGGCTGTATCCACTATTGAAAAAGTACCCAATGGAGTACCCAATTCTTCTGTGCTCCGTTCTCTTTCCGCTAATGGACTCAAGAGATACATTGGGCTATTTGCGGAGTTACCCGCGAGTGCTTTTGGCAACTTCTTTAACGGTATATATGTCTAAAATATTAAAGATCTTTCATGTTCTTGGTATGCTCGGATATGCCGACAGGCATGCAACCACGATTTAATCCAACTCTGTCGACGCTTCCTTTTTAGCTTCCGTTCTTGCTCGTCCCGCAACAAATTTCTTACTTGTGCTCTCTCTTGTCTTCCTTTCGACTGACGTATTTTTCTCAGAGCAATGTTCTCATTCTTATTAATCATAATCTTTCATCATTTATTATTGACATTGCTTTCCATCACTATTATAACTACTTATTCAGCAGTTAATTCTTAATACTCAATACTATTGTCACTTCCCAGCAGCGGCGCCAAAATGTTGTTGTCGTCCGTCTCACTTACTCTACCAATACTGCCTAGAGTAAATTTGTAAAAAGGGATTCGAACACAAGGAAAGACTAGCCGCATTGAGTTAACTATTAGGTTCACACAACTAACTACCTACTGAACATTAGAGTCCAATGCACACGTACATGCTTTTCTCTAAAATACTGCCGTCCACTCTATTGGTTCTACTATTCGACAACTAAAGATAAATTTTGTGATACAATCCTCCACCCATTCTCCTATTGTAATCTTCTGTCTTCTTTTGAGCTCATAACAACAATTGGTAATGTCGCACCATTTCCATAGATTGCATACACCCGCTTCTCTCTCCAATCACTGGAAATAATTCCTCACCCAGAACGTCTTTAAAAACAAATCGTTATTCCAATATTCTCCTTCACCGCTCAATTCTCACAGTTAATACGGCATGACACTCTCATCTACAATCAAACTTCATTGACATAGCCAGTCTTCAATCTCTAATTTTCCACTTCCAGTTTTCCACTTATATTTCTCCACTGATATTTCAACATATCAGTACATCCTCAATCTTTCATTATAAATCAATTCTTTCCTTCATTGCTTCATTACATAACTGCACTTTATAATATTCAGCACTTATTTAATATCCTTCTCTTAAAAATTAACAAGAGGTAGCATCAAGCTTACCCCGGCTCAGTACTATCACAGTCTAGCCCTTACTACTACTGTCTGAATCAATTTATACTTACCCCAATCGATATTAACCGCTACACAACCGACGATAACCACTTTTTCTAACTCCCTTATCCATGTTGCCTTCTAAACTGGCCATTCATCGGCTTCTTGCCTACTCTTAATCCTACAAACTATATATTGTAAATCCTAAAATTCCTACCCATTCTACAGCACTTTGTATGTATGCCATTGAGTTAGTAGCGCCTTGTGGTAAAATACATATGCGCACAAATTTCAATGGAGTCTTTATTATAGTAATATCCTTGCTTTCTTTAGCTAGTTAAAATTGATCATATTCTGAATACAAGTCTCTAATAGAATAGATAGAGTGGTTTGCAAATGCCTTAGCTACTTCATCTACAATTAGACCAGTACCCATGTTCTTTATGGTGACTTTGTTAGCTGATTGCATATCTTGAATAAATCTTAGTGCTCTATACTTTTTAGATATGGTAAATCAACAATTGGAATAAGGTGCAATAGAAGGTTCAAGGATTCCTATTTTCACCTTTTCTTTTAATAAATCTATCAATTTTGGAAGTAAAACTTTTGATACAGGAATTAGCTTCAAATCCCATGATACATGAGGCATGGTAAAAATAAGCATTGATACAACTACACTTGGATTAACATAACCAATTTCTTTTGGTACAAGAGCAAAAGCCTTACCATGTTTAGATATCATCTCCAAAAACTTCACCCTTTCTTCTTCATTTAAAAATTCACTTCTTCCAATCTTCAACTTATTTAGAGATTTTCAAATAAACTTGTAACCAATCTTCCCTGGTTCCTTAAGACTTGATTCTTTTACTGCTTTCTCAATATGTTTTAAAGTATCAAGAGATAATTGAGTAGCAATTGGTTTTACCTTCTTAACCATCATCTTATATTTGATATTTTTTCTTGTTTCTTCTTTAATTCTATAATTCTTAATCGTCTTTAGCTTGGAAGTCGATTTTCTAATTGCTTCATATAATTCCCTTGAATGTAAATTCATAAATATTCCTTCATATTCATCCAAACCTTCTTCAAATTCCAAGTCTTTTAAACTCTTAAAACCATTGTTCAAATCTTCTTCTAAACCTTCTTCATCAATCACCCTAAAAATAAATTCATCACTTGAAATCAAATCCATGTTTTTTAGCCTTTTTTGATTTTTTTTCATACATCTTTGATATTTATAATTCAAATTCTCAATTCTTGAAAACTTCAAAATTCTAAATTTTTTAGAATCCAAAAATCCATTTTCAAACCTATCTACATTGAAAAGTATACAACTAGAGGACTTATCTGCATCCTTGGATCTCCCATCCTTAAAGATATTCTTCAAAAGCCCAAATAATCATCACTAATTTTCAAAGAGGTTTCTTTTAATTGTTCCATGTTTCTTTCAATATTAGTCATTACAATTAGAAATTGTATTGATTTCTTTCTATCACAATTTTTAATTCTTGTATAATGTGAGCCGTCATCCAACACCTTAGTCTCCATTCTTGTAGCTGTAATGTATGGTTGTCCTAGAATCATAGGATAGACAACAAATTCTTATACAAAGAAGTTTTGCTCCACCTCCACATCTCCAATTCTTACCCTCACTGCTAAATATGTTCTATATAATTCACCCCTCTCATTACTTATAGCCTTTATTATCTATCTATGGTTGGTGTCAATAGGCCACATTCCCTTTTCATAAATAATTTTAGACATTATATTGATCTTAAATCCATGATCAATTAATGCCAAATAGGTTTTCTTACAATTTTTAATCTTCACCTTAGTTTTTGTAGTAGCCCTATGTTATGGACATAAGATTTGTTCCAATAACTATCTAATTAATATAGATTAATAGAAGTAGATAAAATAATTTAATTTAATAATATCTTAGAAAGAATCTTTCTAGAAGCTTCATAGACGTGGAATCATCTTTATACATGTCTACAGGTGATTGATAGGTTAGAAACTTGGTCGACAAGCTAGCCACATGTCAAACATATTTGCAGCTTGAGGAACAAGCTAGCCATGTGTTGCACATGTTGGTAGCTTGAGAAACAAGCCAAGTATGTGATATACATGTAAAAAACTTGTCTTATAAGTTTGACACATGTCTTGCAAATTAGATAGGTATAAGAAGAATATCGCCATGTAGCTCTTAGATAGATAGTATAAATAGAAATAAGAATAAAGCCTTCTTTATTCTTATCAACTTCTTTCTTGTTTTTAGTCTAGTTCAAGAGTCTCATGTATTTTCTAATCTTTATCAATAGCCATTCCAATTTCTTCTTAAATATACATACTTCTTTATTTCCATCTTATTATTTTCTTTTGACATAGTTTTTACAAACTTATGTATCTGTTTTAGTTTGTATCCTTGACAGATTGACAATACTAAAGTTACAATATCAGAGCTTTGTCTCTTCTTGATTAAGAGTGGATTATTTTTTTTTTTGATTAGGCATAAGTATATTAGAAGTTATAGATTATCCACTTCTAAATTGATATTCTTCCTAGAATTTTCTCTTTTGTTCTTGACTGTTTTATTTTGTGGTGAGAGTAGACATCTTTTTCTTTTTCTATTATAGTATCATGGTAGAGCTTACTGAAATGAAAAATGCAATGGCTGTCAAGGATATACTTGTTAGAACCTTCTAGAATATTCTAGAAGAATCCTACAACTCTCCAAGACCTTTTAATATCTTCCAAGTTGATAGAGAAGCTTCTTAGTTGATAGAAGCTACTTAAGAAACTTCCTAGATAGCAAAATTTGTCTCAAAAGTTTTCTAATTAGTAGAAGTTGCTTTAGAAGCTTTTTAATTGGTAGAAGTTACTTGAGAAGCTTCCTAGATAAGAGTATATATTGGAATCAAGGCTGAAAAGTTCATCAGTCTCGACAACACATCTCTTGGAGCTTTGGCTCACCTCTATGGTGTTGTTCTTGTACTCATCTGATATAATCTAGCTCTTATCAGTTTTTCTTGAATTCTTTGTTTGAATTTCTTGTTTGTATTTTACATCCATGACAATTTGTTGAGACTACTCTTATCTCAGATATCAGAGCTAGTTCCTTCTTGTTGGAGTGTGGATTATCCCTCTTCTTCAAGATACACTAGTGTTTTAGAGTTTGTAAATTATCCTCCTCTAAACTAATATCTTTTTTATCATAATATTGGAGTCTTATTCTTCTTAGAGAGAGTAGATTATCCCTCTTCTTGAAGGCCTTAAGGCGTTTTAGAGGTTGCAAAGTATCCTCTTCTAAATGAATAATTCTTCCTTGTAGAAACAATTACTTCCTTTCTCTTAGAATGGTTAGAGGTCAAGACATTAATATGAATGAAAGTTTGGAGTCCAAGATGGATGCCATTATGAATGCTCTTGCTATGTTATCATAGAGAACTACGATGATCAAAGGAGTCTTTGCAAGACTTCATAATGATGGAGCATCCAAAATAGCACAATTTGGGCTTCATCAACCTCAAGCTTCTACACCAAAAGAAGCAGCTTTACTTGTGGTTCAATGAGAATCATTGCTTCTACAACGAAAGAAATCTTGAATTAGTCTTCCAGACAAGTTTGATGGCACACGCTCTAAGTTTCAAGGTTTTGTCAATTAAATCAAATTAATAACAACTCTACAATCCGAACGTTATCCGACGGAGGAATCACACATTGGATTGGTTGAAACTTTGCTTACAGGACAAGCTCTATCGTGGTTTACTCCTCTATTTGAAAAAGATCACTGATTTTGAACAACTTTGAGACTATTTGGAGGCATTTGTGGAAGCATTTGGCAAGCATGACAAGGCTTGATGGGCTACAACAAAAATTTGATCGCTACGACAAGGGACTTGCTTTGCATCAGTCTATGCATCGAATTTCACGCAATTAGCATGCGACATCAACTCGGATGAAGAAGCATTGATTAGTCAATTCTATTGGGATCTAAGGGACGATGTGAAGGATTTGTTGTTATTTCTTCCTGATCCACAAATGCTCAACGAAGCCATTAGCCAAGCTATGAAGTGCGATAACCGCCTATTTCAACATCGCTAAGACCAATGCTCCAGACAACATATAAGTCGTCATGGCGCAATTATATCGGCAAGTAGCCTAAATTCACAATTGGAGATAGAGGACATGTAGATTGATGCGGTACGTATCAAATTCCTTACTCTAAAAGAAAAGAAGCAGTGTATGGAAAAAGGTTTGTGTTTTTATTACGGTGGAGAAGGCCATAGAGCTGGAAATTGTCCTAAGAAGCAAAATGGACGGAGCATCAAGAATAGAGGTGCATTTGTTTAGGAAAACGAGGATGCCCAGCTACAATAGGAATCATGTGGTTGGACAAATCAAAACCAGGTTCCTCTCTTTCTATTCAACTTACCCGTTGTTTTACAATTCTTTTATCTTTTGGTCCTAAAAAACTAAAAACCTTAGCTTTATTAGATTCAAGAGCATCTGCTTGTTTTTTAGACCAAGAATATGCTAAGTGTAACAAAATTCTTTTAGTACAGAAATTCAAACCTGTTCATGTAGAAGTAATAGATAGACAACCTTTATTATCTGGTAGTATCACCCATGAATCAGAACCTATAGAAGTGACGTTTAAAGACTATAGTAGTTAATTTTTTTTAACATTATTAACACACCATCAAATCCTATTATTCTTGATCTTTCTTGGTTAGAAAAATATAATCCATCCATAGATTGGAGGTTGTGGAGGATAACATTTCCCATAGAACAACCTAAAGACAAGCCTGGAAGAAGACCCCAAACCAAAAAATCCTTGTTCATTGGAACAAGAATGTTTGTAAGATCATGCAAGAAAGGCACACCACTCGTCATTTATGCGATTCCAACTAATGGAGAGCAGATTTCAACAGCAAATATACCAGAATGATACAAGGATTTTCAAAACGTGTTCTAAAAAAAAAATGTTGACATGCTACCAGAACATTGACCATATGATTGTGCCATAGAAATACAAGAAGGAGCACAACCGCCTTTTGGTCCAATCTACAAACTATCGCAGACGAAGTTGGCTGAGTTGCAGAAATACATAGACGAGAATTTAGCCAAGAACTTCATTTGTCATTTAAAGTTGCCAGCTGGGGCATTAATTTTGTTTGTGAAGAAGAAGGATGGCTCATTACGGATGTGCGTGGACTATCGAGGTCTCAACAAGGTGACAAAGAAGAATCGCTATCCATTACCTTTAATCTCTAGTCTTCTGGAACAACTTGGACGTGCAAAGATCTTTTCAAAGATTGATCTAAGGAGAGCTTACAACCTTGTGTGAATCAAAGAAGGAGATGAATGGAAGACAGCTTTTTGTACAAGATATGGTCATTTTGAGTATACTGCTTGAGTTTTATATTGATCCATAAATATTGCCAAAGCTCCTAGAATGGTGTCCATGTTTGATTGGGCTCTAAAGGAAGCCCCTCTAATATCCTCCATATTACCTTAGTCAAAACTAGTAGTCCCAAAGCATCTCTCAATAGAAGCATCAAATATGTTGGGTAGAGAGAATTCGCCTTGGGAAAACGCCGGGTTCCTAGCTGCTACTAGAACTAGCAGAGAACATAAGAGGAAGCCATGCAAGTATCTTCTATCCTTGCACAATATTTGTTCAAGCTTTCAAATTATACTTGTATTATATTTATACAAGACTTGTACAAATATAAAGTATAAATCCTTGAATAATACTTGTATAAATACTTATATAATACTTATATAATACTTGTACAGATATTTGTATAAACACTTGTATAAAATAGTGTATAATCCTTGGTATAATACTTGTATAAATACTTATATAAATATTATATATAATACTTATAAAATACTTATATAAATATTTGATATAATTACAAATATATATACTTATAAAAAATATATAAGCAAAGTGTGTATATATTCAAGTATACCTCAAAATACAACTGCACATGAGGAACATAAGTTATACAACAAGCTGAAATTAAATAAATCACTAAAAATTCATCCAAAGGTATACTTGTAGCTTATAGAAAGCCAATGATCCATTGTAAGACATATCAAAATTTTACAAATAGATGACTTACTGTTTAAAAGTTATAGCTAAAAGAAATAGGCACCAAAATTTTCCAACAAATGCAAAAGCAGCAAAGCTCTTCTTCACTTCAGCCTTTGTTGGGATTACTTCCCTCCTCCAAATTGGGCATGCAATAGCTTTTTAAAAAGCCTACTCTATCATCTAACTTATTCTAAAGTTTCGCATGCATGCCTCTCAAACTCCAGATTTTATAGCTAGTTAATTCCGCTCTTCAAACCCTAGCAATAATTTGCCCTCTTGACACTTCACGGCTTATAAAACTTTCATTAAAGCTCCAAATATATTGATTTTTGTTTTCATAAAAAGCTTATATAAGCTACTATAAGCACTTAAAATATCAAAAAGATTAAAGAGATTTTCCGACTTAAGTAATTAAACAAAGTCTTTGTCTATCTTCATTAGGTGGCAGCAAACCCTTTCCGACTCTCAAGCTCACAACTTTTGCTCTCCAATTCCAAATGCTACAAGAGATGTCTTGAAAAAAAGCTAGTACAATTTTCCATTCTTTTAAAAAGTTTCACTAAGAAAGACTCGAAATCAAACTTGCAATGGCAGATCGAAGTTTCTGCCGTCACTTTTCAATAGCAGCAGACCTCACTCTACTAAAACAAGCATAACGTTTTGCTCACAACTCCAATACAAGCGAGTAAGTAGGTTCTAAAATCCTCACAACTTGAAGAACATACACCTCAATTTTTATAAATGCCTTTATCTCCTTGGAGCTATTTCTTTCCAAAGTTCACTACTTGAAACTGCCCAAGCCTTAGGTCTAGCAAGAGGAGTATATCTCTCTTTCCTTCCATATTAGACTATGACACGCCCACATGGGTAGCCAAATCCTATTCGTCAGGCCCTATTCACCCCATGCTCTTCTTTCTTATCCCTCACAAGGTCCATTCTATCTCAAAAGTCAACAAGAAAGGTAAAACAACCTTTATCTTTCTTCTAATTATGAAAGAGTCTATTCTAGGATATAAATAAGATAGGAACAAAACAAATAGCCATCTTAAATTACTAATTAAGTGGCTATAATAAATCCTCTCCTTAGAATATCTTCTAAAATAATCTCTAGCACTCATACATGTAATAATAATAAATAGAAGATATATAATATTTTTACACAGTGCATGTAGATGTAATATGATACTGTATATACGAATCACAAGAATCTAGAGTACTTCATGTCAGTTCGGATTTTAAACCATCGTTAAGCTCAATGGAGTATGTCGCTATCTAGGTTTGATTTCGTTAATACTTATCGGCTATCACAGACACAAATTATAGACTTGAAGTCTAAATAAGAAGTTCAAGAAGAACTGGCAGGAACTGGATTAATCAGATAAGTACAAAAACAACACCAGAGAGGTGAGCTAGAGCTCCAAGAGATGTGTTATTGAGACTGAAGAACTCTTCAGCCTCAACTCCAATATATATTCCTACCTAGGAAGCTTCTCAAGCAACTTCTACTAATTAGGAAGATATTAGAAGGCTCTGGAAGATTCTAGAGAGTGCTAGAAAACTTCTAGAATATTCTAAAAGATTCTAATAAATATGTCTTTGACACCAGGAGGATATTAGAAGGCTCTGGAAGGTTCTAAAGAGTTCTAGGAAACTTCTAGAATGTTCTAGAAGGTTCTAATAAGTATGTCCTTGACATCACCTCCTCCTTTAGCTTCGAGGTCTCTGAGAAGCCATTTGAGATGTATACTCACAAACGTAGGAAATCAAAAATTTGTCGCATAGTCTCTGTAATATACTCCAGCTGTCGTTCACGAGGCAGATAATTCATAGATCCTTGTAGCCATTGATAATGACCAATACCTTCTACTTGAGACCATGCTTGAACTTCTGTATCTTCATTGTGGAAACGACCTAAAAATATCGCTTTGCCACTATTTGCATGGGTTGGTTCAACTTCAAAGACAATTACAAGTGACTTGCTGCTTGGTATTCTTTGACGTCTTCTTGGCTCTTCTAATTCTTTGTCTGGAGGTCGACGTCGTGAGTTACTCGATTGAGATGGTACCACTAGTACAGATTCTACATTCTCACTAGCCATATCTAAATACACCTTCATATTAGATATCTTGATACTATGAAATACAACAAGTTATAGTTTGATGAGACGTGGATCTCTTTTCTATTCATTTCTCCAGAGAAGGCTTCATCTTCATGCTTTATTAATGACCAGCTTTTGATATATTAGAATATCGTCAATGGAATTTCCGTACCTTTTGAGATGCATTGGCAAGATTTTTGGCCAGTTTCCATGTTCTTTCATTAATATCATAACCGCTCCAATGCACAAAGTACTCTAATTTATTCCATCTTCGCGGTGAATCTAGTATCCTTTCCATCTCATATTCTTCGTTGTTTTCAATTTCTATACTAGGTGGCGGACATTGCACTCTTCCAAGAAAAGATGATTTCCCATAAGGCTCTAACAGAGAAACATGAAAGACAGGGTGTACCTTCAAAGCAGCTGGTAATTCTAAGCGGTATGCCACAGGATTGATCTGCTTTTGGATAACAAATGGTCCCAATCTTTGGTAGTTCAACTTAGCACATGGCCGCTTGGTCTTGATATTCCATCGAAGCAGACATATTTTATCTCCAATTTTGAAATTAGGTGCCTGATTCCGAAATTTATCTGCAGATGCTTTGTAAGATTCTTAGACAATTTGCAATTGAAGCTTCACTGTGGTTTGAAGCTCCGATAGTTGCTGCACCAATCCTTCAGCTGTTGGATTGTTATTCATTGACGGACTCAATAGATCAAGCTTTGGATGGTATCCATTATTGGAAAAGAATAGTATTTTCTGAATCGACCCCTGAATGGTGTTGTTATATGCAAACTTGGCTAGCGATAGATATGCGATCCAATCATCTTGTAAATAGTTGATGTTGCATCGTAAATACTGTTCCAAAACTTGATTCACCCATTTTGTTTGGCCGTCAGTTTGAGGATGGAATGCCGAAGAAAGCTTGATGTCTACCTTCAATATCTTAAAAAAAGATCTCTAAAACTTTGATATAAATTGGGTTCCTCGATCCGACACGATATCATCTGATAGACCATGATATCGATACACATTATCAAGGAAGAGCCTTGTAGTATCTTTGCTTGACGATGTCTTCTTATAAGGGATAAAATGTGCCATCTTTGTAAGTCGATCCACCACAACAAAGATGTTGTCAAATGAATTCGATGGTGGCAGATTTGTAATAAAGTCCATAGAAACCGAAGACTATGGACGACACGGAATGGGCAATGGCTATAGAAGTCCATAAGGGCGATGTCGAGGGTTCTTGGATCTTGAACAAATGTCACAAGAGAGGACGAAATCCTTCACATCCTTCCACATTTGGAGCCACCAGAAATCTCGGGAAATAAATTCCAAGGTCTTGTTGAATCCGAAATATCCCATAGTTAAAAAGTCATGACGAGATTGAAGGACTCGAAGTCGTGCTGGCCCTTTTGGGATATACAGCCGCTCTTCAAAGTATAAGAGATCTCCTTCAACTTTGAACTTGTCATCATTGATACGCTGCTTAATATCAAGGACTATTGAATCTTCAATGGTCACAGCACGTACCTGGTTGAGGAAGTCAATATCAATTGGCACCACAGCAGCAGAAATCCTGAATTACTCTGGCTTTAATAATATCGTACACTGTTGATCAAGCGCTGCTTTTTCAATCTTCGGCGCAAGATATGATCTTCTTGATAAGGCATCGGATAGTCCTTACTGCTTTCTAGGCCGATAAGTATTGATAAAGTCAAATCTAGATAGCGACATATTCTATCGAGCTTGATGACGGTTTAGAACCCGAGTAGACATGAAATATTTCAGATTCTTGTGATCCGTATATACGGTCATTGGATGCGCAGCTCCTTCGAGGAAGTGACGCCACTCTTGGAAAGAATCCACTATAGCAAGGAGTTCCTTATCATGAATCTTGTAGTTGATCTCAGTCGCAGAAAACTTCCGTGAATAGAATGCAACCGGATGAAGCTTATTATTGATGCCTATCTGTGAAAGTACGGCTCCTAAAGCAAAATCCGAAGCATCGATTTCCAAATAGAAAGCCTTTGCAAAGTTTGGATGTACCAAGATTGGAGCCGTAATAAATGCCGTTTTAAGATTTTGAAATGCTTTTTCTACTAAAGGTCCCCATTTCAGCTTATCTTTACATGTTAATCAAGTGAGTGGAGCAGCAACTTGAGAATAATTCTTGATGAAGATCCGATAGAAGTTAGCAAAGCCGAGAAAACATTGTACGTCTCTAACCGTCTTTGAAACTTCCCAGGACACAATTGCTTCCACCTTCTTGGGATCCATCTTCAAGCCTTCCGTAGTTGCAACAAATCCTAAAAACTCCATCTCAGTTTGGTGAAATAAGCACTTCTCCAACTTGGTGTAAAGTCCTCGCTCGCGTAGTTTTTCGAGTACCAAACAAACATGCTTCTTATGTTTTTCTTCATTCTCAAAAAATA
This sequence comes from Physcomitrellopsis africana, assembly GCA_036785485.1. NCBI lineage: Eukaryota > Viridiplantae > Streptophyta > Bryopsida > Funariales > Funariaceae > Physcomitrellopsis > Physcomitrellopsis africana. The sequence continues at coordinate 889,161 of JAWRVF010000037.1, read as the reverse complement.
TCAAGATTTCATCTAGATAAATGACAATAAAATCATCTAGATATTCTCAAAAAATATCGTTCATCATGTGTTGAAAAATCACCGGAGCATTGGTAAGACCAAATGGCATGACATTATATTCAAAATGCCCATACCTCGTACAAAAAGCTGTCTTCCATTCCTCTCCTTCTTTGATTCGTACAAGATTGTAAGCTCTCCTTAGATCAATCTTTGTAAAGATCTTTGCACGTCTAAGTTATTCCAGAAGACTAGAGATCAAAGGTAATGGATAGTGATTCTTCTTTGTCACCTTGTTGAAACCTCGATAGTCCATGCACATCCGTAGTGAGCCATCTTTCTTCTTTATAAATAAGATTGGTGCCCTAGTTGGCGATTTTGAATGACAAATGAAGTTCTTAGCTAGGTTCTCGTCAATGTATTTCCGCAACTCAGCCAACTCCGTCTGCGATAGGTTGTAGATTGGGCCAAAAGGCGGTTGTGCTCCTTCTTGCAATTCTATGGCACAATCATATGGTCAATGTTCTGGTAGCATATCAGCATTCTTCTTTTGGAACACGTCTTCAAAATCCTTGTATTGTTCTGGTATTCCTGCTATTGAAATTTGCCATCCACTAATTGGAGCCGCATAAATGACCAATGGTGTGCCTTCTTTGCACGATCTTACAAACAATCTTGCTCCAATGAACAAGGATTTTTTGATTTGGGATCTTCTTCCAAGCTTGTCCTCATATTGTTCTATGGGAAATGTTATCCTCCGCAACCTCCAATCTGTGGATGGATTATATTTTTCCAACCAAGAAAGACCAAGAATAATAGGATTTGACGGGATGCTAATAATGTTGAAAATAATATAACTACTGTGGTCTTTAAACGTCACTTCTATAGGTTCTGATTCATGGGTGACACTACTAGATAATAAAGGTCGTCCATCTATTACTTCTACGTTAACAGGTTTGAATTTTTGTACTAGGGGAATTTTGTGACGCTTAACAAATTCTTGATCTAAGAAACAAGCACATGCTCCTGAATCTAATAAGGCTAAGGTTTTTAGTTTTTGAGGACCAAAAGATAAAAGAATTGTAAAACAACGAGCAGGTTGAGTAGAAAGAGAGGAACCTAGTTTTGATTTGTCCAACCGCAGGGTTCCTATTGTAGCTGGGCATCCTCGTTTTCCTAAACAAACGCACCTCTATTCTTGATGCTGCGTCCATTTTACTTCTTTGGACAGTTTTCAGCTCTATGGCCTTCTCCACCACAATAAAAACACAAACCTTTCTCCATACGCTGCTTCTTTTCTTCTGGAGTAAGGGATTTGATACGTACCGCATCAATCTGCATGTCTTCTGTCTCCGCTTGTGAATTTAGGCTACTTGCCGATATAATTGCGCCGCGATGACTTGTATATTGTCTGGAGCGTTGATTTTGGCAACGTTGAAATATGTAGTTATCGCACTTTACAGCTTGGCTAATGGCTTCGTTGAGCATTCGTGGATCAAGAATAGATAATAATAAATCCTTCATGTCATCCCTTAGACCCCAATAGAATTGGCTCATCAATGCTTCTTCATCCTAATTGATGTCGCATGCCAATTGCCTAAAATCCGATGCATAGACTGATGCAGAGCCAGTCCTTTGTCGTAGTGATCGAATTTTTGTTGTAACCCACCGAGCCTTGTCATGATTGCCAAATGCTTCTGCAAATGCCTCCAAAAAAGTCTCAAAGTTGTTCAAAATCGGTGATCCTTTTTCAAATAGAGGAGCAAACCACGATAAAGCTTATCTCGGAAGCAAAGTTCCAACCAATCCAACGCGTGATTCCTTTGTTGGATAACGTTCGGATTATAGAGCTGTTATTAACTTGATTTGATTGATAAAACCTCGAAACTTGGAGCGTGTGCCATCAAACTTGTCTGGAAGGCTAATTCAAGGTTCTTTTCATTGTGGAAGTAATGGTTTTCGTTGAACCACAGGTAAAATTGCTTCTTCTAGTACAGAAACTCGAGGCTGATGAAGCCCAGATTGTGCTATTCCAGATACTCCATCATAATGAAGTCTTGCAAAGACTCCTTCCATCACCATAGTTCTCTGTTATAACGTAGCAAGAGCATTTATAATGGCGTCCATCTTGGACTCCAAACTTTTACTCATATTAATGTGTTGACCTCCAACCATTGTAAGAGAAAGGAAGTAATTGTTTCTACAAAGAGGAAATATTGGTTTAGAAGAGGATACTCCGCAACCTCTAAAACGCCTTAAGACCTTCAAGAAGAGGGGTAATCCACTCTCTCCAAGAAAAATAAGACTCTAATATTATGACAAAAAAGATATCAATTTAGAGGAGGGTAATCCGCAACCTCTAAAATACTAGTGTATCTTCAAGAAGAGGGGTAATCCACACTCCAATAAGAAGGAACTAACTCTGATATCCAAGATGAAAGTAGTCTTGACAAATTGTCATGGACACAAAATATAGACTTGAAGTCTAAACAAGAAGTTCAAGAAGAACTGGCAAGAACTGGATTAATCAGATGAGTACAAAAACAACACCAGAGAGGTGAGCTAGAGCTCCAAGAGATGTGTTGTCGAGACTGAAGAACTCTTCAGCCTCGACTCCAATATATACTCCTACCTAGGAAGCTTCTCAAGCAACTTCTACTAACTAGGAAGATATTAGAAGGCTCTGGAAGGTTCTAGAGAGTTCTAAGAAACTTCTAGAATATTCTAGAAGGTTCTAACAAGTATGTCCTTGACATTAGGAAGATATTAGAAGGCTCTGGAAGATTCTAAATAGTTCTAGGAAACTTCTAGAATATTTTAGAAGGTTCTAAGAAGTATGTCCTTGACATCGGCCTGGAAAGCAACAAGGACTATCTGATGCCTTATCAAGAAGATCATATCTTGTGCCGAAGGTTGGAGAAGCAACACTTGATTAATAGTGTACGATATTGTTAAAGCTAAAGCAATTCAGGATTGATGTTGCTATTGTGCCAATTGATGCTAACTTTCTCAACCAAGTACGTGTTGCAACCATTGAAGATTCAATAGTCCTTGATATCAAGCAGCGTATCAATGATGACAAGTTCAATGTTGAAAGAGATCTCTTATACTTTGAAGAGCAGGTATATATCCCAAAAGGGCCAGCACGACTTCGAGTCCTTCAATCTCGTCATAACTTTCCAACAGCGGGATATTTCGGATTCAACAAGACCTTGGAACTCATTTTCCGAGATTTTTGGTGGCCCCAAATGTGAAAGGATGTGAAAATTTTCATCCTCTCTTTTGACATTTGTTTAAGATTCAAGAACCCTCGGCATCGCTCTTATAGATTTTTACAGCCATTGCCTATTCCGCATCATCTATGGTCTTCACTTTCCATGGACTTTATTATAGATTTGCTGCCATCAAATTCATTTGACAGCATCTTTGTTGTGGTGGATCGACTTACAAAGATGGCACATTTTATCCCTTGCAAGAAGATATCATTAAGCAAAGACACAGCAAGGCTTTTCTTTGATAATGTGTATCGATATCATGGTCTACCACATGATATCATATCGGATCGAGGAACCCAATTTGTATCAAAGTTTTGGAGATCTTTTTTTAAGATATTGAAGGTGGACATCAAGCTTTCTTCGGCATTCCATCCTCAAACTGACGGCCAAACGGAATGGATGAATCAAGTTTTGGAACAATATTTATGATGCAGCATCAACTATCAGCAAGATAATTGGACTACATATCTATTGCTAGCCGAGTTTGCATATAACAACACCGTTCAGGGGTCGACTCAGAAAACACCATTCTTTTCCAATTATGGGTACCATCCGAAGCTTGATCTATTGAGTCCATCAGCGAATAATAACCCAACAACTGAAAGATTGGTGCAGCAGCTATCGAAGCTTCAAACCATAGTGAAGCTTTAATTACAAATTGCCCAAGAGTCTTACAAAGCATCCACGGATAAATTTCGGAATCAAGCACCTAATTTCAAAATTGGAGATAAAATATGGCTGCTTCGACGGAATATCAAGACCAAGCAGCCATGTGATAAGTTGGATTATCGGAGATTGGGACCATTTGTTATCCAGAAGTAGATCAATCTTAAGGCGTACCGCTTAGAGTTACCAGCTGCTATGAAGGTATACGCTGTCTTTCATATTTCACTGTTAGAGCCTTATGGAAAATCGTCTTTTCTTGGAAGAGTGTAATGTCCGCCATCTAGTATAGAAATTAAAGACCACAAAGAATATGAGGTGGAAAGGATACTAGATTCATGGCAAAGATGGAATAAATTAGAATACTTGGTACATTAGAGCGGCTATGATCATAATGAACAAATATGGGAACCGGCCAAAAATCTTACCAATGCGTCGCAAAAGGTACAGGAATTCCAGTGACGATATCCTAATAAATCAAAAGCTGGCCATTAATGAAGCGTGAAGATGAAGCCTTCTCTAGAGAAATGAATAGAAAAGAGATCCAAGTCTTATCAAAACATAACTTGTTGTATTTCATAGTATCAAGATATCTAATATCAAGGTGTATTTAGATATGGCTAGTGAGAATGTAGATACTGTACTAGTGGTACCATCTCAACCAAGTAGCTCACGGCGTCGACCTCGAGATGAAGAATTAGAAGAGCCAAGAAGACGTCAAAGAATACCAAGTAGCTAGTCACTTATAATTGTCTTTGAAGTTGAATCAGCTCATGCAAATAGTGGCGAAGTGATATTTTCAAGTCGTTTCCACAATGAAAATACAAAAGTTCAGGCATGGTCTCAAGTGAAAGGTGTTGGTCATTATTGGTGGCTACAAGGGCCCATGAATCATCTGCTTCATGAACGATAGCTGGAGTATATTGCAAAGACTATGCAACAAATTTTTGATTTCTTATGTTTGTGAGTATACATCTCAAATAGCTTCTCGGAGATCTCGAAGCTAGAAGAGGAGGTGATGTCAAGGACATATTTGTTAGAACCTTCTAGAATATTTTAGAAGGATCTTACAACTCTCCAAGACCTTCTAACATCTTCCAAGTTGATAGAGAAGCTTCCTGGTTGATAGAAGCTATTTAAGAAGCTTCCTAGATAGCAAAAGTTACTTGAGAAGTTTCCTAATTAGTGGAAGTTGCCTAAGAAGCTTCCTAATTGGCAAAAATTACTTGAGAAGCTTTCTAATTAGTGAAAGTTGCTTGAGAAGCTTCCTAAGTAGGAGTATATATTAGAATCGAGGTTGAAGAGTTCTTCAGTCTCGACAACACATCTCTTAGAGCTCTAGTTCACCTCTCTGGTGTTGTTTTTGTATTCATTTGATATAATCTAGCTCTTATTAGTTTTTCTTGAACTCTTTGTTTGGATTTCTTGTTTGTGTTTTATATCCGTGACAATGGCACAAATACAGGAGCAAATGAGAGAATTAATACTTGTAATATATCAACTCAATGTACCACCACAAGGAGCAATAAGATTAGCAAGAAAAAAAGATATAGAGATGATTCGAGCTACTTCAGGCCATGCCATTTCATCTACAATTGAACACCATTCAAGGATCAAAGAACAAAAAATTAGTTTGCTAGAGAAATTTGATGGCATAAGATCTAAGTTCCAAAGATTCATCAATCAAGTACAATTGGTAAATTGAACTTCAACCTTAAAGTTACGCAACCTAAGGATCACAAATCAAATTTATTAGAACACTATTGTCAGATTCTGCTTTATCATGGTTTTTGTCCTTTTTTGAATGACATGATCCAATATTGATTAATTTGGAGGTATTTTAGTAGAATTTTGATCTATATATGGAAAACATGATGCAATTTATGTTGCAACCAATAAGATCCGTATCTTATGACAAAGCAATTGATCAGTGATATCATATGCTTCACAATTTTGAAAATTAGCAATTGACACCAAGTGGGATAATGTTGCGCTTATTAGTCAATTTTTCTATGTATTATAATATGAGATAAAGAAATTGATGCTAAACTTATCCGATCTTCAAATATTTAGTTAAGCAATTGATTTTGCTGTGAAGTGTGATAATCAACTTTTTGAATTTTGATTGGAGAATTATCACAATATAATGGCAACATCAACGTCTTCTCAATATGTATGTTCAGAAATAGAAGACATGCAAATCGATATGGTACGTTTCAAATTTCTTACTAAACAAGAAAAGACTTGTCATTGTTAAGAAGGATTGTATTTTTATTGTGGAGAATTTAAACACTTTGCCTAGCATTGTTCAAAGAAATGACGCAACCACACAATGATGAGTACGGCTATCAAAGAAGACAATATGTCAGAAAATGAGTTTGTCCAACTACAATAGGAACTCTGTAGCTACAATCTTATATAACTCCTAATAAAGGTCTTATCATCTCCTTAGAACCCTCTCCTTGTTTTATAATAGATGTCTATTTGGAATCTAAAAATCACAAAGCCTCTATCTTATTAGATTCAAGAGTCTCAATATGTTTTTTAGATAAAAAATTTATTAAAAGTTGTAGAATATCTATAGTACAGAAAACTAAATCCACACATATAGAAGTTATAGATGGTCGCCCATTATCTTTTGGAAATATTACTCATGAAATCCTTCCTATAAATATAATAATAGATAGTTATAATAGTTGTGTAGTCTTTAATATAATTAAATCTTCCTCTAATCCAATCATTTTAGATTTATCATGGCTAGAAAAGTATAGCCTTCAAATAGATTGGATTTTCTGTAGACTTGACTTTTCTCAAAGCATTAATAAAAGTCCCGTAAATCAAATAACAAACCATAAGCCTAGTATAATAAAATCCATACTTATAGGTGAAAAAGCATTTATGAATGAAGCAAAAAAATGATCATCTTTTGCTATTTATGCTACATCTATTTCTGATGGTGGAAGAACTTCAAGTGGCATTCTAAGCCAATATCAAGATTATCAAGACATTTTTTGAAAAAAAAATACAGACATTCTCTCAGAGCATTGTCCATATGATTGTTCAATTGATCTTAAAGAAGGAACTCATCCTCTATTTGAATCGATCTACAATCTATCCCAGAATAAATTAGCTGAACTCAAGAAATACATTGATGAGAATTTGGCCAAGAATTTCATACGCCATTCAAAATCCCCAATAGGAGCTCCTATCTTATTTGTAAAGAAGAAAGATGGATCACTAAGGATGTGTATAGATTATCAAAGGCTCAACAAGATTACCATGAAGAATAGGTACCCTCTATCTTTGATATCTGGACTTCTTGATCAATTGAATCAAGCCAAGATCTATACAAAAATAGATCTAAAAAGAGTATACAATCTAGTATACATCAAAGAAGGTGATGAATGAAAGACTGCATTATGAATAAGGTATGGACATTTCAAATATAATGTCATGCCTTTTGGACTTATAAATGCACCAGTTGCTTTTCAACATCTTATGAATGGCATTTTTTGTGAGTTTCTTGATGACTTTGTTGTCTATTATTTAGATGATATTTTAATCTATTGTAAGAACACAAAAGAATATGAACTTCATGTTCATCATGTGTTACAAAAACTTAGAGATATAGGGTTATATGCCAAGATGAAAAAGTGTGTATTTTACATTACTTAAGTTGACTTCTTAGGATACATCATTTTGAATGATGGTGTCAAAATGGATCCTAAGAAAGTCCAGACAATCATAGATTGGAAGATTTTAAAAACAATAAGAGATGTGCAATATTTTTTGAAATTTGCCAATTATTATTGAAACTTTATCAAGAATTTTTTTCAAGTTGTAGCTCCACTTATATACTTAACTTATAAGGACAAACTCAAGTGGAATAAAGAAGCAAAAGTATCATTTCAGGCTTTGAAGTTAGCTTTTACTTTTGTACCAATCTTATATCTCGTTGACTTTTCCAAGGCATTTTTTATGGAAACAAACACATCTGACTTTGCTTTGGAGGTAGTATTGTCATAAATGGGAAAAGGTGACAAATTCTACCTAATAGCTTTCTATTCCAAAAAATTTTTAATAACAAAGATCAATTACAAAATCCATGATGAAGAACTTCTTGCAATTGTAGATTCTTTTCAAGAATGGTGTCACTATTTGGAAGGCATTTCTAATCTAATTACTGTTGTTGTATTGTAATTGCTTATAATATTTAAAATCCATTCAAAACACATAATATGTTTATAAATTTAGATATGTATTAGAACGGTTAATAAAATAAATTAAAAAGAATTGGTATAAGAAAATTCATTTTAGATTTTTATTTAGTTTGATTATGGCTTTTAAATTACATAGAACCTAAATATTTAATATGAAGCCTTGAGAGAAGGTGGGAGCCTAAGGATAAAAATTTAAGCTAATAGGAGACTAATCAGGAGGGATGAAATCAACGCATGGTCGGATGAAGGCAAGGAATGGAGAACTTCATTCCTATTGCTCGAATACCATGACCTATGGACTTTGAGGAGGTTGCCTGCAATCTTAACAAAGATTTTGGCGACTTCAAAGAAGGCATTCAAAAATCAAAGACTAGGATTAAAAATCTTATTTTTTGGACTACAATTTAGGTGTAAAAATTGAGTGATTTGGAATTTTAATGAGGAAGGAGTAGGCACTTGAATTTAGGATGTACAAATTATATTAATTGTCACTCTTTTGAGGATTGGAGGAGTTATACGAGAGCTTTTGGAGATTGAAAGGAGTGGTTGGAGAGGTGATTTCAAAATCTACACCTAATCAGAAAGAATTATTACAATTGGAATTTCGAAGAAGAAGATATTGGGAGTGAAAAACAGCAGGTTGAATTCCAAAGTAATAAGTAGGTCGTTTTATTGATAGTAATGGGATTTGCCATATCTTGAGTTTCTGGAAGAATTTTTAATTAAATTTTTTTAAAAAGATGTATTATTATATTAAAAAGCTATACATTGAAGTTTTTTAGTATTTGCACTTTTAAATTGTGAGATATAGAGAATTTAGTACATGGGTATTTGCAAACAAGAGTTTGAAGCTACTACTAGGATTTTGACAATATCTAAAGATTGATAAATAACTAATAGTTGAAATTTGTGGTGATAGTTGTGAACAATACATCAATATTTCTTGTAAATTTGGGATGGATTTGGATAATTGGATTAAAAATTATGGATTATTAAAATTCAAGAAAAATTCCCTTCCTACGGAGAAATGAGGGTTTAGAGTATTTTGTTATATGTTGGGTGTCTTGGGAAATAAGGCTTATGTATTGGATGCAATAGTCCTATGAAAAAATCTTTTATACAAATTTGGAGGTTTTTATTATACTTGGATCTTAGTTAAGTAATTAGTAGCAATCATAAGTCCAACGCTTTTTTGAGGCAAATTCTCTCTACTATGACACCGTATATATGGATCATAAGGAATTTGAATATTTCATGTTTGGGCATATATTGAATCATCGCCAAGCTTGTTGGAATATGTCTTTGTCAAGATTCAAGTTTATTATCACCTATCGGCTAAGAAAACAACAAGGTCTAATTGATGCCCTTTCTAAAGGTTCTTATTTTATACCAAAAGAAATAGATTCAGCTTTTGATCAAGAAAGAATGATCTTCTTGAAGCTAGAACAAATTCATCTTTGAGCAATGAAATCAACATTAATTATTGATTCTACTTTTGTCAAGCAAATCCAGTCTAGTATGTCTTCAGATCGTCTTGTCCATGAGATTAAGAATAATTCATCTAAGTCTCATGATACTTCTAAGTTTGAATTCAAGAGCGATTTGTTTTATTTCAAAGGATGTCTATATATTTCAAAAGACACAGCATGACTACGTGCTCTAGAAGCTTGTCACAACCTGCCTATGGTAGGATATTTTAGATATAATAAGACTTTGGAGCTAATATCAAGATATTTTTGGTAGCCTCAAATATAAAAGGTTGTTAAAGAGTTTGTACAATTATATGATATTTGTTCAAGATCAAAAACTCCTCATCATCGACTTTATGGACTTCTCCAACCATTGCCTATACCAGAACAATCTTGGTCTTTTATTTCTATGGATTTTATCATGGATCTTTCAAAGTCAAGTTTATATGACTCTATATTTGTGATTGTAAATCATTTTACCAAGATGGCACAGTTTGTACCATGTACAAAATTTATTACAGGTGAAAAAACAATTTAACTCTTCCTTGATAATATCTATCACTATCATCAACTACTAAGGGATATTATATCAGACAGAAAAATATAATTTGTATCAAGGTTTTCAAGGACTCTTTTTAAAATATTGAACGTAGATATAAAATTATCCTCAACTTTCCACCCTCAAATTGATAGACAAACGGAATAAGTAAATCAAGTTTTGAAGTAATATTTGAGATGTACCATCAACTACCATCAAGATGATTGGACAACTCTTTTATCTTTGACAAAATTTGCTTATAATAATTAGGTATATTCTTATATTTAGCAAACTCCATTCTTTGTAAATTATGGTTATCATCCAAAATTTAATAGTTTTGACTTTTCAAAAGTTGATAATCCTGGAGCAAAAGATTTGGCGAATCATTTGTCAAAGCTACATGTAACAATAAAGGCACAACTAAAGAATGACAAAAAATCAATACAGATGTCTATTGTAAGGAACAATCTCAATTCCACGTGGACAATAAGGTATGGTTATTTCATCGTAATATCAAAACTATCCATCCTTCTAACAAGCTGGATTATTGTAGACGTGGACCTTTTTTGATTTGTGAACAAATCAATCTAGTTGCTTATCAATTATGCCTATCAAAATCTATAAATATTCATCATGTATTCAATGTGTCACTACTCGAGCCATAGAAGATAGTGGATATACAAGGAAGAAGACAAATGCCACCACCTCCTATAGAAGTGGACAATAATGAAGAATTTGAGGTCAAAGAGATTTTAGATTGAAGGCGGCGCCAAAATTAAATAGAATATCTTGTGCATTTACATAGATATGATATTAGTGAACACTCATGGAAGCCATCCAGGAATCTAGCAAATGTATCAACAAAAGTCAATGTATTTTATTGACAACATCTATCAAAATCAAGATAAAGAATCAAAAAAATCTTTGTTATAAAACAAAATAGGTTCTAGAAAGGTTTCATTCTATTTTGTATCATTGTTTCCTATTTTTTTGAATTTGTTCGTGCTAAAGAGATGAATGATCAACAACTCAAGAACCATCATTTGTTGACTTATCGGATGAGACATTATGACTTTCATAATCTTCAAGATAACAAAATAGAGGTGAAGATCCTCAAGAATGACATGTCTTTTTTTGGATTGATGGCAAAATATAACATGTTTGATATTACGACCTTAGAAGAGACTCTAGATGTTTGGTGATACTTTTAGAGGTAGGAACTACTCTTGATGGTGTTCCAAATGTTTTCTTTGAAAGAAGTTATGAAGGCCTCAACAATAATCAATTAATAGGATGATCTTCTTGCCCTGGTATGGGATACTATTGATGGATGAAAGGACCTATCAACTACCTTCAAAGGAGACAAAGATCAGAATATGTGGCAAGCACAATTTGACTTATCCTAGACTTTGTCAACATGTAATCACCGCTCCTTGTGGAACTAGTCTCTAGAAGGGGGGATAATGTCACGGACATAAGATTTATTCTAGTAACTATCTAGTTAACATAGATTAATAGACATAGATTAACTATCTAGATAAAATAAATTAATTTGATAATATCTTAGAAAGAAGCTTCTTAGAAGCTTCATAGAGGTGGAATCACCTTTATACATGTCTATAAGTGATTCATACATTAGAAACTTGATCAACAAGCTAGCTACATGTTGCACATATTAGGAGCTTGTGGAACAAGCTAGCCATGTATTGCACATATTGGTAGCTTGTGGAATAAGCTAAGTACATGGTGTACATGTAGAAAACTTGTCTTACAAGTTTGACACATGTCTTGCAAATTAGACACGTGTAGGAGGAATACCGCCATATAGTTCTTAGATAGATAATATAAATAGAAATAAAAATGAAGCCTTCTTCACTCTTGTCAACTCTTTTCTTGCTTTTAGTCTAATTCAAGAGTCCCATGTATTTTCTAGTCTTTAGCAATAGCCATTCTAGTTTCTTCTTGAATATACATACTCATTTATTTCTATCTTGTTATTTTCTTTTGACATAGTTTTTACTAATTTATGCATCTATTTTAGTTTGTGTCCTTGACACTCTAGACAAATATGTACAAGAAAATACAAGCTTCTCTTCAACTCCTATCCTTTCATATTTACAAATTAAGGCTTTTATTTGTTTATATTCTTTACCCTTTGCCTTTTCTACTCCACATCCAATTATTTTAATCTCTTTCATATTCATTTTATTGGTGGAAGTATCAAAGATATTAAATCCATTTTTCTTGCTAAATTTCTCCTCATTTTCAAATACATTCATATCATTACTACAAGAATTTTTATGCCCTTGAATTTGTACAACCTTTTCTTTATTATCACAAGACAAGCTAAATACTTGTACATCTTTTTTTTCTTTTGTATTATTTGCATCTGCCAAAGCCTTTATTATCATTGCTTCAAATGTCATTTGTCACTTCCTCTTAATGACATCAATAATGAATTCATGAAATTTCTTCTTGGCTATATCAAGAAACCTCTTTTAAAGAAAATTCAATTTTGGCATCTAAAATCCTCTCTTTAAGAATACCTTTCATATCAACAAAGGATTCAATATCCAACTACAATTTAAATATTGGATTCTTAGTCTTATCTTTTATTGAATCTTTTTTTCATTTTCATTTTTTCATTTTTTCTTAGATAATGCGTTGTTCTTATTTGGATAGGAAAAAAAGGGCCCTGACTCTATTAGAGTGGTGGTTTGCTTCTCTTGATTTTTATCCATCAACCTTTGATTTTACTTCTTGTTGTTGGACTCCTTTAGTTTCTTTTCTTCTACAACCTTGCCCCTTTTAACCTCAATCAAGGCCTCTTAGATCCCATCATTCTCTACAGAAACTTCCAAGCAAGCTTTAATACTTGTAGCATCAATTAGATCACTCCATCCAATTTTCTCCTTAATAATATATGCACCCCTAAGCATAACCTCTTTGCTTTAGATGTCTATAGATGCACCACTAGAACTTCCAATGTGGCCTTGCATAAGTTTTTTCATTCCACCCTTATCAAAATTTAATTTTAATAGGTTCTCCAATTGTAATAAGTCTTACCTTGCCTTCCTTAATTTAGATTATACCTTTCTTCAAATCTTCTTTGTAGGTTGAGCAATTCTTCTTGTCATAGTCTTCACTGTCACAATACATACACTGCTTTACCGATTTCTTGGTTTCTATTGGAAATTTAGGAGAATTCATTTTTTTTTTTTTTTTTAATTCATTGAACTTGATCTTTAATTCCCTCATATTCTTGATAAGTTCTTCAAGAGACTCATTAGAAACACCTTCTTTTGGAACTAATACTGGAGCAATAGAAATTGTTGGAACTATTAGAATAGCAATAGGAGCCATTTTTAACTCCACAACTACACCTCCTTTAGGCTTTATCTTCCATTATTCCATGATTGTCGCCACAACTTCCTTAACTTATTCCAAATCATTGGTAAGGCCTCCCTTGCCACTTCTATTAACCAGAAGTAGAAACAACTTATCTTATAAATCTCCATCAACTGCTTGTAGAAAAAATTTTACCTTCCTATCAATAAGCAACTACCTATCTGCTATAGGAAGTTGAAAAAATTTCCTTTCAAATTTTCTAAGTAATTCTTTAGGATCCATTTGCTTCCCAGGTTGTTGTTCCACCTATTCCAAGAATGTTCTTTTGGTCATCTTTTTTAAATCCTCTTCAAAAAATTCTTCCCTTAAAATTTTTTCATACTCATTCCAAGAGTTTATATCATCTTTGTATAAATCTTTGAGTCTTTCTTTGATTTTAAAAATACAAGCAAGTATAAAATTCAAATTCAATCTTTTATAAGAAATTTGATATATTTTTATTTCACCTACATAGATTTTGAGATACTTGGATATGTTTCTTGTTTTGAATCTTCTTACTTAATTGATGACAGACTATAAAGCTTTAGAAGCATTTTTCTCTTCCATTTGCACATGTTGCATCCTTGATTGTTCTTGTGATTTCTTTTCCATATATTTAAAAAATGCCTTTAATATCTCCTCAGTATTCCCAGATCCTCTTGTTTTGTCTATTTCATTAACACTTAATAGCCTTGGAGAATCTCTCAGTAGAAGCACCAAGAATTTTCGTGAAGGATAGAGCCCTCGTGTATCCTGAAATTCCTTTGTAGATTTTTCTAAGATTCTTTGTAAATTCCTTATTCAAAATCTTTTGACTCTCTCACGATACCTAAAAGATTCTTTGGTCAAAATTCTTTCACTCCTTAAAGATTCTTTTAAAGATTCTTTAATCAAAATCCTTTGACTCCCTAAAGATTCCTTCAAATATTCTTTAATCAAAATCCTTTGATTTCCTAAAGATTCTTTCAAAGATTTTCTAATCAAAATCTTGACTTTTTAAAGATTCTTTCAAAGATTTTTTGATTAAAATCCTTTGACTCCTTAAAGATGCCTTGAAGATTCTATGGTCAAAATCCTTTGATTTTTTAGTTGATATCCTAGAATCTTAAGATTTCTTATTTGATATCCTAAAATCTTAAGATTTTTTATTTGATATGTTGGAATCTTAAGATTCTTTGTTCACATTACAATTTTGGAACTAGTTATAATTTATTCCTATTCACATTATAAATTTGAAATTATTTTTAATTTATCCTTATTTATATTATAGTTTTGGAACTAATTCTAATTTATCTCTATTCATACTATAGTTTTGGAACTAATTCTAATTTATCCCTATTCATATTATAATTTTGGAACTAATTCTAATTTATCTCTATTCATATTGTAATTTTGGAATTAATTTTAATTTATTCTTGTTTACACTATAATTTTTATACATACTTATTTGATTTTGATGCACTTACTACAAGTGCATTACAACACCGGATAAGACATTATAACTATCACAATCTTCAAGGCGATGGAATAGAAATGAAGATCCTCAAGAACAAGATGTTCTTCTTTGAATTGATGGCAAGATATAATGTGTTTGGTATTACAACCTTAAAAAAGACTTCCGATGTTTGGTGATACATTTAGAGGTAGAAACTATTGTTAATTGTGTTTTAAATATTTTATTTGAAAAAAATTATGAAAGCTCCAAGAATGATCAAATATCAAAGTAGTACTTTTGTTTTGATATAAGATACTATAAATGGCTGAGAAGACCTATCAACTATCTTCAAAGAAAATAAAGATCAAAGTATGTGGCAAATACAATTTGATACATCTTGGACTTTCTCAACATATAATCACCACTCCTTAGAGAGCTTATCCTTATAAGAGGGGATAATATCATGGACATAAGATCTATTTTAATAAATTATTCAGATAACATAGATAAAGAGAAGTAGGTAAAAATAAATTAATCTAATAATATCTAATAGAAAAGCTTTCTAGAAGCTTCATAGATGCAATTTTGTCTTTATATATGTCTATAGGTGATTGATAGATTAGAAACTTAGCCAACAAGCTAGCCACGTGTTGTACATGTTGGTAGCTTGTGGAATAAGCTAATAATATGGCATACATATAAAAAACTTGTCTTGTAAGTTTGATAAGTGTCTTACAAATTGGACACATGTTGAAGGTCCTATAGAACGTTACCATGTAACTTTTAGATAGATAATATATATAGAAATGAGAATGAAACCTTCTTCACTCTTATCATTTCTTTTTTTATTTTTAGCCTCCTTCAAGAATCTTTATATTTGCTAATCTTTGGCAATAGCCATTCTAGTTTCTTCTTGAATATATATATATATATATATATATATATATATATATATATTTTCTTATTTCTATGTTGTCATTTTTTTTTAGTTTGTATCCTTAACAGTAAGCTATCAATGTAAGCAAGATAACTCGTAAAGCTCTAATTTGTTCACTAATATCAATAGTAATTCATCATCTTTAGTAACAACCAAAGAAGTTTGAAGGTCATTCAAAATATCATTTAAAATATCATCTATTTTATAATTGGTGGGCCAATGGACTTTAAATATTATTACAATAAGCACAAATAATATAATCAAGTTGATACAAATTCAACAAGGTCAATAAGTAGAAGAGACTAAGACTCATGCATCTACAAAGGTTAGAAGACCAAAGAGTTTGTATATATATTGACCATCTTTACAAATCTTTATTCAAATATCTTTCAAAGAAGATATATTTTTAAAAATATATTATAGTAGTATTGATTAGTAGATAAATCATTATTAGATGAGCTTCATTAAACCTACAAAGAAACTAGAGGAAGGATCATCCAACTCGTGACTAGCGCCAACATGTAAATGAAGGCCACCTTATAATAAATAGGTCCACATTGTCGTATTATGTATTGTCTTATTTGAGAATGCACCGGGTACTTGGCAGTAGAAGATAAATTTATATTTTACAACTAACCAAGAACCTAACAATTCTAATAAAATCATAAATAAATTCCAATTGAATTTTTAATATTTCTAATCAAATCCTAAAAGAATTATAAAAAAATCATAAAGAAATTCTTAGGAAAAACTAATAAATTCTTAGGAAAAATTTTACAAAAATATTGAAAATTAAATCAACTATCAACTCTAAAAAGAGCCAATCTAATCTAATAAGCAAATTGTTTAAAATTACCAAAATCCTCATTGATCTTAGAACCTAATTTTTGAGATTTTAGCTTATTTAAATTCTTATAACCTTTGATCTAACTATTTGATTAAGCCAAAATTTACAATAAGTATTTAATACAATTATATTCACAAATCTACACATTTTTATTTATAGATCTGCAATCACATTTATAAAATTGTCCAAAATATAAATCCATTTTATTTTTCAACAACCAATATTATATTACATATTTTCTTGTTTGAAAATATGCTAGGCACCTAGCTGTAGAGGGTGAAGTTGCAATTTATAAATACTCAAGAAACTTTAATAGATTTCATCCATATAAAAAGAATATGATTTAAATTTCAATATAAGAGTACTTAAGTTAATACAAAGTGCTAAAAAATACTCTTCTTTGCAACTTCATCTATACACAAAATCCAATTGCTTTGTTATCTTCACAATTAAGCAACTATGATTTTTCTTTGTAAATCCCAATCTTAATTAATTAACTTTAGTAAGCTATAGCTCTTAATTTGATTGTCAACTTAGTGTGGCATGTATAAATTTTCTAAGCATGTATAAATTCCTAAATTACCAACTTTTGATATCTCCTTGTATTAAAGATCAAATAAATCCTAATTGTATTGTTAAATTGTCACAAATTTTTACTTAATCTTAGCACATTCAATCATCTATATATTATCAATATTTTGACTATAGATATTATACTAGTTGTACAAAATAGCCAAGAATGCTAGTCTTAATTTTATTACATAAAAATCCAATCTCAAACACAAATCTTGATTTTAGATAATGATTAGTAAGTCCTTCCAAATCTTATAGAAACAAGTCTAATGCTTCTAAAACAAACTTAAAACTAGCTCTCCAATCCTAGTTGCCGATCTCCAAATGACCTAATATCTTGCCCTTGGTTGCTGCTCTTGTAGCTTGAGATTTGATTTCAATCTTGTCTCATATATGATTAATCCGCGAGTATTAATCCAACCTATCCTAAGGATTTTTAAGCTTAATTCTATTTTCAACTTAATCCTAATGTCAATCATATTAATTATTTATCTCTTTTATTCTATTTTTATTAATTTATGGCTTTTTAAAAGCAGTCAAAGAATTTCTACAACCTAGAAGGAAAAATTAATAACTAATTTTTAGCTATTAACTATTAATACAAGAAATTAATCCACGAGGCTTTCATAAAAAAAAATTTAAGTATCTTGAGTTTCTATTGAACTAAGATAATTGAATATTAGATAGAAATCATTCTTGTTTATATTTTTCACTACATAAACATGTTACAATATAACATCTACTTCCCTTGAACCTGCGCATCCTCCAATATGCGCCAAATGAATCATATGTCATAATTGGTATCACACCATTTCTTTATTTTCTCCATCAAGTTCTTCATCATCATATTCATTATCCATTTCAATACAATTTTCTTCAAAATCATTAATATCTTCACTATGATCCTCCATATTGATTTTTCCATCTTGTCTTTTAAAAATCTTCACTTGCTTTCCAGCAATAGGTATTTTTAACCTTGTATCATCCAATTTCTTCAATAAATACATGGCATTATCATGGATTGTTACCACTACATACTATCCAAATCAATATTTTGAAAACTTCTATAAAGTATTATGCTAGTTATTTAAACTGCTATCATAAATAAGTATCCAATTACCTTCTTCAATTGCTCTAGATATCATCGATATAAGATTTATTCCAATAATTATCATAAAAATAAAGTAACTTGATAATATCTTATAGAAAAGTTTTATAGATGTGGAATCACCTTTATACATGTCTATAGGTCATTGATAGGTTGGAAACTTGGTCAATAAGCTAGCCATGTATCACACATTGGTAGCTTATAGAACAAGCTAACCATGTGTCACATATATTGGTAGCTTGTGGAACTAGCCAAGTATGTGGCACATATATAGGAAACTTGTCTTGTAACTTTGATATGTATCTTATAAATTAGACACGTGTAGGAGGTCCTATAGAATGCTACCACATAGCTCTTAGATAGATAGTATATATAGAGACAAGAGTGAAGTCTTTTTTACTCTTATCAACTCTTTTCTTATTTCTAATCTAGTTTAAGAGTCTCATGTATTTTTTAGTCTTTGATAATAGGCATTCCAATTTCTTTGTGAATATACATATTTCTTTATTTTTATCTTATTATTTTTATATGACATAATTTTTACTAATTTACGCATCTATTTTAGTTTGTGTCTTTGACAGTCTTGCAAATTAGATACGTATTGGAAGTCCTATAGAATGCTGCCATGTAGTTCTTAGATAAATAGTATACATATAAATAAGACTGAAGCCTTCTTCATTCTTAACAATTCTTTTCTTGCTTCTAGTCTAGTTCAAGAGTCTCTTATATTTTCTAGTCTATAGCAATAGCCATTCCAGTTTCTTCTTGAATATATATATTTTTTAATTTCTATCTTATTATTTTTCTTTGACATAGTTTTTACTAATTTATGCATCTGTTTTAGTTTGTGTCCTTAACAAATTGACAAGAGTATACATATAACATCAAAGCTTTGTCTTTTCTTAATTAACAATGGATTATCCTTTTTTCTTGATAAGACATAAGTATATTAGAAGTTGTAGATTATCCACTTCTAAATTGATATTGTTCTTAAATTTTTTTTTATGTTCTTGAATGTTTTAATTTATAGTGAGAATAGACATGTTTTTTCCTTCTCTATTGTGATATTATGGCAGAGCTTGCTAAAATAAAGAGTGCACTAGCACAAATGCAAGAGCAAATGAGAGAATAAATACTTGTAATGCATCAACTCAATGCACCACCATAAAGAGCAACAAGGTTAATAAGAAGTGAAGATATAGAGATGATTCAAGCTGCTTCAAGCCATACCACTTCACCTACGATTGAATACCATTCAAGCACCAAAGAACCAAAAATTCATTTTTTAGAGAAGTTTGATGGTACTAGATCTAAACTTTGAGGATTAATCAATCAAATACAACTGGTGATTGAACTTCAATCCCAAAGTTATCCAATTCAAAGATCACAAGTCAAATTTATTGGAACACTACTTTCAGGCTCTATTTTATCATGATTTTCATCCATTTTTCAATAACGTGATCTAATATTGGATAATTTGGAAGAATTCTTAATAGAATTTTGATCTATATATGAAGAACATGATACAATTTGTATCGCAACCAACAAGATTTGTATCTTGCGACAAGGCAATTGATCAATGACATCATATACTTTAGAATTTTAACAACTAGCAATTGACACCAAGTGGAATGATGCTGCACTTATTAGCCAATTTTTCTATAGATTGTAATATGAGGTAAAAAAATTGATGCTCAACTTACCCAATTCTCAGACATTGAATTAAACAATTGATTTTGCTGTAAAGTGTGACAATCAGCTTCTTGAATTTTGATCTGAGAGTCGTACAAGAGAGCTTCAATGTTATTATAATACAATGGCAACATCAATATCTTTTCAATACGTACATTCAAAAGCAGAAGACATACAAATTGACGTGGTATATTTTAAACTTCTTTCTGAACAAAAAAAGATTTGTTGTTATCAAGAAGGATTATATTTGTATTGTGAAGAATCTAAATACATTGTTTACCATTATCCAAAGAATCAACGCAACCTCAAAATAAAAAATATGGTTATCAAAAAAAATAATATGTCAAAAAAAGAGTTTGTCCAGCTACAATAGGGATTGTTGTCATTCTATAATTCCTTATAGTATATAAAAATTAGTTAAAATATGTAATATATTTATAAGTTCTAGTATGTGTTAGAATGGTAGTAAAGTATTTAAAGGAGTTGATATAAGAAACTTGTTTTGGTTTATTTTATTTAATTTAATTATGATGTTTAAATTATATAAGACCTAAATATTTAATATGAAGCCTTGAGAGAAGTTTGGAGCCAAAGATGAAGAATTAAATTACTAAGAGGCTTATTTGAAAGGATGAAGGCAAAGAATAGATGAATGAAGGCAAGTGGTAAAGCTCTTCATTCCTATTAGTCAATGGTCATGTCCAATAGGCTTTGAGGAGGTTGCCCACAAGGAGAACAAGGATTTCATCAACTTCAAAGAGACCATTTGAAAATTAGAGATTAGGATTAGAAAGCTTATTTTTTGTAGTGCAATTTTAGTATAAAAATTTAGAAATTTGGAATTTTATAAAAGAGAAGTAGGTACTTGAAGTTAAGATGTAAAAATAATATCTACTATCATTCTTTTGAAGATTCAAGGAATTGTATAAGAGCTTACAAAGATCAACAGGTACAACTAAAGACGTGATTTAAAGATCTACATCTAATATAGAAGAATTATTATATTTAAAATTCTAAAGAAAGAAATATTATAAGTCAAAGATAGTAGAGTAAATTTTAAGGCAATAAATAGACTATTTTATTGATAGTGATGGTTTTTACCATATCTTAAGCTTTTGAATGAATTTTTGTCTAAACTTTTTTAAAAAATAAACCTTTGTGCTAAAAAGCTATACATTAAAGTTTCATAGCATTTAGACATTTAATTCGTGAGATATAAAGAATTTAGTACATGGATATTTATAAACAAGGATTTGAAGCTATTGTTAGGTTTTTTACAATATCTAAAGATTGATAAAGAATCCACAATTGAAATTTGTTGTGCTAATTGTTAAGAGTACATCAATACTTCATGTAAAGGTTAAGTAGATTTGAACAATTAGATTAAGAATTATAGATTATTGAAGTTTGAAAAAAATCTCCCTTTCTATGGATGAATGAGGGTTTAGAGTATTTTGTTATATTTTGGATGATTTGTGAAATAAGACTTATATATTAAGTGTAATAGCACTATGAAAAAAACTTTTATATAAATTTGAGATTTTTATTATTTTGAATCTTGGTTGAGTAATTAGTGGTAGTCAAAAGTCCAATACTTTCTTCACGCAAATTCTCTCTACCACGACACCATGCTGTTGGAATCCTATACAATTCCTAATAAAGGTCCTATCTTCTTTCCAAAATTTTCTCCTTGTTTTATAATAGATATTTGTTTGAAATCTAAAAATCATAAAGCCTCTACCTTACTAGATTCAAGAGCCTTAGCATATTTTTTAGATAAAAAATTTGTTAAAAGTCGTAAAACACCTTTACTACAAAAAACTAAACTTGTACATATATAAGTCATAGATGGTTGCCTATTATCTTTTGGAATTATTACTTATAAAATCCTTCCTATAAATATAATAATAGATGGTCATAATAGTTGTGTAATCTTTAATATAATTAAATCTCCCTCTAATCCAGTCATTTTAGATTTATCATGGCTAGAAAAATACAATCCTCAAATAGATTGGATTTTCCGTAGACTTGACTTTTTTCAAAGCATTAATAAGAGTTCCATAAATCAAATAACAAACCATAAGCGTAGTATAGTAAAATCCGTACTCATAGGCGCAAAAGCATTTATAAATGAAGCAAAAGAATGATTATCTTTTGCTATTTATGTTACATCCATTTCTGATAGTGGAAGAACTTCAAGTGGCATTCCAAGCCAATATCAAGATTATTAAGACGTTTTTAAAAAATAAAATACAGATATTCTTTTGGAGCATTGTCCATATGGTGGCTCAATTAATCTCAAAGAGAGAACTCAGCCTCTATTTAGATCAATCTATAATCTATCTCAGAATGAATTGGCTAAATTCAACAAATACATTGATGAGAATTTAGCTAAAAATTTCATATGCCATTCAAAATTCCCAGTAGGAGCTCTTATCTTATTTGTAAACAAAAAAAATGGATCACTATAGATATATGTAGATTATCGAGGACTCAATAAGATTACCATCAAGAATAGATATCCTCTATCTTTGATATCTGGACTTTTTGATCAATTGAATCAAGCTAAAATTTATACAAAAATAGATCTAAGAGGAGCATACAACTTGGTATATATCAAAGAAGGTGATGAATGGAAGATTACATTTCAAACAAGATATGGATATTTCAAATATTATATCATGCATTTTAGACTTACAAATGCACCAGCTACTTTTTATCTTATAAATGATGTTTTTTGTGAATTTCTTGATGACTTCATTATTTGTTATTTAGATGATATTTTGATCTATTCTAAAAATATAAAAAAATATAAACTTTATGTTTATTGTGTATTACAAAAACTTAGAAATACAAGGCTACATGCTAAGATGGAAAAGTGTGTATTTCATACTACTTAAGTTGGCTTTTTAAGATACATCATTTCAAATGATGGTCTCAAAATCGATCTTAAGAAAGTCCAAATAATCATGGATTGCAAGATTCCAAAAATATTAAAGGATGTGTAATATTTTTTAAGATTTCCTAATTACTATCAAATCTTTATCAAATTTTTTTTTCAAATTGCAGCTCCGCTTACTTACTTAACTTGTAAAGACAAACTCAAGTGGAATAAAGAAACAAGAATATTGTTTGAAGCTTTGAAAATAACTTTTATTTCTGCACCAATCTTGTATTGCGTTGACTTTTCTAAGGTATTTTTTATAGAAACAAACACATCAAATATTATTTTGAATGTAATATTGTCACAAATGGGAGCAAATAACAAACTCCACCTAATAGCTTTTTACTCCACAAAATTTTCATCAATAAAGATCAATTACAAAATCCATGATAAAAAAATTCTTACAATTGTAGATTTTTTTCAAGAATTGAGTCGCTAACTAGAAGGTGCTTCTAGACCAGTCATTGTGTATACGGATCACAAGAACCTCAAGTATTTCATGTTAATATCCATATTGAATCATTGTCAGGCTTGTTAGAGTATGTCTTTGTCAAGATTCAAATTTATTATTACCTATTGGCAAAGAAAACAATAAGATTTGTCTGATGTCCTTTCTAGACATTTGTATCTTGTACCAAAAAAAAAAAATCAGCTTTTGATCAACAAAGAACAATCTTCTTGAAGCCGGAGCAATTTCATCTTCAAACAATGAAATCAACATTCATTATTGATTGAATTTTTATTAAGCAAATCCAATCAAGTATGTCCTTAAACCTTCTTATCCATAAAATTAAGAATAATTCATCTAAGTCTCATGAAACTTCCAAGTTTGAATTTAAAAATGATCTACTCTATTTTGAAGGATGTCTATATATTCCAAAAGGTGCAGTATGACTACATGCTCTGGAAGCTCATCACAACCTCCCTTCAACAAGACATTTTGGATATAATAAGACTTTAGAGCTAATATCAAGAGATTTTTAGTGGCTTCAAATGTGGAAGGTTGTTAAAGAGTTTGTATAGTCATATGACATTTATTCAAGATCAAAAACTCTTCATCACCGACCTTATAGACTTCTTCAACCATTACCTATACCAGAAGAATCTTGCTCCTTTGTTTCTATGGATTTTATCATGGATCTTCCAAAATCAAGTTTATATGACTCAATATTCATAATTTTAGATTATTTTATCAAGATGGCACATTTTATATTATATACAAAATCTATTATAGGTGAAGAAATAGCTAAATTCTTCTTTAATAATATATATATCACTATCATAGATTATCAAGGGATATTGAATCAAATAGAAGAATATAATTTGTATTAGATATAAAATATTGAAGGTAGATATAAAACTATCTTTAGCTTTCCATCTTCAAATTGATGGAGAAATGGAATGAATAAATTAAGTTTTAGAGCAATATTTGAGATGTACCATCAACTATCATCAAGATGACTGGACAATTCTTTCACCATTGGCAAAGTTTGCTTATAATAATTTGAAACATTTGTCTATTCAATTAACTCCATTCTTTACAAATTATGGTTATTATCCATGACTTAATACTTTTGACTTTTCAAAATCTGATAATCCTATGGCGGTGTCATATTACGTGTTGTCTTGTTCAAGAATGTACTGGGCACTTGGCTATAGAAGGTAAAGTATTGTTTGCAAATACTCAAGAAATCCTAATAGGTTTCACCCATGTATAAGGAATATAATTTGAGATTCAATTCAAAAGTGTTTAAAAATACTCCTCTTAGTAAAATCAACCATACATATACCCCAATTGCCTCATTTCTTTTATAGTTAAGCAATTTTTATTTTTGTTTATAAGCCCTAATCTTAATCAGTGAGCTTTGACAAGCTATAATTTTTAATCTAACCATCCACTTAGTGTGAAATTTTGCACACAAATGCTGGTATAAGCCTTTTACATGCTCAAAAAAATTTAGCCCAACCCAACTTACAGATTGCAAGAAAATGCCCAAAAAGTGCACTAATGGCACTCGGCAGCCAACTTGAAGATTGATGCAAAAACTCTAGTGGTGATTTCTCCTTCTTTCACCGTTAACTTCAGCTCAAACTTGATGTGTAGCTCAATCTACAAGTCTTCTATGAGTATACCAAAAATTACATTGATCCAATTAGTGGATCTTTAGTTATCATAGAAACCCTATCCAACCCTAAACTGCCAACTTCCGACAATCCTTTGTATCAAAACTCAAATATCTTCTGATTGCATTATTAGATTAATACAAATTTTTGTATACACTTAGCACATCCAACAATTTAGATAATATCAAATTTTGAACCATAGGTGCCTCACAAATTTTACAAATCACTCAACAATGCAAGCCATCATTGTCTTATATAAAATCCAAATCACCAATACAAATTCTAACTTTGAATAGTAATTGCTAAGTCCTCCAAAATCCTATGGTCACAAGCTAAATGCGTCTGAAATTCCTTTCAAGCTAATTATTCAATCCTAATTGCTGATCTTTGAATGTCCCCCTTCCTTGCCTTCGGCGGTCGTTTTTGTCCTTAGAGGTCTAATTTCGACCCTGTCTCATACCCGGTCTTTCTCCGGGTATCAATTCAACTAATTCTAAGGATTTTTAAGTTAAATCCTATCTTCAACTTAATCTTAGTATCAACTATAATAACTATTTTCCCTTTCTATTCTATTTTAATTAACTTATGGCTTTTCAAAATCAATAATAGAGTTTATATAGCCTAGAATAAAATTTTAACAACTAACTTTTATCTGTTAGCTATTAAAACAAGGAAATAATCTGAAAGGCTTTCATAACCCTTATCTTAAGTATTCTAAGTTCCTATTGAACTAAGATGATTAAGTATTAAATATAAATTACTCTTATCTATACCTTTCACTATATAAATGTATTGCAATATGATAGCGGAAGATTTAAAAAATTGATTGTCAAAGCTACATACAACAATGAAGGCTCAATTAAAGAAAGCTCAAGAACAAAAAAAAATCAATACAAATATCTATCATAAGGAATAACCTTGATTCTATGTGGGAAATAAAATATGATTATGTCATTGTAATATGAAGGCTATTTGTCTTTGCAATAAGCTAGATTATCATAGGTTTCGACCTTTTTTGATTTGTGAATAAATCAATCCAGCTGCTTATTGATTATGCTTACCTAAATCTATGAAGATCCATCATGTATTCTATGTGTCATTATTTGAGCCATACAAGATAGCAGATATACAAGGCAAAAGACAAATGCCACCGCTTTTTATAGAAATGGATAATATTAAAGAATTTGAGGTAGCAGAGATTTTAGATTCAAGGCAGCACCAGAATCAATTGAAATATCTTGTACATTGGCATAGGTACGATATTAGTGCATGCAAATAGAAGCCATTCAGGAATCTAGTAAATACATCAGCAAAAATCAATGTGTTTTATTGACAATGTCTGTCGAAACTAAGATAAAGAAGTAAGAAAATCTTTGCTATAAAGCAAAGCAGGTTCTATAGAGCTTTCATTCTATCTTGTATCATTGTTTGTTATTTATTTAAATTTTTTTGTGTTAAAAAGATAGAAGATCAACAACCAATGAATTTAACGCAAGAACCATCATTTGCTAACTCATCAAATGAGACATTACAACTATCACAACCTTCAAAAAGACAGAATAGTGATGAAGACCCTCAAGAATGACATGTTCTTCCTTAGATTGATGATGAAATATAATGTATTTGGTATCACAACTTTGGAAGAGACTCCCGATGTTTGATAAAACTTTTAGAGGTAGGAACTGTTCTTGATGGTGTTCCAAATGTTTTTTTTGAAGGAAGTTATGAAGGCCTCAATAATGATCAAATATCAGGGTGGTCCTCTTGCCCTAATATGGGATACTATGGATGGCTAAAAAGACCTATCAACTACCTTCAAAGGGAACAAATATCAGAGTATGCGGAAAATACAATTCAATGTATCCAAAACTTCTTCAATACGTAATCATCGCTCTTTGTGGATCTTATCCCTAGAAAGGAGGATAATATCACGGACATAAGATTTACTCTAATAATTATTTAATTAATATAAATTAATAGAAATAGATAAAAATAAATTAATTTGATAATATCTTATAGAGAAGCTTCTTAAAAGCTTTATAGATGCGGATTCACCTTTATACATGTCTATAGTTGATTGATAGGTTAGAAACTTGGCCAACAAGCTAGCCATGTGTGGCACATATTGATAGCTTGTGGAACAACCTAAGTACGTGGCATATATATAGGAAATTTATCTTGCAAGTTTGACATGTGTCTTGCAAATTAGATACGTGTTGGAAGTCCTATAGAATATTGTCACATAATTTTTAGATAAATAGTATATATAGAGATAGAAATAAAGCCTTCTTCATTCTTATCAACTCCTTTCTTGCTTCTAGTCTAATTCAAAAGTCTTTTATATTTTTTAATTTATGGCAATAGCCATTCCAATTTTTTCTTAAATATACATACTTCTTTATTTCTTTCTTATTATTTTTCTTTGATATAATTTTTTACTAACTTATGTATTTTTTTTAGTTTTTGTTCTTGACACTACGCCTCAATCAATGTCGTTTATTAAACCAAGTCTTATTCTTTAGCCTTGCCTCTTGTAATCGTTTTAATGCTAACTCCACATCTTCTGATCTTTGTTCAAGTTGCCAAATTCTAATAGCCAACAATTCTTCTCTTATTATTCTATCTTCACAAGGTAGCATATTCCAAGTTGGTATATGTTCTTCAATTAGCATAATAGGTTATTAATGTGTCATCAGTTCCACTAGCATATATCTTGTCATTGAACTATGTGTTGTTTGATCAACCCATAATGCATAAGGTAGAAGTCAAGGCTATTCTTTTATTCTTCCATTACAATCTTTAATCAAGGCTTTTATAATTGGTAGATGTCTATGTTCACTCTTTGC
The DNA here is from genome assembly GCA_036785485.1 of Physcomitrellopsis africana. Taxonomy (NCBI): domain Eukaryota; kingdom Viridiplantae; phylum Streptophyta; class Bryopsida; order Funariales; family Funariaceae; genus Physcomitrellopsis; species Physcomitrellopsis africana. Next base: position 861,106 of record JAWRVF010000037.1, on the reverse strand, counting down.
ATTCTCTTCTAGATTATAAATATTAGTCAATGATAATTTAATTCCGCATCTCTTAAAGAATTTACAAGTTTCATATGCATTCAATTCTCTATGATCTGCAATGATCTTTTGTACACATATATAGCAACAAATAACATCTTCAAATAAAAATTTATAGATTCTTTTTATAAATTTTATTCTTAATGTCCTACCTTCTACTTAGTTTGATAAATCTTCACAAGTCAAAACTAAATACCTCATTTGCCATAATTCTATTGGCATAATAATCAAATCTATAATCTATTTAAAATGAATAGTTAAAGGATATGTTGGATGTAGACCATCTTGATGACATATATTTGAATATATTTAATAATTTATACAAGATTCTATAAATGAAGTTACATCTTGATATATATTCTTCCACTAATATTGTTCTTTCAATTTAGCAAAAATAGTCCAAATTCCTCTATGTCCTATCTATAGACTATCATGAAATTCTTTGAGTAGTTTTTGTTGATCTTTTTTGATACCTACTATTTGTTGTGACATTCCAATGTTTGATTTTGGCCTCTTCCATAGAAATTCTCTTTATAATATGAACTTGTATACTTTTTTCTTAATTTGTTTAAAATTTTTAATTATCCAATTAGTATGCTTGGTTAATGTATTCAAATAATGTCCAATATGCAATAACTTTTTTTCTTAATTTTCTTCATGAAATGACTTATCTTCCTTATTCAGTTATAAAACTGAATATAATTTTGTATCCACATAATCAATATCTTCAAGCATCTCATCTTTTCCATCATATTTTGCTCAAGATAGTATATCTGTTATCGGATTGTCTTTCCCTATAATATGCTTAAACTCTGGAATTAATGATTTGATATAGGTAATCCATCTCAATATTGCAATATCCAATGTTGTATAATTAATAATCATTCTAAGTAAAGACAAATAATCTATTTCAATCACTACCATTTTTCCAATTAAGTAATCTTTTTCAGCTTTTATAGCCGAAACAACTTCCTATAATTTCTTTTTCACTTGTGAATATCTACGTTGGCAAGTACTTAAAGCCTTAGTTCCAAATTGAACTGAAAATCTATATTCATTTGAATCATTTTTACCTATAGTCCATCTAATAGCAATTGGACTAGTATCTACTATAAGAATCACTAGTCTATTGCACCTATAATCAATTTTTCTCAATATTTGAGATAAAGCCAATAAATCCTTTAATCTTGGTATAGCTTTGATATGCTTTTCATATTATCTAAACCTATAATCTTTGCATAATAATTCATATAATAGATATGTTATATGAGCGCAGTAAGGAATCTAAATATAATAAAATATATATGTACCTAAAAATCTTTGTACCTTTATTAAAGAACTATAATCTTCTTTTATTCTCTCAATTGCATCAACCTTGATTAGATCTGATTTTCTTCTATAAAATCCACATAATTGTTCAATAATTATAACCTCTTGTATTCCAAATATAGATTTTATATTTGATAAGATAAGGTGAACTTCTTCAAGCCAAGTCAATATCTTTTCACAATCTTATATATGATTAATAACATACTTGCAACATCCTCTCTTATCTAAGGTTTCATTCTTATCTTCTTCCTTGCTTCTTTTTATAGGAACATCATCTAAAAAAGGCATAATCTTTTCAAGAATAAAATCTCTCAATACCCTATTCATCCCATTTATCATATGTGCAACTGAGTTAGTAGCACCCTGACAAAGAGTATATATTTTAACTAGTCTAAGTGGTGTTTTCATTGTTGTCATGTCTCTATTCTCTATTACAAGTTGAAATTGGTCATAGCTTGAATACAAATCACCCATTGAATAGATTGTCTTTCTTATAAATGCTTCAGCAAATTCATCTACTATTAGTCTAATTCCTGCATTCTTGATAGTCATTCTATTTATTGATTGCATATCTAGAATAAATCATAATGATCTATTTTTCTTAGGCATTGTAAACCATCAACTATGATACAATAGAAAGCTCCAAAATCTTCATCTTAATCTTTTCTTTTAATAATTCTATTAAACTTAGCAAATGTATCTTTAGTATTGGAATTGGCTTCAAATTCTAAAATACATGTAGTAGAATAAAAATAACCATTGGAATTATAATATTTGGATTCTTACATCCAATTTTATGAGATTCAAAGACAAATAATTTACCTCATTTTATTAATATCTCTTTGAAGTATTTAATTTCTTCTAGTAATAAAAAACCATCTGAATTAATCTTCAATTCTTTAAAAATCTCTTTAGTGAATTTGTCTCCAATATTCCTTAGATTCTTTAAGTTTTTTTTTCTTGATATATTTTCCATCTGTTCTTTAGAATCTTTTGGCAAAGGTTTGGCAACAAGTTTCACCTTCTTATCTATTGTCTTATATTTTATTTCAACTATAATCTTTAGTGCTTGAAAAGATTCAAGTACAAAATAAATTTTTCTTAAATGAATTTGTACAACCTTATTATTATTTTTTAATCCAATTGATACAATCATTTTTAAAAAATCTTCTAATCCATTTTTTTTTATAAACACCAAAAATTCTTTCATCATCTTCTAATGTCTCCAATTTACATAATTCTTTTTCAATGTCACATAGTCTTTTTTTTTTCTTTTTTTTAAAATTTCTAATATTTTTATACATAATATTTCTATTTTCAAAAATATCAATAAAACTTATATCAAAGGTACCTATATCTTGTGAAAGTACCTCATCTTTTGTACCTCCATAATTTTGCTTTATAGTGATACTCCTCAAAAATCCATAAATTCTTCAACAATCCTTGGCAATATATTCTTTCTCAATTTGTTTAAATTTTGTTTATGATTTGGAAGCACAATCAAAAACTATACTGTCCTTCTTCCATTCTTACTATAAATTTGTGCATAAGCTAAACCATCATCAAGCACTTTTGTTTCCATCCGAGTTGCAATAAGATATGGTTGTCCCATAATAAGAAGATAAGATGTTGCATCTTGAACAAAGAAATTTTGCTCTATTGCAACTCATCAATCCAAATTATTACATTTAGACAAACGCCATATAATTCATCTTGTATATTATTAGCTATTTGTATTATCCATCCATGTTCCATATCAATTAGTTACTTTTGCTTCATATAAAGATCCTTAGACATAAGATTTATCTTCAAACCATGGTCAATCAAAACAACAACTGGCTCATCCATATCTCCAATCTTCACTAATGCTTCTATAGTCACTCTAATTCAATGCTTTTGAGTGTCATGATTTGAAATCTTTTTCTCCTTATCACTTTGATTATCAAAATATATTCTTTGATTATGATTTCTTCTTCTACTTGTTCATTGTTTACAACAATTATCAATTTCATCTTCTTCATCCTCACATACATATGCATCAATAGCATGATTTGATCTAGCTTCACCTATTAATTGCCTCTTCTGCTTAATACTATCAATAATAACATCATAAAATTCCTTCTTTGTAATTCCTAAAATCTCTTTTAATGTAAATTCAACTTTAGCATTGAGCACACTGTCTTCAAGTACCTTCTTTAAATCTGTTGCCACTTCAATATCAAAGAGCAATTTGTAAGTTATTAACTTACATTTTTTTCCTAGGTCTTCTGATTTTTTTTTTATGATATTGAAGCATCCTTTGTTAATAATTCTTGTAAAGCCATCTCACAAGCCTTATCTCCTCAAATCTACCTCTTAGAAGAATTTTCTTCTCTTGTCTCATTAAAATCCTATCTTCTCTTTTCTTCTATCAAGGCTTTATGTTGATTCTTAGCAATATAGGCATATTCTAACAAAGCTTTGATAAGATCCTCTCAATCCGTAGTTCTATAAATTATTATAGCAGTCCTCAATAAAACTTTTTTTGGCATTTTTTTAATACATTATAAAAATAGCAAAAGTCCAAAATCCACTTGGTTCAATATTTCTAGAAAAATCTTGGTTGCCATTGTCATCCATGCTAGCACCATAACTTACAACTTCCATTATTATAATCCCATTTACTCTCAAATAATCCTTAACTAGTACTTTCATACCTCCCTTATTAAAATTAGTTTGGAAAAAATCACTAATATCTTTTAATACCACTTTCTCATCTTTTCAAAAAATAATGCTTTGTTATACCATTTCATTGAATTCACTACAATCTTTTTCAGAATGAAAATCATCATTACACCAAATATATCTTTGGACATACCTTTGCTTTAAAGTAGCTTTTGAATTCATTGTAGAAGTTTTCTCCTCAAACCTTGCAAGTTTGATTTGAAGATCTTGCATTTTGCATATAATTTTTTCAATTCCTACATCTTTTTTCTTTGATGTAGTCATTGAAGGTTAGAGAATAGATAGTGTTGATTGTAAAGTAGGCACTTGAGTTTTAGATACTTGCACAATTCTTTGAATATCAATCCTATTCTTTCTCTTTTCTCTTTTTGTAAGTAATCCTATTGTATCTTCAACTTCCTTCCATTTTGTTGTCAACCCTTCATTCTCTTTTTTGTCCTTAAGAAGAATTTTTAACCTCTCTTGTAATTTTCTATCAATTGCTTGAAGGAATAATTAAATCTTATTTAGTTCTAATATTATCTTTTTTACTTTTGATAACCAAAAATACTACCTTTCAAATTTCCTTTGTAAAGGTAAATTTTTTCCCTCAATTCAAGTTATAAGATGCCTTTGTTTAAAATTTGCTTGTAATTAGTGGTATAAAGTGAAGGGAGCAAATAGCAAGAACAACAAGAATAAAAACCACATAAAAATGGAAATAAATGGTCTCAAGCAAGTACACAATTCAAAACTATATCATAGTCTATTTATCGTATTTTTATCTAGTAAAAAATAAAAATAAAAGTTATATTTTTAAATAGATAATTTTTTTTATCTTTCCAATGATATAAAAAAAAATTTAAATTTGAATTATTATGAGTAAGTTATGATAATCCAAAGATAGAAGATAAATAATAGAAAAGTTAAGTAAATTTTTTTTATCTTAATGGTAACTTGTTTAAGAGATCATGAGTTTGAATCTCACCAAGGCTTATAAGTAATATATAAGGGTGTTCTAGAGGGGCCACAAGGCCTTAGTCTTATCCTCCTACCTACATCCAAGGTGCCACAGCCCATATAGGACTTGTGCACCTCCCTTTCTACAAGGACTACATTAGCTGTTGGTCCTCCTATTTTGTATTAATAAAATTTATTTTTTTGCATTTTTGACTTCATTATGGTGTTTAAAAATATCTAATTAGCCTAGGAACCTTATATGGCTTTCAAATCTTGCTCCATTTCTTCATAATGGCTCCCAAGGTGGTAACACTTATTTTTACCAAAATCTTCAAAATTGTTCTAAAAATTCCTAAATTTTTAAAAATAAATTTCAAATAAATTCTAAATTTTTTTATAATACTTTTAAAGTAATAATTTTAATTTAAAATTATTTTATTCTACCTTGGTGATTTTTTATAATAATAAAACCAATTTAAATCAACTAAAAATTCTATTTTTTACATAAATAATTACTAATTCATGAAGTTTATTTCTCAAGCTTCTTCTATCTACTAAGTAACATTTATATATTTTTAATAAGTGGTATATAAAAATAGGAAACTAATATAGATATTAGTCTCAATAATTAAATCATAATTTTTATAATTAAAAAAAATATTAAATTAATTAAGATAATTGCCTCCAAGACTTACTAAGATCTTATTTCTTTCTCACTAATATAGGCCTTGGTCATTTCTTGCACTGACATTACCTCATTGGGATAGTTCATTTTTTCAATCAGATTTGAACCTTAGATGCTTCAGTAGCAACTTCTCTTATGACCAACACTTTAATTTCCCTTGGATGTTTATTAGGTACAAAATTATAAGTTCTAACATGCTAATTTTTTTTTTTTTTTTTTTTTTTTTTTTTTTGGTGAATGATACAAATCACACTTTATATTCTTTACATCTATTTCCAAAAGTTTTAATAAAAAAATCTTCTCCGTTCAATGTTTGCAACTAAATTATATTATTTGTAAAGATTTTTTTAATAACATAAGAATCCAACTATAAGACAATAAATTTTCCTAGAAAATCTAAACTCCTAGCATCTTGTAAAAGGACCAACTTGCTAGCCTTAAGAGTTTTGATTTTGTATCATTTATCAAAGATAATTTTTTTTTCTTTATATAGCTTTATATATTGAACATTCTATCTTCTGGCTTCATCTAGATCTTTTAGATATTCCAATCTATCCATCAAAGATTGATTAGTTGACAATCTTTTTATCAAGACAATTCAAAGAGAAGGAACTTCAAATTCAATTAGTAAAATGGCTTTTATGTAATAAACCAAAAAAAATGGAGTTGCTAGAGTGGTTACCTTAAATGTGGTCCTATAAGTCCATAAAGTTGCAGAAAGTTTGGTATTTCAATCTCATTTAGAAGTTGTTATGGTTTTTTTAAGGATATTAGCTAAAATTTGATTCATCTTCTCTATATATCTATTGATTTGAGAATGATAGGGAATAGTCTTTCTATGTTTAATTTTAAATTGTGAGATCAAGTCTTTCATCACTTTATTTAAAAAATGCTTTGTCCTATTACTAATTACGATTTTTGGATATCCAAACCTAGTGATAATCTGCTTGCTTAGTATTATTGGTCTTTACTACTTTTGCCTCAATCCACTTGATAAGATATTTGGTTGCTAAAATTATATACTTTATTCTATTAATAGAATTAGGATAAACTTTTCTAATATAATCTATTCTCTATTTTTCAAATAAGACTAAAGATAAAAATATATGGAGAGATAGGCTCATTTGGAGGTCATTTTTAGCATATCTTTGACATGCATTTTATATTTTAATATATTTGTGGGCATCTTGGAATAAAATAGGTCAATAGTAAACTCTAAGGATCTTCTATCTTGTCAATGCCCCCAAAAAATAACCCCCACATATACTATCATAGCATGTCAATAAAATTGTAGGGATTTTTTTTTCTATCACATATCTTCTTAACATTCTATCTACTCTACATCAATATAATTTGTCCACAATTATTGTAAAATATCTATTATTAATTTGAATCTTTTAATATTTTATTTTAAATAAATAAGAAGGCAAGGTTTGAGTGATTAAAAATTTGATAATCAATTCATACTAAGTGGAGATGGTTGAAACAACAAATAAACTTTCATCTATTAAGATATCATCAATTGGATCTTTATCCATGTGTTTTGACAATGTAGATAAGTGATCAACTTACATGTGCATCTTTGCTAGCTTATATTCTATTGTATAATCAAATTCTTCTAATAAAATCATCCATCTTATTAGTCTATCATTCAAATTTGCCTTATAAACAAGATACTTGATTACCATCTAATATGCCCCAAGGTTTTTTGTACCTCTTTTATTATTGAAAGAAATTTTAATTCTACAATTACCTTGACCTTCTCTAGATCTGATTCCCTACAATTTTTTAAGACTACGTATCCAAATAGGATTCTTTTTTTAACTGCTAAGAATATTTTATGAAAGTTTAAAGCAATCTTAGTTCTCCTACACCTTTGAAGATAAGACTTTACACAATCATGATGTATTGTCTTAGAAGATTGGGTGCTAAAATCATCAATGAACATTATCATTGATTTGTGTAGCAATTTTGAGAAGGCATATGACATTACTCTTTGAAATGCTAAAGAAACATTGCAAAGGCCAAAAGGCATAATCACATAGATGAAGGTGCCCCAAGATGTATTAAAGGTTGTTTTGTAGTAATCTTCTGGGGCTATAGAAATTTGTTTGTAATCTGAATATCCATCCATAAATATATATAATTCATATTCAACCACTTCTTCTATGATGGTGTTTATAAAAAGGAGGGGAAAGTGATTCTTTTAGATGTACTTATTAAGCTTCTTATAATCTATGCACACTTGAAGTTTTTTATTTTTCTTCTTAATTAACACCATTGGTGAGATCCAATCTGTAATCTCTATAAATTAAATAAATCTAGTTTGAAGGAGTTTTTCTAATTTGGCTTTGACAAGTAATTGTATATTGAAATTCATTCTTCTTTCTTTTTGTCTCATAGGAATTGAATTAAGAAGAAGTAGAATATGATGTTGGACTATTTTAGAAGGTATATTCTTGAGGTTTTATAAGACTAAGCAAATACATCCCTAGATTCTATAATTAATGACTTATAATTTAATAATTCATCTTTTATCAGTTGAATTCCAACTTTGATTAGTTTTGAATCTTCATTCTATAAAAAAACATCTATCAACTTGTAATCAAGGTCATATTCATGAGATTGCTCTATGGATCCTCTATACCAATTATTTGGTATTTGCGAGTAATTGATCACATTATTTCCGGCTCTAAGACTATTTGAAGTTTATTTAAATTATAAAGATAGAGTAAGATTGCTGTCCTCTATTAATTTTTCTAATTCATGAACTTGATTGCCATCAAAGTTTATTCCAAAGGCACCTTTATACTTAATAGCATCTGTTAAGGTTATTAAATCTACTTTCTCTTTGTGATTTTACCAAGTAGAAAAATTATCTATGAAGTTAATACTTACAACTTAAATCCAACTTGAAATAGAATGATTTTCCAACCACTGAGTGAACTCTCCATCATCTTTCCAATCATATAATCTAAGGCCCATACATCCTAATGGAATTAATTGGACCATATTTGAATGAATTTCTTTATTTACTACTAAATCAATAAATCTAATCTTCTTTTTAAATTCCTTCTGTGGTTGGGAATCCAAAATCTCATCTTCTAAAGAGTGAAATGAGATTTGGATTGAACACAATTGTTAAGATTGAATAAGGATTTTAGTCATGTTTCTTGATAGTCCATAGATAATATGGAGCTTCTTACCTTTTCAATCAATTTTTGCATAGCGGCCTTTAACCAAGGTCTACCTAAAGATAATAGATATGAATTTTTACAAAGATGCATGTGAATCATATGAAAAGTGAAGGAATATTTTTCATCTTCCATCATCATGTTATAATCATTTATTTATCTCAAAAGTGTGCCTTGACTTTGATTAGCTATATTAATCAAAAATTGAGATGGACCAATAATATTAAGTCCTAATTTTTCCATAGTTTTCACTGGCATATTATTCAAACTACTACTCCCATCCACAATAATATAAGGTATGATTTTATCTATTATAGACTCTACTAGCTCAATTACCTTTATGTCTTGTACTACTTAAATTGTTCTAATATGAGCTAGGATTTTTGCTTTAGATCATTGTTGTCTTTTAATGGAAAGGCTTATTTAAAAGCTCTTTTTTATTAAAAGAGAAACTTCCAATAATTGATCAATTGTAATATTTGCCTTAATTTTTTTTAAATCCTCCTATAAATCATATGACTTGACCTAATCCTTGCCTTTAAGTCAAAATGAAGAGTTAAATTCAAAGTCAAGAACTTTAGGTCCTTCCCATTCTTCTTTAGAAGAAAATTCTTCTATTTCAATATTTTCTTTTAAGATCATTGGCAATTTATTTGAACTCGGTTCAAAGATTTGAAGTAATTCTTTAGAATTTTTAACATTAGCCATTGCCTCCCTTGTGGCTTCATTTTAAATCTAAAAAATAAAAAGAATCTTTTGAAGTAATTTTTTTAATAATTGAAGTAGGAGGGGGAGGACTAGAATACGTAGACCTTATCATAACTGCTAAGATTGATATCATAGGTGGTGTTTGTACCTTGGATTGGAGCAATTTGTACATAATGAAGTTTGACTCAAGAAGTATAGACTAGATTATTATAGAGGAGGTTGAAGCTTATTCCTCAATCATTCCACTATTGGTTTGATTTACAAATCTTACATCTTGAGAGCCTTGACCAAGATACTGTTAGCCATGTTGAAAGTAACTACCATTTAGAAAAATGAATCCTTATTGAATATTTAAATCTGATGGAGGATGTTGGTTTTGATGATTATTGCTATGGTCATAAAATAGATTTGGAGGTTTTAAAGTATTGTCAAAATTTTGATTTCTTGCCCCCTTCAAATGATCTTGAGCTTCTTGATGATAATTTGCTTATAGAAAATTTAAAAGAACTACCTTATCAATTTACCTATATATACTTGTAGAGTGGTTTTTTCTACAATTTCTACAAATAATTCTATTTTCTATCCAATAACTACCAAATGGATGTCTTTTGCTACAAAGGTGATGTACTTCCTATTTTAATCTAGGTTAGTTTTTAAAACCTTGATTAGAATAATCATGGCTTTGTAGATGAGAATTAGATCCTATATTGACTTGGTTTCTATGTGGGAGGACATAAGATGGTTTCTATCTAAGATTATGTCAATAATTTTGCAAGTCTAAATAAAATTGACTAATATGCCTTGATTGATTGCATTGAGTATACCACAACCTTAAAAAGTGCCTACCAGATTCTATGGGAGGTGGGACTTGGTTTGGATTTTTGCCCTTGATTAACAAGATCATTTTGGCATCCTCTAAGTTTTTTGGCCTTTCTTTAAAGATTTCTCTAATTGTATCCTCTTTGTTAAATCCTTGGATAAAAAAATAAATAAGAGTGTTGTCTATGAAAAGAGTTCTTACAAACCAATTTATTACTAATTCAAATCACCAAATATATTTGTCAATCTCCTTTCCTTTTCCTTGTCTCAATGAAAAAATGGCCATGATGGCATTACTTTGCTTCACTTCTGGTCTAAATTTCTTTAAGAATGCTCTAATGAACATGTTCTAATTTTTAAAGGTTTTAGGGAGATAGTTTCTATATCATTCATAAGCTCCATCTTTTAATGTGCTCAAAAATCACATATAATATCCACAATTGGTTATCAAATATGTTGTGAGAAGTTCCATGAACCTCTCTATATGTGCTGTTGGATTATTATTCCTAATTCTTTTAAAGATTGAGAGATTGTGAGGCATAGAAGTTGCTTGCAATTCCTCTAGAATTATAATAGACAAACTTCTTGGCTAGAATAAGGGATTTATAGGTATAGGATTGGGAGAGGCTTCTTTGTCACAATTCATTGAAGGAGAATTAAATCCTGACTCTTTTTCCTCTTGATTTACTTCTATGATAGGATTAAAAGATTCTAAGTTTAATCTTTCTTCTTCTATTATTTGGTTAGGATTTAATTCCAATAAATTGAGTACAAATATGTCTTATGATATTGTAGATATATCTTGGTTGTCCAGCTATTGAATCTCAATTTTTCTAAATTTTAAAGTGGAATTTTTTTAAAAAAATTTAGATTTTCTATGGGTAGAATTAATTTAGGTTGTCTAGATCTAATAGAATGATGCATCTAACATAACTATAGATATAATATTCACCTAGATTAATAAAATTAATATAATAATCTCTAAAAAATAAACTTAAAATTTTTTTTATCATTCACCTACAACCCATTTAAAATACCTTCTAACAAAAAAAATAAAATAAAATAAAAGCAAGTAAAGAGAGAATGATTGCTCGAGTATCACCTCAAGCAATATTTTGTTCAATTTTACTTACCATATGGTATGACCCTATGTAGGAGTGATCCTAATCAACAATAATATAAAGAAAAATTTTATATTAGGATAGCAAGGAGCTCGAGCTCTTTTTTTTTTTTATTTCTCATACAAAAATTGTTAGGAAATTATCCACTACAATGATTAATAACAAAGATTACTTTATAGAAAAGGTTCTTTGCAATCAATTCACACCACTTTGAAGAAGAACTCACCTTATTATATCTTTAGCCAATCTGACACTTATTAACAAAGGCCAATAAATATATAATGCCCCCCTATTTGATTTGAGCTAAACATTCCAGTAACGATTAGGATTTAAAACAAATGGATTAAAGGTTCTATCTATCTCTTACATCCATGTTTATAAGAAAGATTCGAGACTTATCTGTCTTACATCTTTCTTCTAGATTCTACCCTCCAACTCTTAACTCGCGCTCCTTGCTTTTATGTACATTCACTAAACTTAAAAGAATTGAAATAAATTGAGAAGAGCAGAAGAACTTACTTAAAATTTTGCTTTCTAATGCCTTTTTTTATTTTGTGTTCTTTATTCTTTAATTTACAATCTAAATTAATTTAATGAAATGAAAACTCAACCAAATTGCTTAATTGAAGGCTTATCTTAAAAGTATGGCATCTTGAGTGATTGCTTTTCTCTTCTTCTTCTTCTTCTTCTTCTTGTGTTGTAAATAGAATAACTTATCTAATCTACTATTGGAGAATCTTTCTATCCTACACCTATTAAGAGATGGCATATGGTGGATAAAGAGGGTGATTAAATCCCTCTACCATTAGAAAAAGGCCGCCCATAAGAAGATTTATAAAGATAAAATAAAGGATTGATTACTCAAATAACCAATCATTTGTCCCTTGTGAAAAGGTGGAATATAAGAAGTGGAAAGGGTGATCAAATCCTTCAACCACTAGAGATAGGCTCTCAACAAGAAATTTACAAGGAGGAAAGTAATGAAACCTTTGAAGATGAGCTCTACCTTTCAATTATATTTCCTCTAAGGTAGCAATTCTTTTCTATTCTAAAAATTTCCACAAATTGAATATTAATAAAAATTCAATGAAAATTATATCATTTCAAGCTTATCTTTCAAATATTTTTATTCCAAAAAAATTCAATTGAAAATAGTCAATAGGCACTAAGAAATGCCTTTTTAAACAAGGAGTATATAAAACTACCAAGGTAGTGAATCTCCTTCTAAGCAAAAACTCACTAAAAATTCAATTTTGGTCTAAATGAAATATGTAATAACTCTTTAGAAAGTTGATACTAAGATAAACAACCTCACAAAATTTTAATATCAAATAATAAACACATAAAAACTGATTGATGAAAACCCGAGAACAAATCATTCTTTGGAGTAAGCATTCAAGGTAGTAAATCATATTCTAATAAAAGATTCACCAAAAAAATTATTTTGATTCAAATCAAATGTATGATAGTTTTTTAAAAAACCAACATCAAGATACACAACTATACAAAATTTCAAAGTCAAATAATAAACATATAAAAATTGATTGATGAAAACCTGAGAGCAAATTATTCTTTACTTTAAAATTTTTTTTTTTTTTTTTGACTATAAATGATAAAAGATTTGTCTGTGACAACAATGAAAAGAGGTGGAAGACTTACAAATGATGTAGAATAGAGTTGAAATGCTTACTTAAGAAGTCCACATAAAAGGTCAATCACCATTAACTCACTTTACATTCATCCACACAATTAGAAACACCACCTCCTAGCAATGTACCAAAATGTGAGGATAAAATTCAACCCTTAATCTAAGTTACAAAATGCTCTTATTTAAGAGTTGCTTGTAATTGGTGGTATAAAGTGACGGGAGCAAATAGCAAGTACAAGAAGAATAACAACCACAAACAAGGAAAATAAATAGTATCAAGCAAGTACACAATTCAAAACTACATCATAGTCTATTTATTGTATTTTTATCTAATAAAAATAAATAAAAATAAAAATAAAAATTATATTTTTGAATAGATAATTTTTTATCTTTCCAATGATATATAAAAAATATAAATTCAAATTATTATAAGTAAGTTATGATAGTCCAAAGATAGAAGATAAATAATAGAAAAATTAAGTAGAAAATTTTGTATAAGGATCTCTTAGACAGGCCACAAGGCCTTAGTCTTATCCTCCTACCTACATCCAAGGTGCCACAATCTATATGGGACTTGTGCACCTCCCTTCCAACAAGGACTACACTAGCTATTGGTCCTCCTATTTTCTACTAGTAAAACTCATTTTTTTATATTTTTGACTTTACTATGGTATTTAAAAATAACCAATTAGTCTAGGAAACTTGTATGGCTTTCAAATCTTGCTCCATTTCTTCATAATGGCTCCCAAGGTGGTAAAACTTATTTTTACCAAAGTCTTCAAAATTGTTCTAAAATTCCTTAAAAATTCTAAATAAATTCTAAACAAATTCTAAAAATTCTTATAATACTTATAAGATGATAAATTCAATTTTTAACTATTTTATTCTACCTTGGTGATTTTTTATAATAATAAAATCAATTTAAATCAATTAAAAATCTTATTTTCTATATAAATAACTAAAAAGACATGAGGTTTATTTTTCATGCTTCTTCTACCTACTAAATAACATTTATATATTTTTAATAAGTGGTACATAGAGATAGAAGGCTAATATAGATATTAGTCTCAATAATTTAATGTTAATTCTTATAATTAAGAAAAATACTAAATCAACTAAGATAATTGCTTCTAAGACTTATTAAGGCCTTATTTCTTTCTCATTAATACTATTCTCTTTCATTTAGCATCTTCTAAACACATCTTTACTTTATAATTATAAATTTGGTATTCTAAATGAATTCTTTTATCCTAAAACAACTAATGAGGTAATTTGATTACTTACATCCTTAATAATTTGGTAGCTTACAATTTCTTATTAGGACCCTCAATCCATTCCAAAAATGATTTCTTAATGATTCAATTAGAATCTTCTAGGAAATATTCATCTCTCAATGTATGTGAAAAAAAGTCTTCCATGAACTTCCAAAGTGTTCCATAATTAATTTCACATATTTTCTTATCTCCAATATTATAGCAAGTTCAAATAATAAAATCATATATTTTTCAAAAAATCGATTCAATTCCATTTTTCACACATAACATCTTAAATATTTAAAAATATCTCTTCCATCAAATTGGTCAACCTTGCTAACCACTGCTTGTAATGCTTTGATTACCAAAGTCTCTTTATGATCATTGCCATGTTGCTGTTACATAAATAATATAAATACTTGAAATATATTTGTAATAATTGAATCCAGATACATACCTTGTCTATGAAAAGAAAATCCACTTGAAGATCTACTTGAAGATCCACTTAAAGTGCCACCCAAAGCTCCATCAAAAATTCCAAATTTAATTTTATTTACCTTCTTACGCCATCAATTTCAAATAACCACAAATAAAATTCAACATCTTTTATTTCAAACTTTCACATTGGATTCACTATTTATATTGTATTATATGTTATCTTGTTTGAAAATGCATCAGGCACCTCACTGAAGAAGATGAAGTTGTGGTATACAAATATTGTCGTATTGCATTTACGTGCAGTGTATAAAAATATTAAAAATCTTGTATCTATTGTTAATATATGTATAAGTGCTAGAAATTATTTTAGAAGATATTATAAGGAGAGGATTTATTATAGCCACTTAGTTAGTGAATTAAGATGGCTATTTGTTTTGTTCCTACCTTATTTATATCCTAGAATAGACTCTTTTGTAATTAGAAGAAAAATAAAGGTTGTTTTACCTTTTTTGTTGACTTTTGAGGTAGAATAGACCTTGTGAGGGATAAGAAAGAAGAGCATGGGGTGAATAGGGCCTATCCAATAGGATTTGGCTGCCCATGTGGGCATCTCATAGTCTAATATGGAAAGAAAGAGAGATATACTCCTCTTGCTAGACCGAGAGAAAAAAGGCAGTTTTGAGTGGTGAACTTTGGAGAGAGATAGCTCCGAGGAGATAGAAGCGTTTGTAATGAAAATTAATGGGTGTGTTTTTCAAGTTGTGAGGATTCTAGAACCTACTCACTTGCTTGTTTTGGAGTTGTAAGCAAAACATTATGCTTGTTTTAGTAGAGTAGAGTTTGCTGCCACCTGACGAAGAGGGGCAGAAACTTCGAGCTACTACTGCAAGTTTGATTTTGACTCTTTCTTAGTGAAATTTACAGAGAGTGTGGAAAATTGTGTTAGCTTTCTATCAAGACATCTCTTGTAGCATTTGAAGTTGGAGAGCAAAAGTTGTGAGCTTGAGAGTGGGAAAGGGTTTGCTGCCACCCAACAAAGAGGGGCAGAGACTTTGTTCAACCAACCAAGTCAGACAATCTCTTCAATATTTTTGATATTTTAGGTGCTTATAGTAGCTTGTGTAAGCTTTCCACAAAAACAAAAGTTAATACATTTGCAGCTTTGATGAAAGTTTTATGAGCCGTGAAGTGTCAAAGAGGGCAGATTGTTGCTAGGGTCTGAAGAGTAGAATCAACTAGCTACGAAATCTAGAGTTTGAGAGGCATGCATGCAAAATTTTAGAATAAGTTAGATGATAGAGTGAACTTTCTAAAAAGCTATTGCATGTCCAATTTGGAGAAGGGAAGTGATCACGACAAAGGCTGAAGTGAAGAGGAGCTTTGCTGCCTTTGCATTTGCTTGGAAATTTTAGTGCGTGCTTCTTTTAGCCATAACTTTGTAATGGTAAGTCATCTATTTGTGAAATTTTGATATGTTTTACAATGGATTATTGGCTTTCCATAGGCTATAAGCACACTTGATTCAACCTTTGGATGAATTTTTAGAGATATATTTAATTTCAGCTTGTTGTATAACTTGTATTCCTCATATGCGGTTGTATTTTGAGGTATACTTGAATACATATATACTTTGCTTATACCTTTTATACAAATATATATACTTATATTTATATCAAGTATTTATACAAGTATTTTATAAATATTATACATAATATTTGTGCAAGTATTTGTACAAGTATTATACCAAGGATAATATATTATTTTATATAAGTATTTATATAAGTATTATATAAGTATTTATATAAGTATTATATAAGTATTTATATAAGTATTATTCAAGTATTTATACTTTTATTTATATAAGTATTATTCAAGTATTTATACTTTATATTTGTACAAGACTTGTATAAGTATAATACAAGTATAACTTGAAAGCTTGAACAAATATTGTGCAAGTATAGAACATACTTGCACGGCTTCCTCTAATGTTCCCTGCTAGTTCTAGTAGCAGCTAGGAACCCGGCGTTTTGCCAAGGCGAATTCTCTCTACTCGACAATATTCAAGAAATCTTAATAAGTTTCATTCATATAAAAAGAATATGATTCAACTTTTAATATAAGAGTGCTTAAGTCAGTACAAAGTGCTTAAAAACATTCTTTTTGGCAACTTCATCCATACTGTTGTTCTCGTTCGTTTCACTTACTCTATCAATACTGTCCAGAGTAAATCTGTAAAGAGAGATTCGAATATAGGGAGAGACTATCCGCATTGAGTTAAACTATTAGGGTCACATAACTAACTACCCACTGAACATTAGAGTCCAATGCACGTACATGCTTTTCTCTAAAATACTGCCGTCCATTCTATTGGTTCTATTATTCCGCAACTAAAGATACTTTGTAACACAATCCTCCACCAATATTCCTACTATAATCTTTTGTCTTCTTCCGAATTCATAACAATAATTGGCAATGTTGCACTATTTCCATAGACTGCATATACCCGCTTCTTTTTCTAATCATTGGAAATAATTCCTCACCTATAATGTCTCTTGAAACAAATTGTTACTCCAATATTCTCCACCGCTCAACTTTCATAGTCAATACGGCATGACACTCACATCCACAACTGAACTTCATTGATATAGCCGGTCTTCAACCTCCAATTCACCGCAAAGAATTTCACGTAATAAACAATCATAAATTCTTACTCATCCACATATATATAAATTTTTTGTTTTATTACTGTACTTCATCATTGACATGGTATAATCTTTCGGAATAGAATCCGGATCCTCCACTACAGTCTAACAAAAGAAAAGAGAGAGATGTAGCACCAAGCTTACCCCGGCTCAGGACTATCATAATCTGGCACAGACTCCCCCATACTGAATCAATTTATACTTGCCCCGTCTATGTTAACTGCATCACAACCGATGATAACTACTTTTCCTAACTTCTTCATTCTTTCTGCCTTCTAAACTGGCCATTCATCAGCTTCTTGCCTATTTTTAATCCTACAAACTATATATTATAAATCCTAAAATTCCTATCCATTCTACACATACACAAAATTTAATTGCTTTATTACCTTAACAATTAAATAACTATAATTTCTCTTTGTAAGTCCCAACTTTAATTAGTAAACTTTAGTAAGCTATAACTCTTAATTTGATCATCAATTTGGTATAAAATTTTGCATAAAAATGCCAAAAAAAGTCTTATATATGCTTAAAAAATTTCAATCCAATTTAACTTATAGATTGTGAAAAATCAACCAAAAACCATACTAATATCACTCGACAGCCAACTTGAAAGTTGATACAAATATTCTTACAATAATTTCTCCTTCTTCAATAATTAACTTCAATTAAAAATTAGTACATAGCTTGATCTTTTAGTCTTCTAATACCATGCCAAATTTTACCTTGATTTGATTAGCAAATCTTTAGATATCGTAGAAATACTAAATAATCTTAAATTGCCAACTTTTAGTACCTCCTTATACTAAAGATCAAATAAATCCCACTTGCATTATTAGATTGTTATAAATTTTTACTTAGTCTTAGCACATTCAATCATCTATATATTAATAAATTTTTTACTATAGATGTTGTATCAATTGTACAAAATAGCTAAGAGTGCTAGTCCTAATTTTATTACATAAAAATCCAATCTCCAACACAAACCCTGATTTTAGATGATGATTAGTAAGTCCTTCCAAATCCTATAAAAACAAATCTAATGCCTCTAGAATGAACTTGAAGCTAGCTCTCCAATCCTAATTGCTAATCTCCAAATAACCTCATATCTTGCCTTTGGTGGCTATTTTTGTGGCTAGAAATCTGATTTCAACCCTATCCTATACATGGTCAATCCCCGAATATCAATCCAACCTATCCTAAGGATTTTTAAGCTTGATCCTATTCTAAACTTAATCTTAGTATCAATCATATCAATTATTTATCTCTTTTATTCTATTTTTATTAATTTATGGCTTTTTAAAAGTAATAAAAGAATTCCTACAACCTAGAAGGAAAAATTAATAACTAATTTTTAGCTATTAGCTATTAAGACAAGAAATTAATCTAAGAGGCTTTCATTCTAAAAAAAAATTAAATATCTTGAATTCCTATTGAACCAAGATAATTGAATATTAAATAAAAATCATTCTTATTTATATTTTTTTATCACATAAACGTATTATAATATAATACTAGAATCATCCAAATAGAATCTTAACTTTGCTAAGCTCTCATAAAATCATTATAAATTTTAAAACCATAAAACCAATCTCTAAAATAATTCTATCAAGTTTATTTTATAATCCTAATCTTTGATCAACAAAAGAACCTTCTATTTGCCATAAGTGCATAGTTTTGCGCCTTGAAATCTTATTTCAATTCTAGTTTATAACTGGCCTTCTTCAAATATCAATCTAAGATTTGTTTAAATAATTTTTGTCAAAAACTATCCTTTGTTTTAATTCAAAGATATCTATAGTATTACTTTTATTAATCTATCTTATTTTATCTTATTTATGGCCTTATAAAATAAATAAAATATTTTTTTATAAAAAAAATAATATTAAGATTAAATATTCTTATTACCTTGATATCTTTTATCCATATTTTTTAAAATAATTTTGTTACTAAGTCTTCAATTAAGCTCTTCTATAATATATGTTTTTTCTTTTTTTCTTTTTTTTTTTATCCTATAGTCATATTACAACACAATATTACAAAAGATATAAGAATTTTATCAATAACATCCTTTTAGACCTAAAGCAATAACATATTGTCATATTATGTATTGTCTTGTTTGAAAATACACTAATCATTTGATTACAGAAGGTACACTTATATATTGTAACTAACCAAAAATCTAACAATCTTAATATAAGCTTAAGTAAATTTTGATTAATTTTTAATCAAATCTTAAATAAATCCTAATATAATCTTAATCAAATCCTAATCAACTTTAATCAAATCCTAATCAACTTTAATCAAATCCTAATCAACTTTAATCAAATCATAATCAACTTTAATCAAATCATAATCAACTTTAATCAAATCCTAATCAACTTTAATCAAATCATAATCAAATCTTTAATCAGACCTTTGTCAAATCTTAAGTCAAATCCTAATTCAAAATCCTAAATCAATCTAAGTCAAATCTTAAAACAAATCCTAATTAAATCTTAAGTCAAATCTTAAGTCAAATCCTAGTCAAATCTTAACTCAAATTCTAAGTCAAATCTTGATTAATTCTTAGTTAAATCCTAAATCAAATCCTAATCTAATCCTAAATCAAATTCCAATGATATCTTAAATTAAACCTTAAATTCTAAATAAATCCTAATAAAATCTTGATGAAATCTTAAATCCTAAACAAATCCTAATAAAATCCTAATTAAATTTTAAATCTTCAACAAATCCTAATAAAATCCTAATTAAATTTTAAATCTCAAATAAATCCTAATTAAATCCTAATTATATTCTAATCAAATCCTAACAATCTTATAATAGATTAAAACCGTAATAGCTACTGATTGAAGTGTTGAGTTTAATTTAAAATTTGCACACCTTTCAACAACTAAGTTGGCAATATGCACAAAAATTTTAAAAAAGATCCAACTTATCAAATAAAAGATAAGCCTAAAGCTTGGATGTAGGTCGACTTCCTTTTCCAACCTTAATGCTAATCTCTCAATACCAATATCTTATTTTTGCACTATTCAATTAATTTTAAAATTCACATATAGGTAAAAAATTAAATCTACCATGTATACAAATAATTTTTACCTCAATCTAATTGGTAGATGGCTAAAACTCAATTTCCAAGATTCAAACTCACTTGAACTTTAATAACCTTAAATCAAACTATAAGATCAAGTTTAAACTTATAACATGTATTCAATACAATTACAATCACAAACCCATAAAATTTCACTTATAGATCTATGATTAAACTTTCAAAGTATTCAAAAATATAAATCCCTATTTATTTTAGGAAAATCAAAATTATGCAAATTAAAATTAAATTTGTAAAGCTCTTACAAAGTTAATATTTATTCAAATCACTCAAAATTAGTGCTTAATAAAATTTTCTAAATTTTTCTCTCAAATCTCACTCTTCAATCAATCAAAGAAGTCTCCATTTGTTGTAGATGCACGATTTTGTATCCTAGGATCTAATTTTGACCTTGGTTCATAATCGACCCTTCCTAAGTATCAATCTAGGAATTTTTTAGATAATTTTTATTGAAAACTATCCTTTACTTTGATATTAAGATGCCTATAGTAGTATTTTTGCTAATCTACCTTATCTTATCTTATTTATGGCCCTATAAGATAAATAGAAGTTTTTTTAATAAAAAAATAATATTAATATCAAATATTTATATTATTTCTCTATTTTTTTATTTATTTACTTATATTTTCTAAAATAATTTTATAAATTAGTCTTCAACTAAGCTTCTCTATAATATAAGTCTTCTTTTATTCTTTTATTCTATAGCTGTTGTCATGTGGTGTGATCTTTTATCTAAGAATATACTAGATATCTGGCTATAGAGAATTTATTTGTAACTTATTGGCAAGACTTTATTAAGTGCTTTGTCTTCAATGAAAAGGACAAATAATACGACAATATTATTAAAAAAATTATATTGATAAAATTCCTCTTATATTCAAATAAGTTTTTATATAGAGTCCTTCTATGGCATATAGAAGATCTTTAATACTCTGTTCTTTATAAATTTATAATTAACCAATTGGTGACAAGTTAGATTACTAATAATTTTAAAAAAAAATTCATAATCTCCTTTTAAAATTCCATCTTCATATCAAAGTTTTATTATAACTCCATACATCTATTTTTCCACCTCCATAAAATCTTGGCTCTCAAAAAATCCCTTTAGTTTGTATAAAAGGCTCAAATTACAACAAAAACCTTCAATAGCTTATTCACCTGCAAAAATTTATTTCTTCTCAAACTTTAGAATTCAACAACTTTTGATCCAACTGTTTAATTTCTATAAAACTTTCTACAAAGTGTAGGTAATATTCTTAAGCTTTATTACAAAAAAATCAACTATGAATTTATTTTCAATTGTCCAATATCTTAAAAACTCTAGCAAGTACTTAAAACTTTAGTTTAGAAACACCTAAGTACTATTTTCTTTATATCTAGCAAATTCAAAATTTTAATATTATAAAATTTTTGTTTGTATTCTTGTGATATGAACATATATATTCTTGAAAATATTGAGCCAAAAATTTATTAAAGTGCCCAAGATATAATTCAAAAGATAATTGCTAATTAAATAGGATCACTTATTGTTTATTGATTATAAGCACTAACTTCAATTTTTAATATTTCTTTTATCTAATATGATTTTTATTAAGTTATATATAAAAAATATAGCCAAGAAAGTGTTCTTTCTAATCCTAGTTGCCAATCTTTTATTACTTGTGTATATACAAGTTCTGTTCAAATGAATGACAATAGGTACAATTTCAATACCTTAACTTTGAGCGCCTATACCTCCTATATAAAAAGTCTAAAGCACATAATTTTTGTACCAAAACCATAGCCAAAAATCTAAACTTGTTGATCCTAGCCTTTGATATTCAAATCGTGCTAAAAGACAAATCCTAATTCCTAATAAGTCTTTCAGTAGCCTCTTTGAAGTCCATTGGACATGACTTTTATATGGTGTTTAGAATACATATTATATAAATCTTATTAAAAAAAAATTGGACTTAAAAAAATTTATTATTAATATAAAATCAACTTCAAAAGTCACTATCAAAAAAAAATAAGCTTGTATAAACCTCAATAATAGCCTTTTTAATACATCTCTTCTAAACTAGCAACTTAATCAAATTTTGTAACTAATAAAAATCCTCTGATATGGCTTTCACTTAGCTATGTGATATATATATATATATATATATATATATATATATATAATATTTTTATATAGTAGCCAAACCACAAGATGACACTATGTTACAACATAACAATGTTGTCATATTACTTAAAGTCTTGCTTGAGAATGCATTGGATACTTGGTTGTAGAAGATAAAAGGAAAATAGCAACAACAAGTCGTAACACCTCTAATAGAATTATGTAATATTATAATTAAAGAATAATAAGTATGCTCAATCATTAAAAAAATTCAATTAAATTTTTAATCAACTATAAAAGAACATAAAAAAAATCCTAAATAACTTCTAAAGAAGTTATAAAGAAATAATAAATAAATCTTAAAAAAATATTAATATAAATCTTTAAAAAATATTAAAATAGAAATCCTTATAAAATATTAAAAAATAAAAATTATAATTAAATCCTTATCAAATTCTAATTAAATCCTAGTCAAATTTTAATTAAATCTAATCAAATTTTAATTAAATCTTAGTCATATCCTAATCAAATTCTAATCAAATCCTAAATCCTAAACAAATCTTAATAAAATCCTATCCAAATTCTAATAAAATCCTAATCAAAATCTAAATAAATCTTAATAAATCTTAACAAATTCTAATTGAATTCTAATCAATTATTAATCATATTTTAAATATATTCTAATAAATTCTAATTAAATTCTAATAAATCCTAATAAATTCTAACAAATCTTAACCAAATCCTAATCAAATCCTAATAAATCCTATAGCAGATTGAAACTACAATAATTGATGAGATAACCATTGATCTTAGCTCAAATTTTGCACATCTTTCAATAATTAAATTAAATACATGCATAAAAAAATTGAAAGAGATCCAACCTACCAAATAGAAGTTAAGCCTAAAATTCTACTCGGATATAGGCCATCTTCCTTCTCTAACCTTGATACCAATCTTCCAATACTAATATCTTTTATTTGTATCTTTAAACTGCTTCTAAAATTCATATATACATAGAAAATCAAGTCTATTGTCCATACAAATAATTCTCATTTCAATCCAACTAGTAGATTGCTAAATATTTGAAAAACCCTCACTAACCCTCAAAACCTAACTTCCGAGATTCCAACCTACTTCAATTTTAATAACCCTCATTTAAATCATTTGATGAAGTTCAAACTTACAACATGTATTAAACACAAATACAATTATAAATCTATAAAATTTTACCTATAGATCTATAATCAAACTTACAAAATAATCAAAAATATAAATGTCTTTTTATTTCATAAAATCCAGAGTCACCCAAATCAACCTTGACTTTGTAAAGCCCTTACAAAGCCGATTTTTATCCAAATCACTCAATATCAATATTCAAACAAACCTTCTAAAGTTTGCTTTCTAATCCAATTCTTTGATCTACCAAAGAACTCTCCATTTATTGTAGGCACATGATTTTGTATCTTAGAGCCTGATTTTGATCCAAGTTCACAATTGTCATGGACATAATTTAAGTTACCACTTTCTAGATCTTTCCGTAGTCTTCTAGAATCTTTTATAGCTTTTTAGAATTTTCTAGAATCTTCTAGAATCTTCTTTAGTTTTTAAGAATCTTCTATAGTCTTTGAGAATATTTTAGAATCTTCTTCAAGCTTCCAAAATCTTCCATGGACTTTTTAGAGTCTTCCAAAATCTTCCTCAGACTTCTAGAATCTTTTAAGATACTCTTAGAAGATTCAATAGGATATACGCCTTGTAGTATAAATAAGAGGTGAGCTTGAGGAGCATCTCAATCTTGCCAACACAAGTCTTGGAGTAATTTAAAGTGTTGCCTTATTTTTAATACTAATCTAGTTTCTTATTCTTGATCTATTTCTTATTCTTGTCCATCCAATTGTTTGTTCTTGAAATTATTCTACTTTTGAATCTTCTCTTTGTTTCCTTGCTAACTTACTATCTTGTATCTTTGACAATTTGATAAGACTGCTTATATAATCATATCAGAGCTTTGTTCTCTTCTTAGACAGTGGATTATCTCTCTTTAAGATATTATTGCGTTCTATAAGAGTGTGAACTACCCCTTTTTAAACTGATATGCTTACTTATTGCAATTGATTTTTCTTCAAAAAGAATAAATTATCCCTTTTTCAAGATATATCACTGCATTTTAGAGGTTGCAGATTATCCTCCTCTAAATTAATTGTTTAAGAGTATTCCTTTTAGTATAAAAAATACTATATTAATGGCTTATCAATTTTTTTTTGTCAATATGGAAATAGATCAGTTTAATGGAGGTGCATCCTTATAAATAGAGAATAGAGTAGCAACTCTTGCAGATCTTTGTGCTCTTTTGGATATTAAAGGAGAAGAAATATCATTTTTTGGTCATCCAAAAAAGACATTGCAAATAGAATAAGTATTCAAAGAAGCTAAGTGAGAGATTCATAATTTACAATAAGAGATTATTTGATTGAAGGAAGTAGGTAGTAGACAATTTATATACACAACTCTTCTAGAAGCTTCAAAGATTGTCATAAAGGAGCCAAAAGCTAGTATGCTTGACAAATTTGATGGAACAAGATCCAACTTTCAAAGGTTTGTATAACAAGTATAATTTTATTTATATCTATATTCTTCTCATTATCTAGATGGATTCACTCAAGTCACTTTTGTGTGCACCTGTTGTCATATTACATGTTGTCTTGTTTGGAAATGCACCGAGCACTTGGCTGTGGAAGGTAAAATTATATTTATAAATAATTAAGAAATCCTAATAGGTTTCATCCATATATAATGAATATAATTCAAATTTCAATTCAAAAGTATTTAAAAACAATCCTCTTAGTAACATCAACTATACATATACTCCAATTGTCTCATTTCTTTTATAATTAAGTAATTTTTATTTTGATTTGCAAGCCTTAATCCTAATCAATGAACTTTGACAAGCTATAACTTTTAATCCAACCATCCATTTAGTGTGAAATTTTTCACACAAATGTTGGTATAAGCCTTCTATATGCTCAAAAAAATTCAATCCAACCTAACTTACAGATTGTGAGAAAATGCCCAAAAACTGCACTAATGACACTCGGCCGCCAACTTCAAAACTAATGCAGAAATTCTAGTGGTGATTTTTCCTTCTTTAATTTTTAACTTCAGCTCAAATTTGATTTGTAGCTTGATCTCTAAGTCTTCTATCACCATATCAAAATTTACATTGATCCAATTGGTAGATCTTTAGTTATCATAGAAACCCTACCCAACCCTAAAGTGCCAACTTCTAACAATCCTTTGTATCAAAGCCCAAATATCTCCTCATTGCACTATTAGATTAATACAAACTTTTGTGTACACTTAGCACATCCAAAAATCTAAATAATATCAAATTTTGAATTATAGATGCTACACAAATTGCACAAATTGGTCAAAAATGTAAGCTATCATAGTCTTATATAAAATCCAAAATATCAATACAAACATTGACTTTTAACAATAATTGCAAAGACATCCAAAATCCTATGGAAACAAGCTTAATATCCCTGAAATAAGCTTCAAGCTATCTATCTAATCCAAAAATCCAATCTGCAAAATTCCCCATATTTTGTCCTAGGTGGCCATTTTAGTAGCTAGAGGTCTAATTTTGATCCTATCCTATAAATGGCCAAATCCCGGATATCAATCTAACCTATCCTAGGAATTTTATAGCGTGATCCTACTTTTAACTTAACCCTAGTATCAATCATGCTAGTAATTTATCCTTTTTATTATATTTTTATTATTTTATGGCCTTTTTAAGGCAATAAAAGAATTATTATAGCCTAGAAGGTAAAATTACTAACTAATTCTTATCTACTAGCTATTAAGTGAAGAAAATAAATTAAGAGGCTTTCATAAAAATCTTATTAAAATATGTTAAATTCTTGTTGAACTAAGATAATAGAGTATTAATTGAAAAATCATTTTTAGTCATAGTTTCACTATATAATCGTATCACAATATGACACCGTTTATCAAGAAGTGCTTGATCATGGTTTATTCCATTGTTGGAAAAGACTTCTCCAATCTTAGACAACTTGGAGGCTTTTATGGAAAGATTTATTGTTTTATTTGGAGTTAGTGATCAAGAGAGGGTGGCACAAAGGAAGATTTAAAATCTACGACAAGGATAATGTTCAATTGTGATTTAAGCTGCAAAATTTCAACAACTTACTTGTGATCTCAATTGGAATGATAAGGCCTTTATGACTTGATTTTGTTATGGCCTAAAAGACAATATAAAGAATTTATTGATGACAATGCCAAGAGTTGAAAGCTTAGAAGAACTCATAACTCAAGTCATTACTTGTGACAATTGCCTATTTGAATTATGACAAGAGAGGCGATCAATTTTCAACAATATCTATCAAGGTACGTCTGCTATATCTTCAAGGATATTGATGAAGCCTAATATGCATAGACTCAATTTAAGCCATTAATACCAGTAAAAAAGACTAGACGTCGACAAGAGAATCTATGTCTATATTATAGAAGACCCAATCACAAGGCAACAAACTATCCAAACAAGTCTAAAGAGTTCAAGGCACAAGGTATAATAGCTGAATTGAAAAGGTCGGGAAACAAAGACATCCAGCATATGTAAGAATCCTAAAACAAGAGATTTTTGCTAAAATTCTTTTAGATATTGGAGCGTCAAGATACTTTATAGATAAGGATTTTGCAACCAAGCACAATCTACTATTTGTAAAGAAGATCCATCTTGCATCTATTGAAGTCATTGATGGACAAAACCTTACATCAAGAGATGTTATCAAAGAAACCCAACCATTGGAAGTAATATTAGAAGATCAAGTATCACAAATTACTTTCAACATCATTTGATGTCCAACAAATCCTATTATCATTGAACTTCCTTGATTTGAGTTATATATTCCTGATATTGATTGGAATTTCCAAAAGATTTTTTAAAGATCCTCAAGAAAAAATGAGGTGTTGCTCCATTCTTTAGAGCTAAAGCATTCATGCAGGCAGCAAAGAAAGAAACTGCATTTATATTGTATGCTATATCAATAAAAGATTCAATAGAGCAATTGAAGCAGGATATTCCTAATCAATATTACAACCTTGAAGACTTATTTGAAAAGAAAAAAAGACACATATTACCAGAATAACATCCTTAAGAATTGCTTGTAATTGGTGGTGTAAAATAAAAGAAACAATTAGCAAGTACAACAAGAATAACAATTATAAAACAAGAGAAGTATAGGATATCAAGCAAGTACACAATTCAAAACTATGTCATAGTTTGTTCACTGTATTTTTATTTAATAAAAAATAAAAATAAAAAGTAAAAATTATGTATTTGAATAGATGATTTTTTTACCTTTCTAATGGTATAAAAACCATATAAATTCGAATTACTATGAATCAATTATGATAATCCAAAGATAGAAGATAAATAATAAAAAAATTAAATAGAAAATTTTTATCTCAAGGATAACTTACTTAAGAGATTATGAGTTCAAACCTCACCAAGACTCACAAGTAGTATATAATTGTGTCTTAGAGGGGCCATGAGGCCTTAGTCTTATCCTCCTACCTACATCTAAGGTACCACAATCTATATGGGACTTGTGCACCTCCCTTCTTATAAGGACTATACTATCTGTTAGTCCTCCTATTTTCTACTAGTAAAACTTATTTTTTTGCACTTTTGACTTCACCATGGTATTGAAAAGTATCCAATTAGCCTAGGAACCTTGTATGGCCTTCAAATCTTGCTCCATTTCTTCATAATGGTTCCCAAGGTGATAAAACTTATTTTTATCAAAGTCTTCAAAATTGTTCTAAAAATTCCTAATATTTTTTAAATAAATTCTAAATAAATTCTATAAATTCTTATAATACTTTAAAAGTAATAATATCAATTTAAAACTATTTTATTTTACCTTAGTAATTTTTTATAATAATAAAATCAATTTAAATCAACTAAAAATCCTATTTTCTATATAAATAACTAAAAAGATATGAGGTTTATTTTTCATGCTTCTTCTACTTATTAAGTAATATTTATATATTTTTGATAAGTGATACATAGAAATAGAAGGCCAAAGTAGACATTGGTCTCAATAATTAAATGTTAATTCTTATAATTAAAAAAATACTAAATTAATTAAGATAATTGCCTTTAAGACTTACTAAGATCCTATTTCTTTCTCACAAATACTATTTTCTTTCATTTAGCATCATTTAAATACATCTTTATTTTATAATTATAATTTTGGCACTCTAAATATATTTTTTAATCTTAAAACAACTAATAAGTCAATTTGATGACTCACAACTACGGTAGCAATTTAAAAGCATACTACTCATTAAAAATATGAAATTATTGATGCTTCTCCTTCATCTACGTTTGAAACTTGAGCTTCTAGTCAAGCAAAGAAATATTGCCAATATACCTAAAGAATTAATCTTATACTCTATTGTGAGAATTATCTTTTATTTTATTAAATATACCTATATTCTAAATCTAAGGCCTATTATTAATATCCAATATTGAAATATATTCAAAAGCCTTGTCAATATTCAATCTTGGCCTAAAATTATCAATAGAATCATTCTCTAAATAGTTTAATAAACGATATTAATAATATCAATTCTTGGTCTATACCATAAACTTGACTATTGAAAACTTATAACTATCTAAAAGATAAAAAGACAACTTGCACCTACAATCACCACCAAATTTTATAGTTCACTGATTATGAGTTCCACCAATAAATTTTAATTAGTAGATTAGTTAAAATTATAATTTTAAATTATATAAATATCAAAATATTAAGATTAGAGATTTTATTTGATCATTCAAGTATTCATTAGAATTTAGAAGAATTTATAAGTTATAAGAGTCTGATTGGAAAAAAGTCATAAAATTGTAAGTCTTAGAAGTAATTATCTTAGTTGATTTAATATTTTTTTTAATTAAAAAAATTAATATTTAATCATTCAAATTAATATCTACATTGGCCTTCCATCAATATGTATCACTTAATACAAACATTTAAATATTACTTAGTAGGTAGAAGAAGCATGAAAAAAAAACCTCGTATCTTAGTAGTTATTTATGTAAAAAATAGGATTTTAAGTTAATTTAAGTTTAATTTTATTATTATAAATAACCACCAAGGTTGAATAAAATAGTCTTAAATTGATATTATCATCTTAAGAATATTATAGAGATTTTTAGAATCTATTTAGAACTTATTTAAAATTCTTTAAGAATTTCTAGAACAATTTTGAAGACTTTGGTAAAAATAAATTTTACCACCTTAAGAGCCATTATAAAGAAATGGAGCAAGATTTGAAGGACATATGAGATTCTTAGACTAATTGGATATTTTTAAATAGCATGGTGAAGTCAAAAATATAAAAAAATAAATTTTACTATTAGAAAATAGGAGGATCAACAATTAGTATAGTCCTTGTGAGAAGGGAGGTGCATAAGTTCCATACAGGTTGTAGCATCTTGGATGTAGGTAGGAAGATAAGACTAAGGCCTTGTAGCCTCTATAATAGACCTTCATACACTACTTGTGAGCCTTGGTGAGGTTCAAACTCATGATCTCTTAGGTAAATTATTTTTGAGATAAAAAATTTCTACTTAATTTTTCTATTATTTATCTTTTATGTTTGAACTATCATAATTTATTCATAGTAATTTGGATTTATATATTTTTTATATCATTAGAAAGATAAAAAAAAATTATTTATTTAAAAATATAACTTTTATTTTTTTATTTTTATTTTTTATTAGATAAAAATAGAATAAATAGACTATAACCTAGTTTTAGATTGTATACTTACTTGTTACCATTTATTTCACTTATTTTGTATTATTCTTCTCTTTATTCTTATTAATTGTTTTCTTCACTTCACACCATCAATTACAAGTAATTCTTAAATGAAGCCATCTTGTAATTTGGATTGAGGGCTGAAATTTACTCTCATATTTTGATGTGTTTGTTGGAAGGTGGTGCTTCTAATTGTGTAGATAAATATATAGTTAATGGTGATTGACCTTTTATGTGGACTTTTTGAATGAACATTTCAATTCTATTATCCATCATTGATAAGTCTTCTATCTCTCTTTATTATTTTTGTAAAAAAATCTTTTATCATTTATAGTGAAAAATAAAAATAAAAATAAAAATAAATCCATTATTAAATAGACAATGATTTGTTCTTGAATTTTCATTAATCAATTTTTATATAATTATTATTTGAAATTTTTTGACATAGTATATCTTAATATTAATTTTATAAAGAGCTATTATATATTTGATTTGGATTAAAATTGAATATTTGATGAATTTTTTTATTAGAAAAGGATTCATTACCTTGGAAGTTGCTTCCAAGAGTAATTTTCTTTCAGAACTTTATCAATTAGTTTTCATGAGTTTGTTATTTGACTTTAAAATTTTATACAATTTTGTATCTTGATGTTGATTTTTTTAAAAGCTATTATATATTTGATTTAAATCAAAATTGAATTTTTAATTATATTAAATTATAACTAATAAATAAGTAAATAAATTAAATTAATTAAATTAATTAAAATTTAAAAATAAAATATAAATTTTAAATTAATAAAAATAAATAAATAATAAAAAAACTAAGATTAAATTATCAATAATAATAATAAATCAATAGTAAAATAGAAATAGAAATAACAATATTAATTTAATATAATTATTTTTTTAATTGATAAAAATTAAACTTAATTAATATTTTTAATTTATTTTTATTTTTAATTTTAATTTTTATATTTTATTTTTAATTTATTTTAATTTATTTAATTTTCTATATTTATTTTTACTTATATTTTTATTTATATTTATATTTATATTTTCTATTTTCTATTTTTATTTATCTTTTTATCTTTAATTTTCTTTTCTTGTTTAATTTTTATTCTTATTTTTGTTTATTAATATTATTATTTTTTTAGCATGCATGATAAGTTTTATACATTGATGTAAGTTTAAATTTATTTTTTTTATTAATTTATCTTTTATATAATATTGTTGCTTCTAACTTTAAGTTACATTTGATCAAATTACTATTAGTGTTAGTATTATTTGGTGGTTCTCTTTATGTTGGTTGTCACTTCAAAAGTATAAACACTGGAATCCAAGTTCAACTTCAAATATAAAGATTAATCTTAGTAAGATCCAAACCTTAGCTTTTCAATTTATTTGAAATTTTAGACAAAAACAAGAAAGAAGCATGGCTAGGAAAAACTTGGTGTGTTCCAAACCTTAGATCTTTTTTTTATTTGAAATTTTAGGTACATTTTGAAAAGAGCACAATAGGACTTGCTCTCCTATGGTTAACATTTTAATCATTTTATCACTTTGTAATATAATTAAATATTAAAATATTCAAATATATACACCAAGAATTTTTCAATCTACTTCTTTTATTAAAGAGAACTTGGTTGTGTTTGTGATAGGTACTTTAATTTTTAGACATTTTGTGGAGAAGTGAAGTCACATTAATGGCCAGCATGACTTCTTTTTGGCATTGAACTTGTACTTGTGGGAAGTGATGACTCCCATGAGACATAGTTAATTATTGCAGGTTGCCCTATAAGTTGCCTTTTATCGGATCCATCTAATTTTTTGTAATATCCACATGTTAAAATTTATAAATTACTTGTAATATCCTTAGCCTTATTTTTTAATCTCTAATTATAAAATGAATTCTAATTAATAATTGATTTTGCTGTTTTAAGATCGGCAAGAGATCTTAACTTGGTATTTAATTGAAATATGTCTATCACTTATTAGAAAGGTTTAATTATTAAATGATACTATTATTTTGAGATTGGCACAAGATTTCATCTTAATATATAATTAAACCATATACTTCACAAATAAGTAAGAAAAAAAAAGATTTTATATTATTTCACAAAAATAAATTAAATATATTATAAGTTCTTGGATTTATTTTAGTTATCTAAACTATCTATTAGATCTCTTTTATCTTAAGTGAATAATTTAAAAATAGTATATTTAATTATATATCATTTAAACTTAAGTCTAAGATAGCTTATCTTATTACCAATCGTGTTTTGCAATCTGGATGTATTTTACAAAATCAAAAAGAGACAGAATCTATAGTTATAAAAATCCATGTATTAAAAGAACTTTGTAATAAGATATGACAAACTTTTGTTCAAATAGAGCAGAATGGAGGCCATCCTTCAGAGCCTCAAGTAGAACCTTCACTCTTTCTAATTCTAGGCACTAATGTAATAAATGGAGGTAACATATATCTTCTTGTAGATATTCAAATTGATCCCATAATGTTGCTTAGAGGGCTACTTATTATTATACCTTTGAGATTACAAGGAGTAACAATTTCACCTAATCTTCTAAGATTTAGTGGATCTATTAACAAGACCCAGCAGTTTACATAGAATGGTTTATGGAAGTATTAATCACTAGTTTGGTGACCAATCATGGATACTATTTGATATGGTTTTCAATAACTTTAAGAAATTTTGCATATGCATGGTATAGATCCCATATAGAAGAATCTTTTATTATATTGGAATAACTCTTAACAACCTTCTTTTGTCAATTTAGACCCACAATTGACCAATAATAAGCTCATTCAACTTTAACAAATATTAAATAAGGTCCTTCTAAAAATATTACCTCTTATATGAAGCAATTTTGTGTAGTATGCATTTGATATGTTAATAATCTTTTAAATAAAAATATCATAAGATACTATTTTATTCAAGGTTTTGCCATGACTTTTATAATTTGGAATGTATTAAATAAGAGACCTAAGGATTTAGAAAGAACTATTTAAGTTGCTTTGGAGGTAGAAATCATTAATAAAAAAAATGATTGTATATTTAGGAGGATAGAAGAACCAATACCAACTTTCATACCTTAGTAACATTGATCTATGAAATCCCATCAGTATTTAGCTTTAAGCTACTCTCAACCTTCTATCTTTCTATTGCCTATGAATAATCTAATATCTTTAGCGATACAAGGTCTATATGGCCAATCTTTATATAGATCTTTAAATAATATTAAATTAGAAGAATTTAAAAATAAAGTGAAACAAATAAATTATGTATTTAAAAATAAGATAATAAATACTATAAAAGCTATAAGTGAACAAATGACTTACCTTATTAAAAACCAAAATCCAATTGTAGAGCCTAAATATCATAAATCAAGGATTCATTTTGTGAGAGTAAATTTTCACCCTTCAACCCAAATTATAAAATAGCCTCACTTAAGAATTGTTTGTAATTGGTGGTCTGAAGTGAAAGAAGCAATCAGCAAGTACATCAAGAATAATAACCACAAAACAAGAAAAGTATAGGATATCAAGCAAGTATACAATTCAAAACTACGTCATAGTCTGTTCACTGTATTTTCACCTAATAAAAAATAAAAAATAAAAAATAAAAAGTATATTTTTGAATAGATAATGGTATAAAAAATATATGAATCCAAGTTACTATGAATAAGTTATGATAATCTAAAGATAGAAGATAAATAATAAAAAAGCTAAGTAAAAAAGTTTTACCTCAAGGATAACTAATTTAAGAGATCATGAGTTCAAACCTCACCAAGGCTCACAAGTAATGTGTAAGGGTGTCCTAGAGGAACCACAAGGCCTTAGTCTTATCTTCCTACCTACATTCAAGGTGCCACAATCCATATGGGACTTGTGCACCTCCCTTCCTATAAGGACTACACTAGCTGCTAATCCTCCTATTTTCTACTAATAAAATTCATTTTTTTTATAATTTTGACTTTACTATGATATTCAAAAATATCCAATTAGCCTAAAAACCTTGTATGGCCTTCAAATCTTGTTCCATTTCTTCATAATGGCTCTAAAGGTGGTAAAACTTATTTTTACCAAAGTCTTCAAAATTGTTCTAAAAATTCAAAATAAATTCAAAATAAATTATGAAAATTCCTATAATATTTTTAAAATAATAATATCAATTTCAAATTATTTTATTCTACCATGGTGATTTTTTATAATAATAAAATCAATTTAAATCAACTAAAAATCCTATTTTTTATATAAATAATTAAAAAGACATGAGGTTTATTTCTCATCCTTCTTCTACTTATTAAGTAATATTTATATATATTTAATAAGTGGTACATAAAGATAGAAGGCCAATATAGAAATTGGTCTCAATAACTAAATGCTAATTTTTATAATTAAGAAAAATACTAAATTAACTAAAATAATTATTTTCAATACTTATTAAGATCCTATTTTTTTTTCACTAATAATATTTTCTTTCATTTAGCATCATCTAAATACATCTTTACTTTATAATTATAATTTTGGCACTTTAAATATATTCTTTTATCCTAAAACAACTAATGAGTCAATTTGATGACTCACACATACCTTTAGATTATTGTATACAAATTACAAATAAGTGAACCATACATTCCAATTTTTTCTACAATTCTTACAACATCAAATAGAAAAAAATCAACTTCAACCGTATAAGACTCCTCATCAACTGAGACAAGTAGGTTCAAATATATTTTCAAATCAAAGGAATAATATAACATCTTATCATACTTGTGGAAAACCACATCGAGTAGGTCAATGTTAGATTGAAAATGGAGTAATATGCTCTAATGGTAGAAGATCTCATCTTACAGATTGTTATAAAAGAACCAATAAGGTTGTCTCTTTAAATTTTTCTTTAAAAAATTATATCAACTAAGTTGTAAGAGACATGCAAGGAATTAGATTTGCAGATCCTATTATTATAAATAGTCTATCAAACACATTTTATGAGCATTCAAGCAATGGTCAAAATTCCTAATTTTTAATAATAGTTCAAATTAATTAGAAAATATTACAAAGATCTTTAGCATATAATCAAATCCAAATTAAAATCAACAATAACCATCCTTTCAAGATATTAGATATACAATGGCTCAACTTGATGTATCTTCTATATCAAACTTACCACCTTCTTAACTTAACTTAATACAACTAGAGAGCAAGATGATATCTATAGACAATAGATATTTACCTTCTTTAGTTGCGACCAGAAGTGTCAGTGCTAAAAAACCAATAGATTTAGCACAACTTAAAGAAGATAAAATATCTATAGATACTTCAGAAGAATCATCTAAATTCATGGAATTAAAAAAAACTATCCACATAATAGCTAAAAAACTAAAAGATAACCAATTATCTCCTTTAGTTGAAACTATTGAAAAAGAATATCAATTTGTAGGTAAAAAAAGGCCTTGGATTTCAAGTACCTTTTTAAAACATCCAACAATTATTAGGACCTTCAACTTGACAAAATCGTATGATTTATGGGAAGATTTTTATAGAACTAAAGCAACATTTCTTTTGGTCAATTAATAAAAGTAGCACTGACTATAAAAAAAAGACCTCAAAGAAAGAATAATTGTCAAGGACATAAGAATATAAGACAAGAGACTTGAAACTGGAATAAGGTTTTTAGAAGAAATCAATAAGAACTTGAATTAAACAAATGAGTACACAAACAACATCAAAAAATGTGAGTTAGAACTCCAAGAGATGCATTGTCAAGATTGAAGAATTCTTCAACCTCAACCCCTATATATACTCTTGTTTAGGATGCTTTGAGAGTGGCTTCCATCAAACTAAGAAGCTTCTCAAGCAGCTTCTACCAGCTAGGAAGCTTCTTGAGCTCCTTCCACTAATAAAAAAACTTTTCAACCAACTTTCACGAATTAAGAAGCTTCTAGAATGTTCTAAACGATTCTATGAACATCTAGAGTGTATATCTCTAATATCACCTCTTTTTCTAGCAATGAGTCTCAAGAAGAGCTTGAACTTACTACATATATAAGAAATCAAGAATACGTTGAACTAGTGAAGCTATATATTTTGTTCTCCATTCTTGAGCAATAGGCTCTACTAGTCCTTGAATAAATCACCTATAGCCTTGAGCTAGTATCTTTGTTGTTGAAACATCCCACCTAAGGATCTGATCTTCATTGCGGCCTTCAAAATATCTTCCAAATAAGATCTTAGGATTAAAAGGATTCATCTTTCTAAGCTCTAGCAATATCATTAAAACTCAAGCATTGGAATCAAGACTTG
This sequence comes from Physcomitrellopsis africana, assembly GCA_036785485.1. NCBI lineage: Eukaryota > Viridiplantae > Streptophyta > Bryopsida > Funariales > Funariaceae > Physcomitrellopsis > Physcomitrellopsis africana. The sequence continues at coordinate 824,116 of JAWRVF010000037.1, read as the reverse complement.
CATGGTTGGATCTTGCTCCTAATAGCTCCAATTGATGTTGTATTTGGCACTAAAATATATTGTCTTTACTTTGCTCAATTAAAGATCGTGAAAATTGTACTAGTTCATTCAAAACTTGTATGGCAAGTAAATCTTCTGAGTTTTATTCCCTCAATGCTTGAAGGTTTTATATAATGACTAACTTACTTCTATCACTCTATTCTATCTTAGAAAAAATAACTACATATAGATGAAGGCTTTAGTTTAACCCTCCCCTTTTTTATGAATAATCTTTGAATCTAATCTTCACTAAGAACTTATCATCAAATATGTTTAGGTTTATAAGGAAAGAATCGATGAAATTCCTATATCTTTTGAGATGCATTGGTAAGATTTGTGGCCGGTTCTTATGTACACTCAATAATGTCATAGCCTCGCCAATGAACAAGACATTCTAATTTGTCCCATCTTTGTTATAAATCAAATATCTTTTCAACCTTATATTCTTCATGGTCTTCAATTTCAACACTAGGCGGCAATTTTTATACTCTTTCTAGAATATATAGCTCCTTGTAAGGTTCTAAAAGAGAGATATGAAAAATTGGATGTACCTTCATAGCAGATGGTAATTCTAAGCAATATGCCACTAGATTGATTTGCTTCTAGATAGAAAATGGTGCCAAATTTTGATAGTCCAACTTGTTGCATGCCACTTAGTCTTGATATTTTGTCAAAGAAGCCATATCTTATCTCTAATATAAAAAGCAAGCACTTGATTCCTAAATTTATTTGCAGATATATTTTAAGCATCTTGAGCTATTTGTAATTGAAGCTTCAAGGTTGTTTGGTATTGCGATAGTTGCTTTTTAAATCCTTCAGCCGTTAGATTGTTGTTCTTTGGCGTATTCCATAGATCAAGCTTTGGATGGTATCTATAGTTGGAGTAAAACGGTGTTTGCTGAGTTGAAGCGTGAATAGTATTTTTATATACAAACTTCATTAATGGTAGATACAAGATCCAATTTTCTTGTTGATGGTTAATGCTACATCTTAAATACTACTCCAATACTTGACTAACTTGTTCTGTTTGGCCGTTAGTTTGAGAATGGAAAGTCGAAGAAAGTTTAATATCTATCTTTAATATTTCAAAAAGATACTTTCAGAACTTAGATATGAATTGGAGTCCTTGATCAAATATGATATCATCTGGTAGGCCATGATATCAATATATATATTGACAAGAAAGAATCTTATGATTTCTTCACTACATGCATTCTTTTTACAAAGGATGAAATGAGTCATCTTTGTGAGCTGATCAATCACTACAAAGATGTTATCTAATGAATTAGATGGCGGTAGATTTGTAATAAAATCCATCAAAATAGAGCACCATAACCGCCTTTGAACATACAAGGGTTATAAAAGTCCATAAAGGTGATGCCAAGGATTTTTAGATCTTGAACAAATGTCACAAGAGAGCACAAAATCCTTCACTGCCATCTATATTTGAAGCCACCAAAAATCTTGAGAAATAAGTTCCAAGGTCTTGTTAAATCTAAAGTAACTCATAGTGGAAAAATCATGGTGAGATTGAAGAACGTGTAGTTGTATTGGTCTTTCTGGGATATATAAACATTCTTCAAAGTATAAAAGGTCTTCCTCAAATTTGAACTTTTTAGCATTTTCTTTCAAGTGATGCTTAATATGAAGGGCCAAAGAATTATTAGTAGTTACAACATATACCTCATTAAGAAAACTAAGATCAATAGGTGCCGATGTAATAGTGGCACAAAGATGAAATTATTCCGATTTCAAGAAAATTATATATTGTTAATCAAACATTGCTTCTTCTACCCTTTGTACAGATATGATCTCCTCAATAAGGCATCAAACAATCTTTTTTGCTTCCCAAGCCAATAAATGATGACAAAATTAAATCAAGATAGCGTTATATTCCATCAAGCTTGGCAGTGATTAAGAACTTAGGCTAATATAAAATATACTAAATTCTTGTGATTTGTATATACAGCCACAAGATGTATTGCTCCTTCAAGAAAATGATACCATTCTTGAAAAGAATCCACAATAATAAGAAGTTCTTTATCATAGATTTTATAATTAATTTTAATAATAGAAAACTTTAGAGAATAAAATGCAACAAGATGGAATTTGTCGTCTATACCCATTTGTGAAAGTATGGCCCCTAGTGCAAAATTTGAAGCATCAGTCCCTAAATAAAATGCCTTTATAAAGTCTAAATGCACCAATATTGGGGTTGTAATAAATGTTGTCTTCAGGTCTTCAAATGCCTTCTTTGTCTAAGGCCCTCATTCTAACTTGTCCTTATATGTCAATTAAGTAAGAGGGGCAGCAATTTGAGAGTAATTTTTTATGAAGATCCGATAGATGTTAGCAAATCCAAGAAAACATTGTACATCTTTTATAGTCTTTGGAATGGCCCATTGCATAATCGCTTCTACTTTTTTAGGATCCATTGTCAAACCCTCAATAGATATGATATACGCCAAAAATTCCATCTTAGATTGGTAAAATATATATTTCTTTGATTTGGCATACAAGCCTATATCTTGCAGCTTTTGTAATACCAATTTGACATGTCTCTCATATTCCTCCAGATTTTTCAAATAGATTCACATGTCATGAAGATAGATTACTACGAATTTTTCTAAATACTCTTAAAAGATATTATTCATTAAATATTGAAAGATAGTAGGTGCATTTGTTAATCCAAAAGCCATGATATTATATTCAAAATGTCCATACTTTGTGCAAAATGCGGTCTTCCATTCATCTCCCTCTTTGGTCCATATCATGTTGTAAGCTCTACAAAGATCTATATTAGTATAGATCTTTGCTTGGCCGAGTTGTTCCAAGAGTCTTGAAATTAACGGTAGTGGATAATGATTCTTCACCATTATATTATTCAATTCCTAATAATCAACGTACATATATAAAGAACCATCCTTCTTCTTCACAAAAAGTATAAGTATACATGCTAGAGACTTTGAATGTATGATGAAGTTTTTTGTAAGATTTTCATCAATGTAATCTTTCAATATCAAAAGTTCATCTTGAGAAAGATTATAGATTGGGCCAAAAGGTGGTTGCATTCCTTCTTGAAGATCTATAGTACAATTGTATAGTCAATGCTCTAGCAATATATCAGCATTCTTCTTTTAAAAAACATCTTGAAGTTTGTTATACTGCTTTGAAATACTTGCCAATGAAGTCATATCTTCTTTAATTGGAGTCATATAAATAAAAAATGATGTATCTTCTTCGGCCAATCTTATGAAAGCCCTTCTTCTAACAAATAAAGATTTATCAATTTATGGCTTTTTTTAAAAAAAAATTTATAGGAATCTCTATATGAAATGTTATTCTTTGCTACTTTCAATCTATAGATGGATTATGCTTTTCCAACCAAGATAACCTGAGAATAATAGGATTGAAAGGGGTCTTAATAATGTTGAATATAATCTGACTTCTATTATCATTAAACGATACTTTTATAGGCATGGTTTCATGGATGATACTACCAGAGGATAAGGGTTGTCTATTTATTACTTCTACATGAATAGGTTTAGATTTCTATACTAGAGAAATTTTATAAAGCTTAATAAATACCTTATCAATGAAATAAGCAGATACCTCCGAATCTAACAAAGTGATTGTCTGAAGCTTTTGAGGGCCAAAATACAAAAAGATTGTAAAATAATGAGCAAGTTGAGCAAAAAGAGAAGAACTTGAATAATTTTGTAATATTGCATTGTCTAGCCACATGGTTTGTATTGTTACTGAATATTTTCGTTTTTCTAAACAATTGCACTCCTTATTTTGATAATGTATAAATTTTGTTCTTTCAAGCAATTGTTGATCTTGTGGCCTTCCTTGCCATAATATAGGCACAAACCTTCATCCATCTAATGCTTCTTTTCTTGTGGACTAAGAGGTTTAAATCATACTACATCAAATTACATATCTTCTATTTTTAAGTATGAATTTGAAATGTTTGTTAATATAGCAGGAATATTTCAGATTGTGTGTTGTCTTATTAAAGCCCATGAACGTTGATCTTGTCAACGTTGAAATAATTAATTATCAAATTTTACAACTTGGCTAATGGCTTCATTGAGCGATTGTAGATCCAAAAGTGATAATAACAAATCCTTCACATCATCTCTTAATCCCTAATAAAATTGATTCATTAAGGCTGCTGTGTCCCAATTGATGTCGCATATTAATTGCCTAAAATCGGATGCATAGAGTGATATAGAACATGCCCCTTGATGTAATGCTCAGATCTTAGGTATTGTCTACTGAACCTTGTCATGTTTTCCAAATGCTTCCATAAAAACTTCAAAGTTGCTCAAAATTGGTGATTTTTTTTCAAACAGGGAAGCAAACCATGATAGTACTTATTCCATAAACAAGGTGCCAACCAATCCAACCCGTGCTTCTTCTATTGGATAAGTATTAGATTGTAGAATTGCATTAATCAAATTTGATTGACAAACCCTCAAAATTTTGAACGTATACTATCATATTTCTCTAAAAGACTAATTTGAGGTTCCTTATGTGATAGAACAGGTGGGATTTTTTGGCATAGTATAGATAGTACTACATCCTCAAGCATAGAAGTTAGAGGTGGATGCAGTCTAGATTGTGATATTCTAGTTGTTGCATTGTTATGAAGTATTGCAATAATTCTTTCAATCTCCACAGTTCTAACAAATAAAATAATAAGAGCACTTATAATGGAATCTAATTTGGAGTCAGAAGATTTAGTCATACTAATGTCTTGACCTCTAGCTATTCTAAAAGAAAGAAAAAATGAATCTATAAGAAGGCAATATCAGTTTAGAAGAGGGTAATCCGCAACCTCTAAAATGCTTTAAGACCTTCAAGGAGAGCGGTGATCTACTCTCTTACAAGAAGGACAAAGCTCTAATATTGCAATGAAGAAAATATTAATTTAGAGGAGAATAATCCGCAACCTTTAAAATGTTGGTATACCTTCAAGTAGAAGGATAATCCACTCTTTAATAAAAAGGATCCAAATCTCCATTGAAGATGAGGGCAATTTTGACAAACTGTCAAGAATACAAGAATACAAAACAAGAGACTTGAAATTGAGACAAGATTTTCAAAAGAAACCAATAAGAACTTGAATTAAACACATGAATACACAAATAACACCAAGAAAGGTGAATTAGAACTCTAAGAGATGCGTTGTCAAGATTGAAGAACTCTTTAGCCTCAACCCTTATATATATTCTTATTTAGGACGCATCTTGAGTGGCTTCCATCAAGCTGAAAAGCTTTTCAAGCAGCTTCTATCAATTGGAAAGCTTCTTGAGCTCCTTCTATTAATTGAGAAGCTATTTAAGCTCCTTTCACTAACTAGGAAGCTTCTTGAGCTCCTTCTACTAATTAGGAAACTTTTCAACAGACTTTCACCAATTAGGAAGTTTCTCAAATATTTTAGAAGATATTATGAATCTCCAAAGTATATATCTTTAATAATAATTATACAAAGAAAATCAAAAATACAAAATGAATAGCTAGAATTGAAGTTAAAGATTTAAATTGTTATATTAAAAAAAAAAAAAAAAAAAAAAAAAAAAAAATATAGACTTGTTGAGATAGATGTAGAAATTTTGGATAAAATTATTTCTAAGATCATAATAGATAATGGAAGTAGTATTAATATCATGTTTGAATCTACTATGAATAAATTGGGATTAAAATCACTTATAAGATAATTATGAAAATTAGATTAATTGATCAAAGACCTTTCTAATCTATAGGTCAAATTTGTAATTTGTGTATATAAGCAAAAGGTGTAGATTTGTCAAGGACATACTTATCAAAACCTTCTAGAATATTTTAGAAGATTCTTAAAACTCTCTAGAATCTTCCAAAGCCTTCTAACATCTTTTAAATTGGTAGAAGTTACTTGAGAAGCTTCTTAGTTAGTAGAAGTTGCTTGAAAAGCTCCCTAATTGGTGGAAGCTGCTTGAGAAGCTTTCTAGTTGGTGGAAGATGCTTGAAAAGCTTCCTAATTGGTGGAAGTTGCTTGAGAAGCTCCCTAGTTGGTGGAAGCTGTTTGAGAAGCTCCCTAGTTGGTGGAAGCTGTTTGAGAAGCTTCCTAGGTATGAATATATATTGGAATCGAGGCTGAAGAGTTCTTCAGTCTCGACAATACATCTCTTGGAGCTCTAGCTCACATCTTTGGTATTATTTTTGTACTCATTTCATTAATCCAATTCCTGCCAGTTCTTCTTGAACTTCTTGTTTAGACTTCCAGTCTATATTCTTTGTCCGTGACAGTTTGTCAAGACTACTCTCATCTTAGATATCAAAGCTAATTCCTTCTTGTTGGAGTGTGGATTACCCCTCTTCTTGAAGGTACACTAGTATTTTTAGAGGTTGCGGATTACCCTTTTTTAAACTAATATCTTTTTCGTTATAATATGGAAATCTTATTTTTCTTAGAAAGAGTGGATTATCCCTCTTCTTGAAAGTCTTAAGGCATTTTAAAGGTTGAGGAGTACCTTTTTCTAAACCAATATTTCCTTCTTGTAGAAACAATTATTTCCTTTCATAAAACTCCTCCAATCTTCAAAAGAATGACAGTATGTCTCATATTGACACCTTAACTTCAAATGGCTATAACTTCTTTATCCTAACTCCAAATCCTCTAATTTTTGTATACAAATTGTATCCAAAATCCTAAAATTTACAACCCTAGCTTCTGATTTCCTAATGTCCTCTTTGAAGTCGCTGAAACCCTTGTTAAGGTCACGGGCAGCCTCCTCAAAGCCCATTGGACATGGTATTCGACCAATAGGGATGAAGTTTTCCATTCCTTGCCTTCATCCGACCATGCTTTCATTTCATCCTTCCCAATTAGCCTCCTACTAGCTTATATTTTCATCCTTAGGCTCCCACCTTCCCTCAAGGCTTCATACTAATCATTTAGATCTTATAATTTTTAAATATTATAATCAAAACAAGTAAAAATAAAATAAAGTTTCTTCTATCAACTCCTTTAATTTATTTTACTAATCATTCTAACACATATCTAAATTTATAAACATATCATACATTTTGAGTGGATTTTACATACTATAAGCAATTTCAATACGACAATGGTTTCAATCTTGGTACAGCCAAATTTTGCAAAGGCTTTTTATTTGGAAACCTATGCTGCAGATTTTACTTTAGAAGCCATACTTTTATAAATAAGCATTGACAATAAGCCTCATCCAATTGCATTCTATTTGCGGAAGTTTTTTGCATTTGAGATCAACTACGAGATTCATGATAAGGAACTCCTTGCTATAGTGGATTCTTTTTAAGAGTGGCGACAGTTCTTCAAAGGAATTGCGCATCCTATGATCGTATATATAGATCATAAGAATCTAGAATATTTCATATCGGCTCGAGTTTTAATTCGTCATCAAGTCCGATGGAATATGTCACTATTTAGATTTGACTTTGTTATTACTTATCGGCTTGGAAAGCAGCAAAGACTATCCGATGCCTTATCAAAAAGATCATATCTTACGCCAAAGGTTGGAGAAGCAGCGCTTGATCAACAATGTACGACATTGTTAAAGCTAGAGCAATTCAGGATTTGTGCTGCTGTTGTGTCAATTGATGCCGACTTCCTCAATCACGTACGAGCTGCGATTATTAAAGATTTAATAGCCCTTGATATCAAGCAGCGTATTAATAATGACAAGTTCAAGGTTAAAAGAGATTTCTTATACTTTGAGGAGTGGATGTATATTTCAAAAGAGCCAGCACGACTTCGAGTCTTTCAATCTCGTCATGACTTTCCAGCTGCGGGATATTTTGGATTCAATAAGACCTTGGAACTCATTTCCCAAGATTTTTGGTGGCCCCAAATGTGGAAGGATGTGAAAGATTTTTTCCTCTCTTGTGACATTTGTTCAAGATCCAAGAACCCTCGGCATCGCCCTTATGGACTTCTACAGCCATTGCCTATTTTGTATCGTCCATGGTCTTCAGTTTCTATGGACTTTATTACAGATGTGCCGCCATCAGATTCATTTGATAACATCTTTGTTGTGGTGGATCGACTTACAAAGATAACACATTTTATCTCTTGCAAGAAGACATCGTCAAGCGAAGATACAGCAAGGCTCTTCCTTGATAATGTGTATCGATATCATGGTCTATCAGATGATATTATGTCGGATCGAGGAACCTAATTTGTATCAAAGTTTTGGAGATCTTTTTTTAACATATTGAAGGTGGACATCAAGCTTTCTTTGGCATTCGATCCTCAAACGGACGGCCAAACAGACGAGTGAATCAAGTTTTGGAATAATATTTACGATACAGCATCAACTATCAATAAGATGATTGGACTGCATATCTATCGCTAGCCGAGTTTACATATAACAACACCCTTCAGGGGTCGACTCAAAAAACACCATTCTTTTCTAACTATGGATACCATCCGAAGCTTGATCTATTGAGTTTGTCAGTGAATAACAACCTAGCACCTAAAAGATTGGTGCAGCAGCTATTGGAGCTTCAAACCACATTGAAGTTTCAATTGCAAATTGCCTAAGAGTCTTACAAAGCATCCGCGGATAAATTTCGAAATCAAGCACCTAATTTCAAAATTGGAGATAAAATATGGTTGCTTCGATGGAATATCAAGACCAAATAGCCATGTGATAAGTTGGACTATCGAAGATTGAGACCATTTGTTATCCAAAAGCAAATCAATCATATGGCGTAGTGCTTAGAGTTACCAGCTGCTATGAAAGTACACCCTGTCTTTCATGTTTCTCTATTAGAGTCTTATCGGGAATCGTCTTTTCCTGGAAGAGTGCAATGTCCACTACCTAATATAGAAATTAAAAACAATGAAGAATATGAGGTAGAAAAGATACTAGATTCACGGCAAAGAGGGAATAAATTAGAGTATTTTGTGCATTGCAGCGACTACGATATTAATGAACGAACATGGGAACCAGCCGAAAATCTCGCCAATGCATCACAAAAGGTACAGGAATTCCATCGACAATATCCTAATAAACTGCCATCTAGTATAGAAATTAAAGACCACAAAGAATACGAGGTTGAAAAGATACTAGATTCATGGCAAAGATGGAATAAATTAGAGTACTTGGTACATTGAAGCGGCTATGATCATAATGAACGAATATAGGAATCGATCAAAAATCTTACCAATGCGTCGCGAAAGGTACAGGAATTCCAGTGACGATATCCTAATAAATCAAAAGCTGGCCATTAATGAAGCGTGAAGATGAAGCCTTTTTTAGAAAAATGAATAGAAAAGAGATCCAAGTCTTTTCAAAACATAACTTCTTGTATTTCGTAGTATCAAGATATCTAATATCAAGGTGTATTTAGATATGGCTAGTGATAATGTAGATACTGTACTAGTAGTACCATTTCAACCAAGTAGCTCATGGTGTCGACCTCGAGATGAAGAATTAGAAGAGCTAAGAAGACGTCGAAGAATACCAAGTAGCAGGTCACTTGTAATTGTCTTTGAAGTTGAATCAGCTCATGCAAATAGTGGCGAAGTGATATTTTCAAGTCGTTTCCTCAATGAAGATACAAAAGTTCAGGCATGGTCTCAAGTGAAAGGTGTTGGTCATTATCGGTGGCTACAAGGGCCCATGAATCATTTGCCTCGTGAACGACAGCTGGAGTATATTGTAGAGACTATGCGACAAATGTTCGATTTCCTACGATTGTGAGTATACATCTCAAATGACTTCTCAGAGACCTTGAAGCTAGAAGACAAGGTGATGTTAAGGACATACTAATCAGAACCTTTTAGAATATTTTAGAAGATTCTTAGAACTCTCTAGAATCTTTCAGAGCCTTCTAACATCTTTTTAATTGGTAGAAGTTGCTTGAGAAGCTCCCTAGTGGTGGAAGTTGCTTGAGAAGCTTTCTAGTTGGTGGAAGTTGCTTGAGAAGCTCCCTAGTTGATGAAAGCTATTTGAGAAGCTTTCTAGGTAGGAATATATATTGGAGTTGAGGCTGAAGAGTTCTTCAGTCTCGACAACACATCTCTTGGAGCTCTAGCTCACTTCTTTGGTGTTGTTTTTGTACTCATTTGATTAATCTAGTTCCTGTCAGTTCTTCTTAAACTTCTTGTTCAGACTTGTAGTCTATATTTTATGTCCATGACAAGATTATGCAGTAATATTTTATATAATATGATTATATGAAGAATTTGACAGCTACCATCTTTTGTTAGAAAGAGAATAGTTGAGGCAATCTAAAAGAATAATCAATTGGGGGCTTCTAAGCCTTATTTTATTTTTGAATTGATAGATAATTGCATAACAACCATGATATTTAATTACATTCGACTTCAAACCTTGGCCTCCTTATAAAAAATATTATTAAATATAAAATCCAATCAAATCAATTTTATCCAATTTAAATCAATTTTAACTATTACATCAATAAAATATATTGATCCTAGATTATTTAAATATAAAAATAAGGGTGATTTTACCAAATGATTAGAAAAAAATCTCTATGAAGAAGAAGACATCTATATCCAATTTTTAGATGTAATCGATTGGTTGGAATTTGAAGGCAATTCTTTTGATCTTACAACTTTGGTTGATGATATTTGTATGAATGAAGTCTTTAGCTTAAAAAGTGATGGAACCCAAGTTGAAGAATTTGACACTATTATAAAAGAAGAAACCATCATGCTTCTTCTTTTATAATTTAAAAATATACCCCAAGGCATTGAGGCTGGACATGAAGTACTTACTTATCCACCAATATCTAAAGATTGATATCATGGACCTATTCATTCAATATATATAATAAAACAAGATTGGATAAAAATTCTAGTTAACTATAATAAAGAAGAACTCAAATATATCAAGTTTGGATCTCAATTAGATGAGAAAAAATTAGAAAAATTAAAATCTTTGGTAATGGAATATTGTAACATATTTGCTTGCTCTCATAAGGATTTAAAATATATTCTTTCTAATATTTGTCAATATACTATTCTATTTCTTCCAAATACCACACATATTAGACAAAAAGATAGAAGATTCAATTTTAGGATATAACTTATTGTGAAAGTAAAGTTAAAAAGGCTTTTTTAAGCAAGATTTATAAGACTTGTAGAAATTACAGATTGGTTGTCTCATATTGTCTTGGTGAAGAAGAAGAAAAGAAATAAGCTCAGAGTTTATAAAGACTATTGTGATTTGAACAAATACATTCAAAAGGACTATTTTCTATTATCTTTTATTACTTATATAGTAAATGATGTGTAATCTATCTTCTTGCTTTTGCTAATAAACAATCAATAAGTGTTGAATGGAACTATATAACTAGAGAACGAGAATGCTTAACTATGGTTTTTAATGTCAAAAAGTTTAAGCACTATCTTTTGATGAACAAAGTCATCTTCTTTGTAGACCACATCGCTCTTAGATACATTATAAATAAACCAGATTTAAATAATAGATTAATAAGATAGATGTTATTTTTAGCAAAATTTGATTATATAATATAATACAAACTAAAAAAATAATACAAACAAACCAATCATCTTTCACAAATATCTACATCTATAAAGATCTATAATATAGATGATGAACTTTTTTATACCCATTTATTCTATATTATAGTAGCACCTACCTAGTATGAATATATTGCCAATTTTTGAATACTCAACAATTATCCAATATCTTATCAAAAAATGAATAACAAGAGATTAAATTGAATAGTATTCACTTTATATTATTTCCAAGAAATTATATTATCAAGGAATTGATAAGATTTTAAGATGTTGTCTTACTTATGACAAAATACTACTTGTCTTAGAAGCTTATCACTCAAGTACTTATAGTGGACACTTCTTTAGTCAATTAACAATTCAAAAAGTCCTTAGAATAAATTATTTTTAGCCAACAATATTTGCCAATTCAGAATCATCTGCAAGAGCTTGTGATGCTTATCAAAGATATGTACGCAATGATTTAAATCTTACAATGCTTTTAAATCCTTCACTTTTACTTATTCCATTTGAAAAGCAAGATATAAATTATATTGGACTTATCTATCTTGTATCTTCATGTCAAATATAATATATTATTGTAACTACAAAATATTTGATCAAATAAGCAAAAATAAAAGTTGGTAAGAATATTGATATTAAATAAACTGCTATATTTTTGTATAAAAATATTATAGCTTATTTTGGTTGTCCAAAAATCTTTGTGAGTGATAATGGTTTTTATTTTTTAAATGAAACCATTAAAGAAATGATCACATTATTTACCATCAACCATAAGAAGTCAATTCCTTATCACCTTCAAACAAATGGTCTTATAAAAAGAGTCAATCAAACTCTAATTTAGATATTGAAGAAAACTATCATGGATTCTAAATGTGATTGGGATCTTAAGCTTATTTCAGCTCTTTAGGCTTATCAAATTACTTACAAATTTTTTATACAGTATCATAAGCCGTGAACTTCTATCTAAGAATACACTGGATATCTAACTGTAGAGAATTTACTTAAAACTTATTGGCAAGATTCTAATAAGTAATTTGTCCTTAATACAAAAGACAAATAATATAATAATATCACAAAATAAAAGTTATATAGATGAATCCTCTTATATTTAAGTAGATTTATACAAAAAGGCTCAAATTGCCTTAAAAACCCTTCAAAACCTTATTCACCTATAAAGATTTATTTCTTCTTAAATTTTAGAACTCAATAACTTTTGATCTACTTATTTAATTTCTATTAAGAAAATTTGAAAATTATAGGTAATACCCTTAAGTTTTATTACAAAAAAAAATCAATCATAAATTCGTTTTCAATCATCCGACATCTTAAAAATCCTAAGAAGTGCTTAAAATCCTAGTTCATGGATACCTGAGTATTATATTCTTCATATATCACAAATCCAAAATCTTAATGTAAGAATATTTTTGCACATAAGTTTATTACATAAACATATATACTTTTAAAAATTTTGAGCCAAAAATTTATCAAATTGCCTAAAATATAACTCAAAACATAACCACTAATTAAGCGGGGTGTCAAGGACATGAACTAGAAAAAGATGTATAATCTAATGAAAACTATGTCAAAGTAAAGTCACAAAATAAAATAAGAAAGTATGTATATTCAAAAGAAAACTAGAATGGCTATTGCCAAAGACTGGAAACATGAGGACTCTTGAAACTAGACTAGGATCAAGAAAGGAGTTGACAAGAGTGAAGAGGGCTTCACTCTTGCCTCTATAAATACTATCTAACTAAGAACTACATGGCGGTATTCTATAAGACCTCATACACGTGTCTAATTTGCAAGACACGTGTCAAACTTGCATGACAAGTTTCTCACATGTGCGCCATGTACTTGGCTTGTTCCACAAGCTATCAAAATGTGTGACACATGGCTAGCTTGTTCTACAAGCTACCAACATGTGCGCCATGTGGCTACCTTGTTGACCAAATTTCTAACCTACCAATCACCAATAGACATGCATAAAGGTGATTTTGCGTCTATGAAGCTTCTAGGAAGCTTTTCTATCAGATATTATCAAATCAACTTATTTTTCCTACTTCTATTGGTCTATTATTATTTAAATAATTTATTGGAGTAAATCTTATGTCGGTGACATTATCCCCCCTTCTAGGGACGAGTTCCATGAGGAGTAGTGATTACATGTTGAGAAAGTCCAAAATACGTTGAATTGTACTTACCACATACTCAGATCCTTGTTCCCTTTGAAGGTAGTTGATAGGTCCTTTCAGCCATCGATAATGTTTCATACCAGGGCAAGAGGATCACCATATTATTTGATCATTGTTGAGGCCTTCATAACTTTCTTCAAAGAAAACATTAGGAACACCATCAAGAGTAGTTCCTACCTCTAAAAGTATCACCAAACATCGAGAGTCTCTTCCCAGGTTGTGATATCAAACACGTTGTATTTCACCATCAATCCAAGGAAGGACATGTCGTTCTTGAGGGTCTTCATCTCTATTCCGTCGTCTTGAAGGTTGTGATAGTCGTAATGTCTCGTCCGGTAAATCAGCAAATGATGGCTCTTGAGCTGAATTCGCTAGTTGTTGATCCTCCATCTCTTTAGCACAAACAAAATCTAATGACAAACAATGATATAAGGTAGGATGAAACCTCTATAGAACCTGCCTTGCTTTATAACGAAGATTTTCTTGAGTATTTATCTTGATTTTGATGGATGTCGTCGATGAAATGCATGGCTCCCATGTGCGTTCACTAATATCGTATCCGCGCCAATGCACAAGATATTCCAATTGATTTTGGCGCCGCCTTGAATCTAAAATCTCTTCAACCTCGAATTCTTCATTGTTGTCCACTTCTACAGGAGGCGGTGGTATTTGTCTTCTTCCTTGTATGTCCACTATCTTGTATGGCTCGAGTAGTGACACGTGGAATACAGGATGGATCTTCATGGACTCCGGTAGGTATAATCGATATGCAACTGGATTGATTTGTTCAAAAATAGGAAAAGGTCCAAGCCTACAATAGTCCAACTTATCACAAGGACGAGTAGTCTTGATATTACGACGAAGTAACCATACCTTGTCCCCCACATTGAATTGTGGTTGTTCCTTGCGATACGCATCTGCATTTGTTTTTTGTCGTTCTTGAGCTTCTTTTAATTGCACCTTCATTATTGCATGTAGCTCTGACAAACGATTTGCCAAATCTTCTGCTGCTGGATTATCAACTTTTGAAAAGTCAAAAGCATCAAGTCGTGGGTGATAACCATAATTGGCAAAGAAAGGTGTTTGTTGCGTAGAAGAATGTATCGTATTATTATAAGCAAATTTTGCCAATGGCAGAAGAGCTATCTAATCATCTTATTGGTAATTGATGGTACACCTTAAATATTGCTCCAAGACTTGGTTCACGCGCTCCATTTGTCCATCAGTTTGAGGATGAAAAGCTGAAGATAACTTTATGTCCACTTTTAAGATCTTGAAAAGGGTTCTCCAAAATCTTGACACAAATTGAGTTCTCCTATCCGATATAATATCCTTAGGTAACCCATGATAGCGATAGATATTATTAATGAAAAGCTTAGCTGTTTCTTCACCTGTGATAGATTTTGTGCATGGCTTAAAATGTGCCATCTTGGTGAATCAATCTATTATAACAAATATAGAATCATAAGATCTTGAGCTTGGAAGATCTATAATGAAATCCATAGAAACAAAAGACCATGGTTGTTCTGGAATAGGTAATGGCTGAAAAAGCCCAAAAGATCGATGACGAGGAATCTTTGATCTTGAGCAGATATCACATGATTGTACAAAGTCTTTGACTGCCTTCCACATTTGAGACCACCAAAAATCTCTTGATATAAGTTCCAAAGTCTTGTTGTATCCAAAATGTCCGCCAAGCAGTAATCACGACACGAAGTACTATATCGAATATATAGACGTCCTTCGAAATATAGTAGATTGTTCTTGAACTCGAATTTAGAAGCATCATAAAACTTGGAAGAATTATTCTTGATATCATGAACAAGAGGGTCTGAGCACATACTTGACTGAATTTGCTTGAGAAAAGTTGAATCAACAGTCAATGTTGATTTTATTGCTCGAAGATAAAACTGCTCTGGTTTCAAGAGAATTATTCTTTGTTGCTCAAAAGCTGCATCTCCTTCTTTTGGTGTAAAATAAGAATGTCTAAAAAGGGCATCGGACAAACCTTGTTGTTTTCGTGGCCGATAAGTGATAATAAATTTGAATCTTGATAAAGACATACTCCAACGAGCTTGACGATGATTCAACACATGTGCCAATATAAAATATTCGAGGTTCTTGTGCTCCGTATATACGGTGACTGGACTCAAAGCGCCTTCTAGATAATGATGCCATTCTTAGAAAGAATCCAATTCATGATTATTTTGACTTTCTTAGAATCCATTATGAGACCATCATTTGAAATGATGTATCCTAAGAAATCAACTTGAGTAGTGTGAAATACACACTTTTCCATCTTGGCGTACAATCTCGCATCTCTAAGTTTTTGTAATACTTGACGAATATATATTTCATATTCTTCTATATTCTTAGAATAGATCAAAATATCATCTAGGTAGCAGACGACAAAATTATCTAAGAACTCACAAAAAACATCATTCATGAGATATTGAAAAGCAGTTGGTGCATTCGTAAGTCTAAAAGGCATGACATTATATTCAAAATGTCCGTACCTGGTTCAAAAAGCAGTTTTCCATTCATCTCCTTCTTTGATGCGTATTAGATTGTATGCTCCTCTTAGATCTATTTTTGTATAGATCCTAGCTTGATTCAACTGGTCAAGGAGTCCTAATATTAGAAGTAATGGATATCTGTTCTTGATTGTGATCTTATTGAGTCCTCAATAGTGAACACACATCCGCAATGATCCATCTTTTTTTCTTCACAAATAGAATTGGAGCTCTTGTTGGAGATTTAGAATGACGTATGAAATTCTTGGCCAAATTCTCGTCAATATACGCCTTGAATTTAGCCAATTCATCTTGTGATAAACTGTAGATTGGTCCAAATGGTGGCTGAGTTCCTTCTTTAAGGTCGATTGAACAATCATATGGACGATGCTCTGGAAGAATATCTGTATTTTTTTTTTCAAAAACGTCTTGATAATCTTGATACTGACTTGGAATGCTACTTGAAGTCTTTCTATTATTGGAAATAGGTGTAGCATAAATGACAAAAGGTGATCCTTCTTCTGCAGCGTATAAGAAAGCTCTTGCACCTACAAACGCAGGTCTAATTCTACTAGACTTGTGATTTCTTACTTGATTCACTATATTGTTAGCTATACTTTTAGAAAAGTTAAGAGTACGAGAAATCCAATCTATTTGAGGGTTGTGTTTTTCTAACCATGATAGACCAAGAATAACTGGAATAGAGAGAGATCTAATTATGTTAAAAATTATGCAACCATTATATCCATTTACTACTACATCTAGAGGAAGTGTTTCATGAGTAACATCTCCAGAAGATAAAGGACGACCATCTATGACTTCTACGTGTACGGGTTTAGATTTTTGTACTATCTGTATTTTATGGCTTTTAGCAAATTCTTCATCTAAAAAACAAGCTGAGGCTCCCGAATCTATTAAAGCACAGGCTTTGTAATTAATAGGTCCTAAATACACATCTATTATAAAACAAGGAGATGGTTGTGAGGAGAAGATAGGACCTTCATTAGAAATTGTACAAGATCCCAGCCGCACGGTCCTTATTGTGGCTGGACAAATTCGTTTTCCAACATATTGTCTTCTTTGACAGTCGTACTCCTCATCTTGTGGTTGCGTCGTTTCTTTGGACAATTTTGAGCAGTGTGTTTAGGTTCTCTACAATACAAGCATAATCCTTCTTGACGACGTCGAGCCTTTTCTTGTTCAATAAGCGGCTTGAAACGTATAGCATCAATTTGTATGTCCTCGACTTCTGAAGGTATATATTAAGAAGTCATTGGTGCTGCCACTGAATTATAATGTTGCTGAGGTTCAATTGTACGACTTTCAGATCTAAATTTGAAAAGTTGATTATTACACTTCACCGCAAAGTCTATTGCTTGACTGAATGTTTGAGGATCGGGTAAGTTCAACATCAATTTCTTCACTTTATATTGTAATCCATAGAGAAACTGACTGATGAATGCAGCATCGTCTCACTTGATATCGATTGCTAGTTGTCAAAATTGTGAAGCATATAATGTCATTGATCGATTGCCTTATCGTAGGATACGAAGCTTGTTGGTTGCAACATGAGTTGCATCATGTTCTCCATACATAGATCAAAATTTTGCTAAGAAAGCTTCTAAATTATCCAATATTGAATCAGGTCATTCCAGAAAAGATGAAAACCAAGATAAGGCAGAATCTGAAAGTAGTGTACCAATAAATCTGACTTGTGATCTTGGAGTTGGAAAACTTTGCGGTTGCAATTCAATCAAACAGTTGGACTTGGTTGATGAATCCTTGAAACTTGGATCTTGTGCCATCAAACTTCTCAGGTAGACCAATTTTTGGTTCTCTGATGCTTGGACGATATTCCAATGTAGGTGTAGATGTTGAAGTAGCTCCAACTATATCTATATCTTCATTATTTGGTAACCTTGTTGCTCCTTGTGGAGGTACAGTGAGTTGATGCATTGCAAGCATCAATTCCCTCATTTGCTCTTGCATTTGTGCCATTGCACTCTTCATTGGCAAGCTCAGCCATGATAACACTTCAAAAAATATATAACACTACTCGAGATAAGTAACAGGGAGAACAAAGAAAACACTAAGAATAATATCAGTTTAGAAGAGGGCAATCCGATGTCATACTGCATTTACGTACAGTGTATAAAAATATTAAAAATCTTGTTTCTATTGTTAATATATGTGCCAATGCTAGAGGTTATTTTAGAAGATATTATAAGGAGAGGATTTATTATTGCCACTTAGTTAGTGAATTAAGATGGCTATTTGTTTTGTTCCTACCTTATTTATATCCTAGAATAGACTCTTTTGTAATTAGAAGAAAAGTAAAGGTTGTTTTACCTTTCTTGTTGACTTTTGAGGTAGAATGGACCTTGTGAGGGATAAGAAAGAAGAGCATGGGGTGAATAAGGCCCATCCAATAGGATTTGGCTGCCCATGTGGGCGTCTCATAGTCTAATATGGAAAGAAAGAGAGATATACTCCTCTTGCTAGACCGAGAGGAAGGGAGTTTTGAGTGGTGAACTTTGGAGAGAGATAGCTCCGAGGAGATAAAAGCGTTTGTAATGAAAATTAGTGGGTGTGTTTTTTAAGTTGTGAGGATTCTAGAACCTACTCACTTGCTTGTTTTGGAGTTGTGAGCAAAACATTATACTTGCTTTAGTAGAGTAGAATTTGCTGCTACCTGATGAAGAAGGGCAGAAACTTCGAGCTACTACTGCAAGTTTGATTTTGACTCTTTCTTAGTGAAATTTACAAAAAGTGTGGAAAATTGTGTTATCTTTCTATCAAGACATCTCTTGTAGCATTTGAAGTTGGAGAGCAAAAGTTGTGAGCTTGAGAGTGGGAAAGGGTTTGCTGCCACTTGACGAAGAGGGGCAGAGACTTTGTTCAACCACCCAAGTTGGACAGTCTCTTCAATCTTTTTGATATTTTAGGTGCTTATAGTAGCTTGTGTAAGCTTTCCACAAAAACAAAAATCAATACATTTGCAGCTTTGATGAAAGTTTTATGAGCCGTGAAGTGTCAAAGAGGGCAAATTATTGTTAGGGTTTGAAGAGTAGAATCAACTAGCTACAAAATCTGGAGTTTGAGAGGCATGCATGCGAAATTTTAGAACAACTTAGATGATGGAGTGAGCTTTCTAAAAAGCTATTGCATGTCTAGTTTGGAGAAGGTATGTGATCACAACAAAGGCTGAAGTAAAGAGGAGCTTTGCTGCCTTTGCATTTACTTGGAAATTTTAGTGCCTACTTCTTTTAGCCATAACTTTTAAATGGTAAGTCATCTATTTGTGAAAATTTGATATGTTTTACAATGGATTATTGGCTTTCCATAGACTATAAGCACGCTTGATTCGACCTTTGGATGAATTTTTAGTGATTTATTTAGTTTCAGCTTGTTGTATAACTTGTATTCCTCATATGCGGTTGTATTTTGAGGTATACTTGAATACATACATACTTTGCTTATACCTTTTATACAAGTATATATATTTGTATTTATATCAAGTATTTATATAAGTATTATTCAAGTATTTATACTTTATATTTGTACAAGACTTGTGTAAGTATAATATAAGTATAACTTGAAAGCTTGAACAAATATTGTGCAAGTATAGAACATACTTGCACGGCTTCCTCTCATATTCCCTGCTAGTTCTAGTAGCAGCTAGGAACCCGGCGTTTTCCCTAGGCAAATTCACTCTACCCGACATCGCAACTTCTAAAATGCTTGTGTCTTATCAAGAAAAAAAGGGTAATCTACTCTTAAAATCAAGACAAGATAAAGCTATGATATTATAAGTGTACTCTTGTCAATCTGTCAAGGACATGAACTAGAAAAAGATGTATAATCTAATAAAAACTATGTCAAAGTAAAGTCACAAAATAAAATAAGAAAGTATGTATATTCAAAAGAAAACTAGAATGGCTATTGCCAAAGACTGGAAACATGAGGACTCTTGAAACTAGACTAGGATCAAGAAAGGAGTTGACAAGAGTGAAGAGGGCTTCACTCTTGCCTCTATAAATACTATCTAACTAAGAGCTACATGGCGATATTCTATAAGACCTCATACACGTGTCTAATTTGCAAGACACATGTCAAACTTGCACGACAAGTTTCTCACATGTGCGCCACGTACTTGGCTTGTTCTACAAGCTACCAAAATGTATGACACATGGCTAGCTTGTTCTACAAGCTACAACCATATGCGCCATGTGGCTACCTTGTTCTACAAGCTACAACCATATGCGCCATGTGGCTACCTTGTTGACCAAATTTCTAACCTACCAATCACCTATAGACATGTATAAAGGTGATTTCGCATCTATGAAGCTTCTAGGAAGCTTCTCTATCAGATATTATCAAATCAACTTATTTTATCTACTTTTATTGATCTATTATTACTTAGATAATTTACTGGAGTAAATCTTATGTCCATGACACGGGGTCACTTACTACTCTTAGCTTACAAGCATTGACTTCAACTCCCAATATTTTCTTCATTACAACTTAGATTTTATTAAGCTATATATAAAAAATGTAGTTAAAAAAGTGTTCTTTCCAATCCTAATTGTTAATCTTCTATTGCTTTTTGTATGCGCGACTTATGCTCAAAAGAGTAGTAATAGGTACAATTTTGACACCTTAACTTTGAGTGCCTATATCTCTTTTATAAAATATCCAAATTACACAAATTTTAAATCAAAATCATATTCAAAAATCCAAACTTATTGATCTCATCCTTTGATATTTGACTCCTTTCAAAAAACAAACCCTAATTTGTAATAAACCCTCAAATAATCTCCTTGAAGTCCATTGGGCATGATTTTTGGCCAATAGGAATAGAGACTTCTATCATCCATCTCCATTCATCCACATAGATGGCCAAACTACTCCTTTTTATATTAAAAATTCATTTCCAATCCTTCTTCTTATAAGATTTATATAATATGTATTCTAAACTCCAAACAAAAGAAGTAAATAAGATCTTAAGGATCACCAATGTCTAACAAAGGTGACTTAAGATATATAAAAGTTATTATCAATATAAAATCAACCTCAAAATTACTATCAAAAAGAAAAATAAGACTGTATAAACATCAATAATAGCCCTTATAATAGATTCCTTCTAAACTAATAATCTAATCATATCTTGTAACTAATAAAAATCTACTACTATAGCTCTCACTTAGTTGTGTAGTGAATTATATATTAAATATATATGTATAATATTTTCATATAGTAGCCAAACCATAATGCGACAACGGACTATACCTTTTTTTTTTGGTGTATGGAATAGAAGCCATTTTGCCTATAGAATTTGAAGTTCTATCTTTACACATTGTCATTGACAAAAGATTGGATACTTTTGAATCTTTGAAGGAATGGTTAGAATATTTAGAAGGATTAAATGAGAGTCAAAGATTTACAATCCAACACATAGAAACTTTTCAAAAGAAAAGAAATGAGATCTTTAATTAAAATAAAATAAAAAGATGTCTACTTACTCCAAGGATATGGATGATGGTTCAAGATGCTAGAAATTAAATTTTTTAGCTAATTTTGATGGACTTTATATAGAATCATATATTATCAAAGAGGTCTTTGATAATAATTCAATCTAACTCAAAACATTTGATGGAGAAGACTTTCCTACACAAACTAATAGCAGTCATTGTAAAGAATATAAGGTGTAAACATTGGTTTAACTACTAATTTATCTTATTAATTATATAAAAATTTTAAGTCAAATCATATTAGAATATAAGTATTGAGTTAGTGACTAAGCTTGACATTACTATATGTAGAATCATATTAACTTGAAAACAAATAATTATCTTTTCTTTTCTAGATCAAATTCTTAGTTTTTTTCTTTGTTCACTTTACTTCTTTTGATAGATTATAGTATTTAAGTCATAATTTCTTCTATTATTTTTTCTATAAATCATTTTTTTTCTCTATTTTTATAAATAATCCTAGATAGTCGCTATATGTAAGTCCCACCAATAAATCTTAATTGGTAGATTAGTTAAATTATAATTTTAAATTATTTGAATACCAAAATATTAAGATTAGAGATTTTATTTGATCATTTAAATATTCATTAGAATTTAGAAGAGTTTATAAGTTACAAGAGTCTTACTAGAAAAAAGTTACAAAATCAAAATCTTAGTAAATCTTAGAGGCAATTATCTTAGTTGGGTTAGTATTTTTTCTTAATTAAAAAAATTAGTATTTAGTTATTGAAACTAATGTTTATATTGGCCTTCTATCTATATGTATCACTTATTAGAAACATATAAATATTACTTAGTAAGCAGAAGAAGCATGAGAAATAAACCTCATGTCTTTGTAGTTATTTATATAAAAAATAGGATTTTAAGTTAATTTAAATTAATTTTATTATAATAAAAAATCATCAAAGTAGAATATAATAGTATTAAATTAATACTATTATCTTAAAAATATTATAAATTTTATTAAAATCTATTTAAAATTTATTTAGAATTTTTAAAAATTTCTAGAATAATTTTGAAGACTTTGGTAAATATAAGTTTTACCACCTTGGGAGCCATTATGAAGAAATGGAGTAAGATTTGAAGGTCATACAAGGTTTATAAACTAATTGGGTATTTTTGAACACCATGGTGAAGTCAAAAATATAAAAAAATAAATTTTACTAGTAAAAAATAGGAGGACCAATAGTTAGTGTAGTCCTTATAAGAAGAAAGGTACACAAGTCTCATATGGATTGTAGCATCTTAGATGTAGGTAGGAAAATAAGGCTAAGGCCTTATCGCATCTCTAAGATATCCATATACACTACTTGTGAACCTTTGTGAGGTTCAAATTCATAATCTCTTAAACAAGTTATCTTTGAGATAAAATTATTTTACTTAATTTTTTTATTATTTACCTTCTATCTTTGAACTATCATAACTTATTTATAATAACTTGAATTTATATATTTTTTATATCATTAGAAAAATAAAAAAATATATCTATTTAAAAATATAAATTTTATTTTTTATTTTTTATTAAGTGAAAATATAATAAATAGACTATGATCTAGTTTTGAATTATGTACTTGTTTGTTATCATTAATTTTATTTTTTTTATATTTTTCTTTTTTTTGTTCTTGCTAATTATTTCCTTCACTTCATACCATCAATTATAAGCAATTCTTAAGTGAGGCCATCTCACAATTTGGATTAAAACATGAAATTTATCTTTACATTGATCATCACTTTCGGATCACCACAAATTCAATAATCTCTTTACAAAAAGATCTAGCCATCTATTAATCCAACATTATAACATAGACTAATATAAAGAATCAAATGTTACTCCAAAATAAAAGAATCAAAGAGTACAAATATATGTAAAAAATATCAAGCTTTATTAAATAGCTAAACCAAAAAAAATTAACAACAACAAGTTCTCTAAAATACTCACAAAATTTGATTTAATAAGAATATCAAGTTAAGAAGGATTTTTCTACTATATACTTAAATCTTTGACAAATGAAATCATCCCTTAGATGAAAAATAATGAAATAAATAAATAAATCTAAAAATTTAAAGTAAATTAATAAAATAAAAATTAATCTAATATAATATTAATTGATATGGTTTGGCACTTAATACCACATTATTGTATAGTATGATTTTTAATCTAAGAATATATTGGATATTTAATTATAGAAAATTTAATTTATTAATTAAACTCCAATAAATAATTTTTTTAAATAAAAAAGATAAATAATATAATTTAATATATTATATATATTATATTAATAATAATATTTTATATTTAAATAGATTTTTATATAAAGAAATTATATATTAAATTATAATTAATCAATTGGTAGTAAATTAGATTTTATAAAAATCCATAATCTCCTTTCAAAGATTCATTTTTATATCAAGATTTTATCATAGCTCCATATATCTATTTTTTTACCTCTTTAAAATATTGATTATCAAAAAATCCTTTTAGTTTGCACAAAATACTCAAATTATAACAAAAAAAATTTAATACTTTATTCATCCTCCAAAAATTATTATCTTCTTGAATTTTAGAATAAAATATCTCTTGATCCAACTATTCAACTTATATCAAATTTTGTGATAGTATAGTTTGTATCTTTAAGCTTTATTATAAGAAAAATCAACTGCAGATTTGTTTCCAATTGTTGATATTTCAAAAATCCTAGCAAGTGCTCAAAGCCCTAGTTTATAGATATTTAAACACTATTTTTTTTATATCTTAGAAATCCAAAATCTAAATGCCATCAAAATTTGTATGTAATTTTATAATATAATAATACACAATCTTAAAAATTTTAAGCCAAAACCTTATCAAATTACTTGAGATACAACTCAAAATACAACCACTAATTATGCAAGTCTCTTATTATCTTTAAATTATAAGTGCTGATTTCAATTCTCAATATGTCTTTCATTTCAACTTAAAATTTATTGAGTCATATCAATAAAATATGATTAAAAAAATATTTTTTCCAATCCTAATTATTGATCTTTTATTATTTTTTATATGAGTGAGTTATATCCCAAAGAATAACAATAGATACAAAATTGACATTTTGATTTTGAGGCCCTATATTTCTTTCACAAAAACTTCAAATCACTCAATTTTTATACCAAAATCATATCCAAAATCCTAAATTTATTAATTTTAATCTGTAATATTTACATGACTCTAAAAATATAATCCTAATTTCTAATAAGGCCTCAAATAACCTCCTTAGAGCCTATTAGACATAACTTTTAACTAATAAGAATGGAGATTTCTATCATCCATCTCTATTTATCTATATGGATAGCTTAATTATTCTTTTTGATACTAAGATCTCTCTGCAATCTTTTTTTAAATAAAATTTACATAATATATATCCTAAATAAAATAATATAAGATTTTAAAAATTACCAATATCTAATAAATATGATTCAAAATATATAAAAATTATTATTAATATAAAATTAACTTCAAAATTTATTATCAAAAAAAATTAAAATTATACAAACTTCAATAGCATTTTTTTTAAATAAAATCTTTACAAAGTACTAATCTAATCATATTTTGTAATCAATTAAAATCCACTAATATGATTCTCACTCAATTCCATAATAAATTATACATTAACTATATATATATAATTTTCACATTATAACCAAACTACAATACAACAACATACCATGATATCATAAAGAATTAGAAGTAGAAAAATCACACTCCATTTGATCATTAAATAATTATCTTCAAAGAAATCTAATATATTTTTTATCCTAAGGAAAGACATTTTTTGCTCTACTCCTTTTGAGCATAGAAGAACCATGAACAAAAGGATATTTAGAGTAATCTTCATTTTCATTGTTCAATAAGGTCAAAATATGAAATATGAATAAGGTCAAAAAAAGGATTGAAATGAGAACTTATTTGTCTATGCAAAGTGTGTCTTGTTCCAAAAGTCATATTATAAATAGAAGGAGAGGAGTCACCATCTTCTCCACTTATGTTTATACACTTATGTTTCATTCAAGTTGTCATTACTATTGTCCAACTTCTTCATTGTGTAAAAAGAGAAAATTACTTCTTTTGAGATTATAGTAGAATAAGAAATATCATGTAGAAACACAAAACCACCATCTTTATACTGAGATTTAGACAAGTCTATGGGGTGTTCATCAAGTACCTGCTTGTGTGCCAAATTACTCTGTAGATGTTGTAATGTGGGAGTCAAGGGGGTGTTATCCACCTCCAGATTGTGTATTGCTTCCGCAGCCTCTTTTGGGTTGGTAGTCGTGGTATCTATAGGGGTTGGAGAATCAGAACCCGCAGGGCCCGCGGTTTTGGCTGACATTGCCTCCGCCGGTGCTAGTGGGTATACCTTCCTCCAGCCTGGTCCCCAGTAGTCTTGGCGGAGCCTTGGATGTACCAAGCTTTGGGGATATACTCAAGTTGGATCCCCGCTGGCCCTGGTGGGCAATGGTATCCAATGCCTAGGCAGGGGGTATCAATAGCGGGGGCCTGCTTGGCTACCCCGCGCCGCGGAGAGTGTGAGAGCCGACTTGCATGAATCTGAATTGAGTTGCGGCAACAATAGAGGAGTACTGTCCGCGGTTGGATCTGCACCAATGTGTGGATCTACACAATTTGCACGTGAAGAGGAACCAAATTGCCGAGAAGGTGGCGTCGCGCGCCATGGAATCAGGACCCGATCGCCCACTAAGCTCTGATCGATGTCCCAAGATGACGTTGTCAATGTATACGTTGCAGTGGACTTCTTGGCTATAATGTTCTTTGTGCAGCAAGGTATCAAAATCTCCGTAGTGTAGCAGATGTAAGCGGGCGGCTGCTTGAGAGGTTCCTCACCAGCAATAGTTTTGGATTTGTGTTATCTCTTGTTTTCTCGCTATCGCGGTCCACTTCCCTCCCCGACTGGATCTCACTATGCACATGTTTACTTCTTAAGTTCGCCACCGACTCCCATCCTATGCTCTTTTAATCAAACAACGACTAGGTCTCGCTAGCACTAGACCACGTCTGTATCGGTACCTACGATGAGTAACCAGGCTGAGGAGTGTTTGGGCCGTTAAGAGAAGGTGTGAAGGCTTGAGGTTCTAATGGCTAGTTCTGGCAATCAGCTTCTAAGGCGGAGGCGGTACTGTATCGACGTTCTCTTCATTGTTCTTGTCATCGGATGATGACTCTTTTCTCATAAAGGAAATTATAGCCAAGGAGATTATTGCAAAGTTTTCTAAAGGTGGTGCAGATTGACTTAGCTCCCTTGCAATGAGATGCAATTGTGAAATGCTCTCAAGCTGAAAGAGCTCTATTGCTGTGATCGAATTAACTGTGATATTAATCACCAATTGCGGCCCTCTAAAAACGCCTCTCTTTGAGAATCTCTGAGATGCTCAGATTAAGGTTGAATAAAGTTTACATGATCTTCTGCTGTCGTTATATTTGTTGAGTCAAGATGAGTACAATTCATGTTGTTTCATCAGCCATTGAATGTGATAATTCAGATCTGCTAGAGTTGTTGGCAGGACAATCTAAATTGATTGTTTGCTAAGATCTATAGGAGCTTTTCTTGGCCTTCCATTTCTTGTTCCGAACAGAAATAAACCTTCTGCATTAGTAACGTTAGCAATATGTGTGATTTAGGAGGGAGTCGTACACTTACCTTGAGTGTTTTGTGATGAGTTGGTTGGTGCGTTGGGATTGAGAGATTGAGGCTGAATTGCTGTAACGCCTTTAGATACATTAGCTCGTGGGCTGGATGTAGCTCTGGCCAATGTCGGGCAGTCTTTGATGCAGTGGTCCGTATCTAAGCAGAACTAGCACCGGATGGGCAAATTCAAATAATCAATAAAATTTACTTTTTTTTGTTGGTCACCGGATTGTAGACTAGTATCGCGACGTAACTTGTCCACTGCAGCCCTAAGAAGATCTTGATTCACCAGAATTTCTTGAGGTTCAGTGCGCAAGAACAAACCTAATGGGGAGAGACTCACTTGGAACGAGCCGCGTCGGGTGAGAACGGCCGGCTTGGTGGTGCCTTTCGTATGATGCTATTACAGCACGTTCCTCATGTAGGTCCATTGGCAGTGTGAAAGTAGAATCCAGTACAGCTGAACCTCCAGTTGCCAGACCAGATCTTGCAGTTGCCGAATCACCTCTAACCTATGCGGCGTAAGTCGTCATTACGCGGAGAGAAACCAAAAAAAGAAAAAAGAAAGATGGAGAAGCTTTGTGGAGTAGAGCTCTCAATCACCTAAAGACACTACTAAGCTCACAAGTTACGAGGCTAGAGCCGCGCCTGCGCGAAATGCCGCAGACAAAACTACGACGAAATCTTAACTTGTCTACTACGGTTTTTCAAACGCTGCAAATTGTGAACATTGGAGTTCGGTGTTGTGCCGCGGAATGGTGCAGTGCACATGGGCTGCTAACGGAGCTCAATCCTATGCCCGCAAGAGGATGGAAGCAGGTTCCACATCATCTCGTGTTTCTACCACTCATTGTTCACTCGAATCTGCACAACCTCTGCTGAGAAATCGAGGAGCCCCGCGATTGAAAAAAGCAGCAATAATCCCCCGTCACCGCATGGTATCCTTTTTCCCATTTTCTACCCTCTCCTCGGCCCAGGATCAATTGTAATCAATTTTGAAATTACAAATTTTTAGAATTGAAATACTTATTTAGGGAAATAAATATCTAATACCATTATTTTTATGTACAAATATACATTTGAGTATTAGTATAAATAAATTTATTATGGATAAAATTTTGTGCTTTAATATTCATAAACATATTAAAAACAGACCAAACAGATCCAAATTATTATTTTAATTAATTATAATAGTCATCAAATAATTTCTTTATTCAAGATTTTTCAAAAAAAGGATCAATGGTAGATTTTTTTAATTTAATATATATATATATATATATATATATATGTTTTTTCAGATAGTGATATGTGATAGTTGTAGCAATAAGAAAATCATGTTGTGATTTATGAGAAATAACTGATAAATTTTTAATCACTTAATTTTTTTTTTTAATCAGACAGCAAAAATGAAATATTTTAAATACAATTACAGGAACAGAAAAATATTATAAATATGATTTGGCATATATATATATATATATATATACAGAATATTACAAGATATACATTCAGAATATGAAAAAAAAATACTTACATTTGATGTATGCTATAAAAGACATAAAATTGTGTATGAAATCTCACAAATTTATTATTTTTAATATATTTATTCAAGAATATATATTTAAAAATAAAAATAAAAATGGTGTTGATTTTGCATCTGTACGTAGGTTGATTCATCATCGTTTATGTAACAGCAAAGAATGATCTCTCCATATATTGGAAGCCTAAGATGTACAAATATAAGAACCATAAGCATTGGTCGAGCCAAAGGAAGGATGGAGCCATAAGTATGTCCCTGCATTCCCGTTGTGATCTCTGCCTGATCTCTACACCATGAGAAAATTCCCCTCACCAGTGTATGAGTTCTGTTGTTGTCGTTGTTGTTCCATGTGTAAATCTTGCGAGGCATGAGCTCAGTGACGAACGGGTTATACCCAATATACGCTATTCTGAAAGCCCAATGGCATTGTGGACATTACACAGCTGAGAGCTCATGGTCTCTTTCTGAAATGAGAGATGGAGCATAGATCGTAGTGTACAATTCACTATTCTTTGCTACCTTTGAGAGAGCACAATCTCTTGGTTCGTTATTCGACTTTCTTAGGAAATTGATCTCTTTGTGTTATACGAAGCTCCCTGCAAACGCAAACCTAAAACACAGTTCGGGATTGTAACTATGCAAGCTGAAGAGGCAGAAGAGTGGGTGTTGTTAAGTGGAAGTGTTTTTTGTCAGAATCCTTAGAGCAGTGAGATGACTGATGGTTGGTTTCTCTTCCGAAACTTCGCTTGATTCTGTTGCTACAGATAACTTACCTTGAGGTAGTAAGCGTGACATGATTTTCTTTAGTTCTGGATGATTCAAGTTGTAATGAAGGGGATCACGCACTTTCGGAAACTCTAGGTGGTACCTGGGAACTTCGCCTTTGTTTGAATAGTCGAACTAGTTTGAAACGTTTGAAGGGCGGTATGCTGCACGCATGAGTTTTTCTTTTTTCTTTTTCTTCTTTTTTTTTTTTTTTCGAATTGCTAGAGAAAGGAGCTTGGTGCGCATTTAGAGGATTCAAATCCTGCAAGAGACTTCTTAGGGCATTACATTCGAGCGGTTTCCCCTACTCGAAGGATACGAGTATCAAACCCTATTTAGCATTTGCATAGGTCTTGTCTTGTAGAGCTCTACAAACTTTCGCTCTACTCTGCAAGTAGTTGGAGTGTCCCGCATTCCACTGTTCCATAAACCTTGCACTGTATAATGGCGTAGATGTAGACCCATGTCTTGATTGTTGCAGTGCAGGATTCCCCGTACCAACTGCGAGAGTGGTGTAGAAATACGTCTACAGAAAGCGTTGTGCTGGCGGGTATAATCCGGGTAGGTCAACCGCCTGGACTGAGTGCAAGAAGCAACTGCATGACAGGGAGCACTAGACTTACAGGACTATGTGACCTGCATTCAGAGGTATAGGCAGGTGTTCAGCGTCATCAGAGCTGTTAATTCCCTTTACGACAGTTGCTGAGGAGACTGTGAGCTTCTCTGAGTGCTTGGTGGGGCAACATCGCCTCCTCAGGCTTGTCGAAACAGTTAACATGGTCCAGAAACAAGCGACTGGATGGCTAAGGGTTGTGTTCTTTTTACTACTGAAACAGAGTTGGTAAGATTGAAATTTGAACAAAACTGGAGGAATAATGTGATGCATAATTGAGGAATGGTGAGGGGGTTAAGGCAATGACAAAGAGAGCAGCTTAGTGAATGATAAAAAGAGTGGCTGGTAGAGCAGACACAAGAGAGTGAGAGTGAGACAGTGGCTTGACGAACTAAAGACGTCGATGGATATAGATTAATTCACATCGCGACTTAATTTTACATGGTAGGTAGAATTAATTTGAATGTACGCACTTATAATTTTCGGCTAGCCATTTGTGGATTTGGGACAAACAGCCTTTTCTGCAAGAATATCCACAAATTGACACTATAAATGTTTAGAATTATACCCTTGAAATTTTAATTAAAAAAAATGTTATTGTTAAAATAATAATAATAATAATAATAATAATAATAATTTATTTATTTGTTTTTGATTCATTGCATAACCTTTTCCTTTTTTTTCACCTAATAAGAAATTTTTATAAAACTTATAGATTACTACCTTTCAAAATAGACTTCTAGATGTAAAATCCCCATTGATTGTCCACTATCCAAACTTTTGTAGGAATTGGATAGCAATACATTACATGGATTATCCAAACCCTAAACCCTAAACCCTAAACCCTCAACCCTAGCCGTAACCATACCCCCCTCAACCCTAGCCGTAACCATACCCCCCTCAACCCTAGCCGTAACCATACCCCCCTCAACCCTACCCCCCCTCAACCCCCTGACGCTGCTGCACTGTAGTTAGCTCCCCACCTCTCCCATCCACACGGACACACACAGACAGACAGACACTTGACTACACCATCATGGCCTGTTTGCCTGCACCATAGCCTCACGGTGTAGTAGAACCCGATCAAGGAATCATCCCACACGCATTACCTGGACGATCTAGTCAGGTTGAGTTCCTGAGTTCCTTCAATTCCATGCTTATTCCTTGACAGCCATGGCGAACTTTCTGTCTTCAACAACTTTGAGGTTGCTGTTGCTCGCAAGCGCCTCTGTGGTTTCTTTGGCGCAGTCGGTGCAGCCAGGTTTGCCAATCCAGACTTCGACTTGTTTTAGGCTGCAGAATGTGTTGGAATGATTAAGCTGAGGAGTGCGTAGTCATTTGTGGATGTTGTCGTTTCATGAAGAGGCGAGACAAGCAGTTGTGAGCAGCCTTAGGATGAGGTGCTGAGCTCGCGACACACACCTAATTGAACTATTTGGCGGTAGTGCAGATGCAGCAGCCACGATGAACGCTTTGGAGATGGACTCGATTGGATATGACGTAATGACAGTGCTAAATGGAAACCTTCGCGAACTTTCATTTTACAGCGTTGATGAAGAGATAGGAGGAGCCCGCGCATGGGCAATCGTGCTGGACTCCACGAAGAGCAAGATTCTCAAAGTGCAATTGCCGTTGTCTCAAGGTAAATTGATGATCGGATCCCAAAAAGACGCTGCTAATTTCTTGAGTAGTTGTGGGTTGTCTGGGGTGATAAGCCATTATCATGCGTGCTGACCATGTGTGGCGAATGTTCAGACTCCGTCGTAGAGCACATTGCTGGATCTTTAGAAGGCAAGGCGGGTTATCAAGATGGCCGTGGGGACGAAGCTCTCTTTAACCATCCCAAGATGCTTACACTTGATAGCGATGGAAACATTTATGTTGCTGATGTTAGAAATTCAGCTATTCGCATGATCACCACGCAAGGCAAACAAAGTACTCACCACTTCGTCTGATGAATCGCTACTAATCACTTATACCAAATCGATTGTATTCGACGCCACCAATTATTCAATCTATCAAGGAGGTTGTTTCGAGGTTCTTGATATCCTAATGTAGTTTTGACGTTGTGCAATTCCAGGCTTTGTAAATACAATTGCAGGGGGCATGAACCGAACCGGTCACAACGATGGTGAGGGCATTGTAGCGACCTTTTCAAACGATTTCGGCGTGACCTATTTGCGCAAAAATTGTACCTTATTAATCGTCGATCGAGGAAACCGCATGGTTCGGGCGATGACGTTGCCGCACTTGGTTGGACGGTGTCATGACTCCCCTCCAAATGTTCCGGGAGGTAAAATAACATCTATTCTTAACTCAGCCATATTTTGGTGGCAGTAATGAACAACCTATCTTAGGTTGTAACAACATCTTGCAATTAAAAGCAGATGTGTTTAATTCAACTCAGCACTAAGTACTTGGAACAGTGGATTCAATTTACTCAATTACAAGTCAATCTTTCTGCAGGCGTTACAAATGGCAAGACCCTCTTGGTGGCTGTTGGGATATTATTATACTCTGGGATAATTCTAGCGGCCAGCACTGGGTGGTTGAAGAAACTGCAATCTACGCTCCCCTGGGTAAACTCTTAAAAAGTAGTGTACTTGTGCATGAGCTTGAGTTTGCATTCTGTTAACAAACTTATTTGTGCTTCTCACGTGCAGTCAGATACTCAGCGATCAAGGAACCAGCCGGCCATCACGCCCATTGAATCTCACGACATTGAACGCCAAACCCCCTTTCTCATCCCTGCAGATGACGAGCCTGATCTTCGCAATTCGGCAGAGATTTTCCATCGTGAAGAATTTGCAAGTCCTCACCCTCAAGGTGATTCCCACTCTGAAGATCTCATTGATTTTACAGATTGCATTTCAAGCAAAGCACCAAGTCAGCACGGCCAAAACTCAGATTCTGAAGGTGAGAGTGAGACTACCACCGAGTTCACACCGGAAAATCATGTTGTGACCCGTGAAGGGAGATTAGGCTCCATGATGCAGCAGTGCTTGGCTAGCCTGACCACACCTTCGACTACATCACAGTAGTTGAGCTCATCGTTTATTCACTTGCTTGTACATAACCGGAGCTCCACTACAGACTTGAGTTGAAGGTGTCGGTAGTCTAGCCTCACACAGTCTGCAGCAGAGGCTGTCGGTACACCACTTATCCAAGTTAGGGACGTTTATCTTAGTAAACTCGGACAGTCAAATGCATTGCAATGAGGCAAATTTTCAGGTTTTGTACAAAAAGGATAGATGTTTATCAAAGCACACAAGAACCATGTTATTTGTTTTGTTTTGTTTTTTGTTTTTCTTTTTGGGAAAGATTTCATCAAACGTGTTCTGTTAAGTCTGTAGTTGTCTTTTAATTCTCAGTTGTTTGTATACACAAGCATTAGGAATTCAATTACTCTTTATTTATTAACTTTGCTTAAGACCACTTTCTTTTCTCACAACATGCGTTGTCAAGTCTTTTAACTAGTCATCATCATCATCATCAACTTAATGTCTCCTTGAATAAGTAAATAAATGAACTCAAATAATGGATATTTGATTGATCTTTGTTCACAAAAGTTTGTTTAATGAAGATTTGGTTTGGCGATGATGGTATTGTGGTGAAAATTTTAGGGATGGTAAAGATTATATGAGTGTAAGGTTAAAAACATGAATTGGTTTTTAGTTCATTCACGTATGTATTATATTACCTTCTATGTTATAAGTAAAAAAAAATTCCAAAAAAATTGAATTGAAATATTTGTACATTTTAGGTCTAAAATAAAAGCATGACCATAAATTTATGCTAATAAGTCACTGACATCAATATGATAAAGCATACGACTATCCAGAGACAAATTTTTAATAGCTGTGAATTTATTATTTTGATATAGAAATTCAAAAACATAAACTATGATAGAATTAAAAATAGAATATTACAAAAAAATGTATCTTCAGATATGTATAACTTGAAGTTTAAAAAGTAAAACTAAATAAATAA
The DNA here is from genome assembly GCA_036785485.1 of Physcomitrellopsis africana. NCBI lineage: Eukaryota > Viridiplantae > Streptophyta > Bryopsida > Funariales > Funariaceae > Physcomitrellopsis > Physcomitrellopsis africana. Next base: position 789,707 of record JAWRVF010000037.1, on the reverse strand, counting down.
ATCTTGTATTTTAATGTTGTTTTTTTACATAAAACATAAAAAAATTATTACAATAAAAATACAGTGGTTTTGGTATTTAAGAATAAGGACTTGTACCATAGAATTAATTTTAACATCATTCAATGATAATAAAAAAAATATTTGTATGAGAATTTTTAAAACAAATTATTTCAAAGATAAAATACATAAAACAAACACTTTGGCACAATGTGATATCAACAAAAGTGCATTTGGATTACTTGAAATGTATTTTGGATTTTCAAATGTGATTAAAATAATATAATAAGAATAAGAATAATAATAAATATTATTATCTTTAGATTCGTATTTATTTATTTATTTTAAATATATGTAAAGAGAAATAGTAATAATGACTATTTTGTAAAAAAATTAAATCTATGCAATAAAAAAAATAGATTATAAATTCAAAAACTCAAAAAACATGTTTACATATATTATGGTATTATTTTAACTATGTTAATTATTTTTTAAAATAATGTACATGTATTTATTGAGTTTTATACCTATTCATTTAAAAAGTGATACTAAAATTCTTTCTAAACAATAAATTGTATCATAATATTATAATGAAAAAAGAATGAATATTTAAAGTCTTAAAAAATACATCATAATTCAAATTCTCATACATTATGTATGATTACAAATTAAAATGGCAAACATTCCAATCACACCATTTCAAAAATGACAAAGAACAGAACTTATGTACAAAACATCACACTTGATAGTATAATATGTAGAACTTATTTTTACAATCAATATTTTATAAAATTTATTTCATTCATGATAGTTTATAATAAAAATAGAGACAATTAAAGTGTAACAGTTAAAAACTACATTTTTTTAAAGCAAGTATGTTGATGGATTACATTTATTAAAGTGTTGAATGTAAAAAAAGAAGTAATTAATTTTTCAATTTACTATTTGAACATTAAATTAAATAAGATTTATTCTATCTATGATACTATTTTATAGACTTTTGTATAGGCAAAACACACAAAATAATATAAGCTTATGTATTTGGAAACCAAATAGATCACAAAGAGTTGATATAATGCCTATCTTTAATTATTTACCCTCACATAAGAATATGTTTTTAAAACTAAAGTGTGTATATATATATATATATATATATTCAATTTGATTAACAAAGTAGCAAATAATGAAAAAGCTGTAGCTTACAACAGCTCAAGAGTGAAGATTCTACCATGAAATGGTGGAATTCTTTGGCAGGAACGGATTTGCAGCAGCCAAAATAATCAAAACTTTTTGGTAACTCCCAATGCGCCACTATTTAATAAAATGCTCCACGTTGGACTTGTTGCCTTCTCATGCACGGAAATCAAGATCATCTCGCTCTTTAGAGGATTTGGATACTATTTTTGCATGGGGGCGATTGGAAAGTTTACCGAGTCTCCTCCAGCTCCTTGGAAATGGCGATCACTCGCAAGTAGTAGTAGTAGTAGTAGCAGCAGCAGCAGCAGCAGCCCTGTTATTCGACCTCGTCAAGCCTCTGGACTACAATGTCTACATGGCTACATCCAGATGGGTTGTGAGAAAATGTCCCAGTAAGGTCAACACGAGCTGCATAATATAATGTGGAATCTGGAAAAACATTAAAAATAAAATAAAATAAAAACGAAGAAGAAGAAGCCCATAGATCACTTTGCATCTTGGTAGCATCTGGCTTTGAAGTAACTGCATACACTTGAACAGTTCGGAACACTTCGTATTTTTTTCATCTCTCTTCAAAAAATCGTGAAGACACGTTGACAGAGCCAGATCTGAATTTGACCGTGTGATTCAAAACAAAGCAGTTGCGGTAGCCATGTGTGGTATACTCCATTAGCATGCATATATATGTTGTGTGTCTGTCTTGGCAAATGATATTCCCCCTTTCTATTATTCCTACCATCACCCATCACACCATTTCTTGTTGCTCTAGTTGTACTGTGCTTCTCTCTGTTGTGCTATGAGAAGATGGAATTGCTGAGCGATTCCAAGTGTTCTACAAGGAATACAGATGACACACTACTAAAGATTCTTGAGTTAGTAGGTAGTATTCTTGATGAGGAGAGGTCTAGAATCTCTGTATACCTAGACAAGAGGTTTAAGACTGTCAAGTCTAATATAGCCTCTAGATATGCTGAAGTGCATTCTATTAGTGTTACTAAGGTTTCAAATGTCCCCTTGGTATCTATAGATAATATGGTACCCATAGATAATGTGGTACCCATAGATAATGTTCCAAATACAATAGATAGTATACCTAAATTGCCTGCTATCTTAAAAATACTTTGATGATTGGTCTTCTAAGGGGGGCTTCTTATACTTGTAAAGCTAAACCTTCCAATGATTATTGTGGTTATCATTCAAATTATGATGTTTCTATATTAGCTAAGAATTAAAAGGATGATGAGGTTAATTATTATCAAGGTATAGTACTATATGGTCCCTTGAGAGATATTCCTTGTAGGAATAAGGCCAAGTCTAATTCTATATATTGTAAGAGACATATTAACTATAGACCTCTTTATAAGTCTAAAAATAAATATGGGATAATCTTCAAGAAGACAAATATATTTATAGAGTCAAACAAGCAACTTGAGAATACAGTAATAGATGCTTCCCATGATCCATCAACTTCATTAGAAGTGGTACCAAAGATAGAGGATTCAAAACCAACAGAAGTAAAAGCATATAGCTCTATGGATTTTTGTAAGGTAATAGGTGTTATGACTAAGGAGGAGCAAAAAGAAAGGTTTGAGAAGGAGATGGCTACACAAGTTGCAATATATAATGCCAATTATGCTAGAGCTACTAAAGAGGCTGAAGAGAAACAAATGCAAATAAGAAAGGATGATATATCTACACAAATATAAGAAGTTGAGCCTAAGCCTAAAGAACCTAATCCTAATGAGGGTTATGTTGTTCATGATTGATTAATTGCTAAAGATGTAGAAATATAGAAAGTAGAAGAAGAAGATCCTGAAAAGGGTGATCATTCTGTTCTTAAGTATCTTTCAAATATAAATATCAATAAAAATAAGTATGGTGTATATGATAGTTTCTTTAGATTTGTAGATGCATCTTTAGATTATAGTGAAGAAGAAGATATAGGGAAGATAAAGAATCTTATAAAATTAAGAGATAATATGGAGATGCCTATCAAGAGGATTAAATATTTTGAAAGATTTATAAATATAAAGATAGTAGTATATGAAGATGATGTAAAAGATGGAAACCTTATTGACGCATACAACTCTGACTTTGTACCTAAAGTCAGTACAGTTTACCTCATATTGAAGGGTACATACTTTTTATATAAATGTATGAAGTACAAGTATAGGAAGCAATTATAATAGATCATATATCTTAGTCGTATCATCTGAAGAGAATACTCTTATGACATATTTTCTTCTTATACTAAAGGCCTCTATATTAGTGGTACCTCTAAAGCTCTTTTTTATCTGGCTGCTTAGTATGTGTACTTCGTTATCTCTTAACATCTCCTTCAACATGTTTATACAATATGCAAAAGATAAGATATCCTATATATTGAATAGTTCTTTATAGTTATTACTTGTGACTAAATTTGATATATATTCTATATCATTTTTAGAAATATACTTATCAAAACTACATACTCTTTTGAATCTAAATTTTATAATTGTCTCTATATGACCACTTATTGTATAATATATCTTTTTACCTACATAGATGCCTTTAGAATTGTCGAGTAACTTTGTCTTGATCTGTCCAAGATTGTACCAAATAGGTCTATTTTTATTTTATTTAGGTCTTTAGATCTTAGGAACAAACTATCTATATCCATACCATATTTAAAGTCAACCTTGGATATGAAGTTATTATACATGTACTCTCTAGCATAAGAATATATGAGAATGGCTATGATTGTAGGAGATTTGATCCTAACATCATCTTATTTAATATCCCTTTCTAATAGCCATAATTCTTCATTGACAGATATTATAGATATATTTTTTTTATCTATTAATAAACCTATTATATGATTCCATACCATTGCATATTATGCTCTTTTTCTTAAAAGATAATTTCCTCATCTTTCCACTTAAGGAATTCATAAGGAATTTCAAACATTCTCTCAATACAAGATTGTATAGGCTATTATATGAGTCTTTGTAAACATCTTGATTCATCTTTAATTCTATAATAGGTATTAGATATCCTTTGAATATAGGTCCTATCTCCATATTGTATATGTATCTTTTATATATCTTATATTTACCACCATATCTTTCTAGAAGATTCAAACTAATACTATCACTCTAACAGATAAATACCTTATTATAGTTCTAGTCTAATGTTCCATCTTGATTCCTATATGGTATTAACTTATCTATAGGTTGAGTAATTATTGTAACTTCATTTACTCCTATCTTATCCTTATTTATAGTAGTGGATTCTAATATTCTTATATCATCACAATTCCATATATTTATAAAAGTATCTAATACCTTAGTTAGATAATGCTTGTTTATCATCACATAAGGATATAAAGATACTATATATATAGATTGTACATCATAGTCCTTCTCTTCCATAACATTAAATATTTGACATCTACCTTCCACTAGAGCTTGTCTAATAGTCTTATCAAATATAAGGTCTATAATAATTGGAAGCTTATACTTAATAGTCTTCTCATCAATTGTATAGATTGTTAATAGAAAGTGCCTATAAGCAATCATAGATATTTGAGATAGAGCTAAGGACTTATCTATTAAAAGATTACAATCTATAGACTCAAATGTCTTTCTAGCTTTAAAGTATAGTTCCTTCAAAGATAACACATCTCTTATAGCATAATCTTTTATCATATCTATATTGTCATCTCTTATATCAAAAGTGTAATGAAGGACCTCTTCAAACTCTATAAGGAGTATATCTTCATCCCAAGTAGTCCTAGAGATCCTGTCATAAACAAGAGAAGTACCCACATTCTGTGATATGATATGGAATCTCTTTTCAAACAGGATGTCACCCTCAGCATAACTGCATTCAGATGCATTGAGAGGATGACACACTATCAGCATCATAAGAAATGACACAGAGAGCCATAATTGTATAGCAGAACAGAGAGAAGCACAGTACAGCTAGAGCAACAAGAAATGGTGTGATGGGTGATGGTAGGAATAATGGAAAGGGGGAATACCATTTGCCAAGACAGACACACAACATATATATGCATGCTAATGGGGTATACCACACCAATTGCGGTTCAAAACTTTTCGGCAACCCCCAATGCATCAGCAGCGGCAATAACATTGAACCCTTTTCATTTAGAGTTTTATCAGGAGTAGTTTGGGCACGACCCCCTGCCATAGAGATTAACAATCGTTGATAGCATGCTCAGGGGGACAACCTCCAGGCTACTACTCGAAGGGCTATACAAGAGAGAAAGATGATAATGAAAACAATGAACATATCAGATGGAGGCCTGCAGGGATGTCAAAGTCATGCTGCCAGATTGCTGCGGCATGCAACTTTGTAGTGACGTTGTGCCATGCCATTGTGGTGTGGGTCCAGCTCCCTGATCAGTAGTCATGGGGGCCATAGTCTGTGGCGACCCGTCAGCCGGGCTAGAAGAAGAAAAGCCCTCAGCTAGCCGTGATGGTGAGCTGCCTTGAGGGGATGATTCACAAGGGGCTGTCCGATCCGGAGGAGGAGGAGCAGAACAACTATGAAGAAGCCCCGTCTTGGGAGTATCTTTGGAGTGAACCTCCACTCGGGCTCGTTTGGTGGATGGTTCTTGCGCGGCAGAGCTCCCACTTGCATCCAACTGCGGAGACTCAGGCACTTGATGAGAGGATCGTGCTGCTGGTGCGTCCTGACTGTTGGGTGCGTCGCTCCCGCCTTCTGAATGCTCCATGCTGGAGAGGTCAGGGTGTGAGCCGAAAGCTCCGGAGGCCTTCGTTTGTGCTTCAAACATCATCTTCAGGCTTTGCCCCTGAGCCTCAATTCGCAATTGAAGTTCCCTTTGAATCTGCACTTGTGAAAAGCAGCGCGTACAAGTAAGCACAGAGAATCACACTTTTTCGTGTACAAGATTTTTTGAAAATAAATTATGACTCATTCCACGCATTTGGTGATGAGAGAAACTGCAGGGATGAGAAAGTTAAGTAAATGAGGGCGAATTTATATACCTCCAATTGCTCATGCAATCGCTTCTGCACCTCCATCTGCATCTGCAAGGCTTGAGTCATTTGCAAACTCCTGTAATTTTACCGCCAAGAGTTAAAAAGTCAGATACAGCTCATGGTTCTTTAGTCCTCTGAAATAAAAGCCTCCACTTTCGTAGCAATCTGTGTAATCATGAACTAGAGGTCCGACTCTTTACACTCTTTCTTTTTCCTAAAATCAATGAATTTCGACCAACTGACCACGCAGATGGCTCACAACATCTGAGTCTATTTTCATATTGCCATACAGTCGAAAAGTAAAATCAGTGACTAATACGTCTTGAAATATGAGAGTTTCGGAAAACTGACGAGTTAATATCCATGCCGCCGAATGAACTATCATTTCGTTTTAGATCATTTCTAGCATCTGCACACCAGAAATTAGCAGTCAAAAACACCAAACAAACATCCGCAAAGCGACAAAACTGTGAAAATTTTATCAGTGAAACCAGCCAATTAAAAGAATATAGAAACATACCTTCAGAAGAAGTCTCAGGGATAAGTCTGTATTTCTGCATTAAAAAAGAATAAGCAAAAGACCGTGAGGATTTACACTGCTGACCGTCTGTCTGTACGAAGAAAAAACTGAACTCGTACAACCATACATCTAAGTACCAATGAGCGTTCAAGATATTGCATGAAGATATCCAACTTGAATTACGGAATGTGATTTACTTTTAAGACCACCTAAAGAATACAGATCCTATGGAAGAGAAAATGTTCTAAGAAATAAGTTGCTCCAGGCTATTAACCTGTAGATGGCTCTTGACATGATAGATGGTAATCCCTTGAACGCTCATGATACGCAGCACAGCTTTGGGTGTTGCACCTGATCAATTCATACGAAAAGTACAGGAACGTAGTAAGCGCCCTGGAATCTTAACACCTGAAATTTTTCCCTTGTTTTAGATGGCAATCAAAACAGGTTTCTTACAATAAGTAACACTTAAAAAGTGTGAAAAGCTCGTGCTGAAATTCGCCTACAAGAAGACGAAAAGTATTTCAAAATCAAGATTAAGAGGGAGTAAAGCTACCCACGTTCAGGTCCACCCAATTGAGCAACAGCACCAACAAACTTTTCATGGAGTTCTGGAGTCCATCGTAGACGTGTCTTGACAGAAGCCGCTTCATCGGTTGACGCTGCAGCACAGGCAATGGCTGATGCTCCGACTGATGCTCCGACCGATGCTCCGACCGATGCTCCTACTGATGCTCCGACCGATGCTCCTACTGATGCTCCCACTGATGCTCCTACTGATGTAGGAGTCCCTGAAGTGCCTGGACTCCCTTCTGAAACAGCACCTAGAGCAAATCCAACTCAACACAAAATTTAGGGCTTTGTACACATTGGTATCGCTCACATATTCCTAAGTACCTTCAGAAGAAGCCTTTTAAACTTAGGGTTTTGAACATATTGGTTAAACTCACCTGCTGATAAACGTAACGGGACTCCCAAACACCAACACTTAAATCTGATGAAGAATGGTATATATAATGAGCTATCAAATCTAAATGCAGAAGTGGTTTATGGAAGTTCAAGTACGCACCTGAATGTTGCCGATCAGTATGTATATCTCCTGTAGGTATGAGGGGAGGAGGTGCAGGAAAATTTGCTGGTGCTTGGAATACCTGAAAATTGAAAATAAAGATGTTAGCCAACTTCCAAGATTCCGTGGAACAATCCACATATAAAACTAGTTCTGGAAACAAACAGAGTGCAGCTAGCGAGACCACAGACTACAGAAAGCTTACTTTCCCATTGTTAGTATCCAGGGGCACGCTCTCATCGTAGGGGTCCGAAAAATTTTCCATCCAATTGGGTTCCGGCCATTCAGGAATTTTTACTGAAGCCTCTGCTGTCTGCGAGGACCCTTCGCTGTCAAGGAGTATACTCTGATCAGAAGCTCCTTCAAGTAATACCTGCCCCAGCCATAAGCCTTAGTTCTTGACCATTTCTTCAGGACATACCACTTCGTAATGTATATTTTTGTTGCTAAGATACCCGATGTAAAGTATTTTTGACAACAAAACAGATCAAGGGGCATCACACATAAGGTGTCAAAACAATCCAACAGAAACCAGTATTAAAGTAGTGTCAATGTTCCCTAGTAATGTCACCATTCCTAAACTCACGAAAATGGAGTAACCAGAAATGGAATCCCCTCCTGGGACGGCTTAATGAGAAGCTAAATTCATAATAGCGGGGTTCAAGCTAGGTTGAAGGTCCAGCAAAGAGTAATAGAGCATAATCAAGGAGTTCCAGTCTTGAAGTTCCGCAATCTGAAACCTAAATTCACAAATATATTACGCTAGTGTGCAGTCATGACTAAAGGCGAATGATGCGAGGCGCAAATAAAAAAGCGCAGACGCCTCGCAACTTTTGGTTGAAGGTAATGATTACCACATTCAATAAAACCCGTCAATACACACTACTTCGACATTTCCTTCACTAGATGAAATAACAAGATATTAAGTCTTGTATGAAGTCCACGAACATTCAGGTTATTCAGGTTATTGCCAGAATCGCACACGACCAGAGCATTATTGATTGTCTTTCCCTGACTCCGCAAACAAGGTGCTGAATGCTAATCCGCAAGCAATTATAACTAGGAAGCGAGAAGAAACAGATCAATGAAAAAGAACTTGTGAAATAGGAGCAAGACTAACCTGCAAAGGATCGCAAAGATTTGTAGCATTAATCTCAGGGGTTATGCCGAGTCTAGAATTAGCATACTGCCCTAAAGATGTAGAATCACCCCCTCTTCTAGACCCTATTTCCTGAAATTCCATTCGCATACCGGACTCCGTTCCATCGTCCCTATCGATTATGGAAAACCCTCCACCCTCATCAGTCGTTGCCGCAGTCACTCCCCGTCGAAGAGAATGAAAATTCAAGCCACAGCTATTTGTCGGCACAAGAGCACTGAGCTGCGCGTGAGATGCAGCGGTGCTGCCCCCAGTTGACGAGCTCGACGCACCCATGGATATGGTGCTCGATCGCCAAGGCACACCCGACTGGGAGGATTCTGCACCGACCCACTGGTCATTGGTGCTGGGCCACTGCTGGGCATAAGTTGCTGAGAGATTATCAAAAGACGAAATCTCGAAGGATGGGGACGAGCCCTCCTGCAAGGTCACATAAGCCAATCCATGGTGGATGTTACGCGCTATATGAGGCGATGTATACTTACTAATGTTGAAGGGATGGTACTGGGCAGTGGTGGATGGAGAAGTGATTACATAGGGAGACGACGTTTGCCATGAGGAAGGTCGGACGGCGGGAACGGCAGAGAAGTTTGGTTGCTCGGGTGGAGTGGCGTCGCGCGCCTGAGGCTGAATCCCCCGGACTGCACCTACCGAGGTTGGAAGAAAGGGTTGAGAAGGAAACTGCACACCGAGGGGTGGCAAGGATTGCAACATCCCTGGTGATGCTCGTGGGCTGCCGCTATTGCTATGGCTTCGTTGGCGCGCAGCTGAAGTGGGGAGCAAGGGTGGCATTTGAGTAGGCATTGGAGGCTTGGCATGGGGGTAGAAATCTAGAAGCTTATCTCTCAGAAAGATTACGTTATGAATTACAGATCGGTGGTCATGTATTAGCCTTAGTTCCGTCTTCCGACATGATGGCGACGTTATTTGAGGCCGAATTCCAACAAGACCCGCCTGGATAATAGCCTCGGCGATTCTTACTCTAAATTCTCGCAAGCTTGACCTGTCAGAATGGGTGAAAATCCAGTCTTACAGACACAAGAAAGGAACCCTTTTGCTCCTCCCGACAACGCGAGACGCCCGATGTTGTGTAGAGACAAGAATAAGGTGAAGGTATTATGTCTCCCTGGCAAACCTGAATGCCTCTACCCCTGACGTTCGGCTTGGATGTACACCAGCTGAATGAAATCCTCTCGATAAATTAAGTCTACTCGCCTAATCACTTCATCTGTTCTTGATTCATCTAACACCGCAATGAATCCACAACGCTGGAAACCAGATGGTGGCATGCAAACCTAGCTGCTAACCCACCTTCACCGCCAACAGAGACGGACTCCTACCCGAACGATTCCTTCCTGCAAATTCATGCGCGACCAGAGAGATGAACAAAATCAAACAGCTACAAAACCCAGAATTCCTGAAGGATACATGTTCCACTCCCCCTGTCTTCCGCTTCTTCTCCCAAGATTCCAACTCCTGAGTGAAACGCAACAAGCTCAGACGACGAAACCGACACCAGACAGAACCCACACTCCCGCAATCCGATCTGTTGCCAAAAAGAACCCCGAAGCCCACTTCCAGGCACTCCCTTTCTCCTATTCCTTGCCCGCTGGTTCTCTACACGCGGCTTCCCTCGTCACCAGCTCATCAACTCTGGTGCGACAGCTCTTGCGCCCCCCACGCTCGTGTCTCCCCGGATTTCCAAGTTAAAGGCACGCAAATGGTTAGCCTCCCTTATCGCACGACCACCTGGAACTAATCGCAACGTCAGTCTGCTCAACCCAATGGCAGCGATTTTTCAAGCGCAATTAAGATGTCCAAGACGTCGGGTCGAGATTGCGCGCAAGCAAGAAAGCGCAGGAAAGCAAGCGAGGATCTGGCTGATCGTTCTCGACTGAGCTGGAAAAAACGAAATTCCGGCTTTTCCAGTTTCTCTCTAAAGGTCAAGCCTAGACTATTTTTCTCTTTAAACTATACAAGCTCTGTCGCAGAGAATGGTTAGACCAGCGCGATGGGCTCCATTCCTCATCAGAAGGAATCTGGCCCTGCAACTCAAACAGTCATTCACATATTACGTCCCGGTAAATAGCATCAGGAACCCCAAGCTCAACATATCTACACGGTCCGCGTACATCTTCACCTTCACTGAAGCATCGCTCCAGACACCGGTTCCGGCCTGATTCGGATCTGGTTTGCTCTCGCAGCGCCCCAGAATTGTCGTCTGCGAACTTATCACTCGTCGGAAACCCTGGGGTGAGAAATCCGTGTTCAAGCTCTGCAGTTTTTTCCGATTATTGTCATCGAGTTCGTCGTTGGGCATTGGTAACACGGAGCCGTACCTTCACTAGAGAATCGGCAGGGAGATGGCTGCGACGCGCCACAGATTCCAGCTGATGGATGGTGCGGTAGCCGGCCGACGACAGTCTACCAGTGCGTCCTTGACGTGCACTGAATGGAGTTTCCTGAAGAAGCTCAGCAGAATCTCCAGGCTGGCAGGCTCTTTTCGAGAGCGCCTTCCACACGCCCAACCCGCCCAGCTCCAGGGAAGGGTGTGTGCAGCAAACTCGGATTGTGGCGCAGTGTGGATTGGGGTGGGTGTGGAGCCTACAACGAGGGGCGGGGGCGGGGCTGATGACGACAAGGCAGGCCTGCAACTTACCTCCGCTGCTCTCCCACCCGACCTCCTCCTCCGCCCACTCCGATGCTGCTGCTGCATCATCATCATCCGATCGGAGCAGTGCACAATCGCCGTTTGGGATATTGTTGTGGTCGTCGTCCTGGACCCTCGGATGAGATTCTTCTGAGCTTGGGCGGAATGGAGGAATGAGTGGTGCGGCACTACTGCCTTCCTTAGTCGGCTGCATCATCCCACCCCAGCCCGCTTCCCCTCTATTGCGCCCCATGATACTAGATAGATTCGCCGCTTCTTTCTTTATCAATCGCCATGCCCCCGCCTTTGGCTAAATTCAACAGATTCATGTTGCAGTCCACTTTTATTGGAAATAGTTTCTGGATATCCAAAGCTTTTATTCCGTATTCGCTGGGTCAGTTTTCAAGGTAGCAACTGGGTTGTAATAAGGGCGAACAATGCCCATTGATATTTCTGGACAGTAGCCCAACATATTGCGATTGTTTACTCTGTCACTTGGATGCTTGAGATAGAAGGTTCCCTCTTGGATTGTAGCATCCCACTGTAGTTTGTTATGGGCTTGAACTTCTGGTGAGATCAAGGGTACTTGTAACACAACAATTCCATTACACAATAACACCAATCATCTGTATTGAGTGAAACCATATGATATGATTGATTACATATATATATATATATATATATATATTAGGTTCAAATTGTAAATGACACTAACGATATGTTCCACAAATAAATTTTTAATCATTCTGAATTTGAAATGTTGATTTCTAAACCTTTTTCTTGCAATAGTGCACAATGTCAAAATAAGAGACTCTGGATACATATATCCATATACGTACAATACCTTGTGTGAGAATGAATAAATATATATATATATATATATATATACACACACACACACAACCACACACAGTTTATTTATTCATTCATTATAAATGTCGCTACTTATGTGTTAATCTTATTTTTTGAAAAAAAAAAAAAAAAAAAAAAAAAAAAACTCTCAAAAACATGCTTCAATAAAATAATAAGTAATAATTAAACAGGCTCTAATGAATATCATATTGTCTTTTTGAAAAAAATTCTTTTCTTGTTGTTATTGTTGTAGGCATTAAAACGTGGTCATAGATACAGTGGGTATGATTAACGTAGAACAGAATTTCGTCCAGTGCAAGATTATGAACAGAAGCAGCAGTTAGAAATGTAGGAATGAGACACTACTTTGTCCAAGCAATGTGGAATGAAGTTGGATTCCATTCTATCTCGTGACTGTGTTCATTTTATTTCTATATATATATATATATATATATACAGGATTGGATTTGGTCCGTATTTGATTGTAGGGGAGTGTGGGTTACGGATGAGGGTGGGGGGAGTTCTAGGGCTCGGACGGAATCGCTGGGCTGGGCTGGGCGGTAGAACCTGCCCCGATATTCTCCCCCTCTCCCTCCCTTCCGTGGCCCCCTCTTGTCCTTCCGTCACTGGATGATGCTGATGAGTGCTCTTGCTCGTGAATGAATGAATGATCATGGATGGATGAGATATACACACACTCATTCACAGAGAGAGAGAAAAAGAAAGAAAATAAATAAATACATAGGGCAAAAAAGGGCAGAAAAGACTGGGTGTGTTTGTGTATGAGCCGGTGACCTGTCATTGTTTGACAACCCAACGCCAGGTACTATTTTCTTCTTTACTCATTTGTTTACTGGTTTATTTAAAATTGTATTATTGCCATACAGGCAGTTCAGCTGAGGAAGCTACTAAGTGTACACATCCACAGAGGGGCAGGGGCAGGTCAACAAATAAGAACGCGAAATAGATAAACAATTTCTCCTCAGAGTGGTAGAGTTCTGTAGAGTTCTGCAACCTTTCCCTTCTCTGCCCTGTCCTGCCCGTGCCAGCCAGCCAGCCAGCCAGCAGAGGCAGCAGCAGTATTGGAGGTCCAGGGCTTTATAGATAATGGGCTTCTTCTGGAAAGCTCCGGAGCGGGGCGGGGTGGGGGTGGGGTGAGGGACCCATCACCACGTTGAATCTCGATCTATGATGGCAGGAATCTTCTAGTCGGGCGCCGAGGGAATCTGCCTCCTCGTCCTTGCCCTCCTTTCCCCGTGTTGCCTGGTACTGATTACCCCCCTCGACTGTTGCCAGTGTGAACAAGCTTTATCACACTTGCCACGTCAGCGCCCATCCACATGGTGGCTCCTTCACATAACGCTACGTGTCCAAATTCTAGAAAAGGAGTAGTTCCACCTGGATTTCATTTCAAGGGGATCATGACTCATTTCTTGGTTTGTGACTTAGGCCACTCCAAGCATGGCCATACTACTACTACTACTACTACTACTCCTCCTCCTACTAATGATTTGTTGATACTAGCATAAAGACTCTTTGGTCTCTCTGTTTGCTTTGTATATCATTGCCTCTTGACAATTCTAACTTCATTACCACTAATACTTAGGTTTAGATTTATTTGGAATTGTCTTCTGTGTAGTTAATAATATTCCTCAAAAATGGAAACTACCACTAAAAACATTTAGTTATTACTTTTTCAAAGATAACTCCATTGATTTTTTAAGATATGAAGTTATATTATTTTGATCTATAAAAGTATATTCTATGATATAATATACTAAATAGAGTTCAATACTCAATGTACTAACATTGATGCTTTTAAAACATAATTTAAAAAATTAAATGTTTAAGGCATGAGACATTAAAACTGCAAAAATTATTAAAATTTAATTAGAAGTAATAATGTTGAATTCATTTTAAGTTACATGAAATATGAACCCCCTAGAATTTTGTCCATGCACAGGATCCGTAAATTGTCATAAACATAATCATTAAAGAGAAAAAGAATAAAAATCGTTGCAAACAATAATGACAATTTTGTTTAATAATAATATGACAAAATCATATGTGTGACTTTTAGAAGTGATCTTGAAAATGGTTGAAAGTAATAATAATTATTTTTATAATAAAGGTAAAAACATAAATCTGAACTTTTTACGATTGATTCATTAATATACATAGTGACATGTATTTATAAAAACCAATAAACAATAGGTATATTGTAATTCCCACATGGCTTAATAAAATGACTTTATTATTATTATTATTATTAATGTATATTCTCCCCAATAATTAATAATATCTAATAATTAATATTTTTTTTGGGAACTGATGCCATTCTATGGTGCATAATTAATAATCTTTAATTTCTAATAATTAATTGTTTTTTATTGACTTTTGTTAATAAAAATAATTAACAAAGACTATGTGGTCAGCAAGGCCATATGGCTATATATGATTGGGCAAGGCAAGGTCATGTGACTATTATGGTAGAAGCAAGCAGCTTAGATTGTAAGGTTCTAACAAGGATGATTTCCATCCTATTTTTGACCTGCCACTTCTAATAATAATAATGTTGATAATTAATATTTTTTTATACAATGGATGACATATATATATATATATATATATATATATATATGCTAATAAAATAATTCAATTAAATTTTAAATAAGTACTTGTTTTAAAATATCTTTAAATATAAATATATAAATTGATATGAAACAAGTTTCAATCATAATTTTGACTTGTTTTTTAACTTCAATGGTCAAAGTCTTAGTACCAGAAGAGTTTTGAAGGTAGTATAATTGTTGTATAGAAGAAATATACATTATATAGAATAGTTGATTGTTGATGTTGTGATTGACAATTAATAGTAGATGGTCATCCAATACAAAGTGGACACAATAATATCAATAGAATCTTAAGTCAAACGTATTCAATATATCAGGTCATTATTTTTTTTAATACTCTATACGTTAGTAGCAGTCAATAAAAAGGTCGACATCAATAGTCAATATTAACAGCTATACTTCTTATTGTTGGTTTTTTTTATTAATAACATTTGCACCTGTAACCATTTGGAGCCATTTGTTCATTGAACAATATGTTTCCTGTTTTTCGCCTCATCAGTCCATTGATTTATATGAAGAGTGATCTAAATTTAAGCTGCACATTTGCACTTTTCAAACTAAAAAGTTAATGTATCAATTTACCAAATGATTAAAGATATATTGAAGTATTCTGTAAATAATTGCTTGTAGGTTGGAAGATTGAAAACAATCTACAAGGAAAAAAGTTAAAATATCATGTTACAAATTAAATATAGTTTTTTGAATCTCTCTCTCTATATACAAATAATAACAAGAGGTATGTAAAATTTATACTATTATTTTGAAAGGTATTTAATTTTCTTGAAAAAATTATAATAGATTCAAATTTGATAATGAATTGACAACATTGTATTTGACAAAATAATGTTAATTTTTATGTATATAATGTATATTCTTCAAGAAGTTACATTTATTTAAATAAAGACATAAAATAAAAATTTAGTATTCAATTAATTTATTAATTATTCATATATATATATATATATATATATATATAAGAATAAAAAATTATAATCAACCAAACATTTCCATCCAAATAATACTAACTTATTGTAATGCTTAAAAAAAATTCAATTTAGTTAAAAAACCATAGGTTTATTATTTTAGTTAAAAAACCATTATTCAATTTAGTTAAAAAATTCAATTTAGTTAAAAAACCATAGGTTTAGCATTATATAATCTAGTTTCTTTCCTAATAAATATTTTAAAATTGTTAACTAATAATGAGATTTAAATTTAAATTTTAAATAATTCATAATAAAATAAAAGGTATATATTTTTATGAATTGTAATTTAATATAGAGTAATAAAATAAAAATTATTTCTAACCATTTTCAAAAAATAAATCTAAACAAGAATATATATATATATATATATATATATATATATATACAACAAAATAACAGATTAATCTCTTACATAATATTATTCATTAATAATTACCAAATCTAATTTATTAGAATGTAACACTAATTTAAAGATATTTTCACAATATGTTTTAAACAACGAATTATTTGACCTAATAATCACTTTGCATCATAAAAAATAATTGCATTGACAAAAAAATAGTTTGCCATAAAGTTATAAATTATCTCTTTGTATTTATTTTCATACTATATTTTGATCTACTAAACAGAATAGAAGATTATTAATTATTTTATAATAAATAGGAACAATCCAAATTTTTAGGTAAAAATCTTTAAAGTGACAAATATTTAGGTATTTTTTAAAATTTTTATAAATAAAAATCTGAATTTAATTAAAAAATAAAATAATAATTATATAAAATAAAATAAAATACAAAGATCAATAGATTACTTTGAATCAAAAAATTGATTGTAACATGGATAAATATCAATCTTAATTTTTATTTATTTATACGTAATTTGGAAGATAAAAAGACTATATTTAAATATTTTAAAGATATTTGTATTGGTTTTTTTTGTGAAGCAAGCATCTAAGTTACAAGAAGCTTATATAATAGCTTTTTAAATCTAAAAACTTTGATAAAAAATTTGTATAGTTGCATGACACATTCAAAGACACTTGTGTTTTTAATCCAAGTATTAGAGATATATATGACATTTTACAAGAAAACAATTATCAACTTAACATATTATTGTGTAGTTCTGTTTATTCAAATTATTTATATTTAACTAAACAAAAATTATTTGAATTAAATAAATCCTATCTAAAATCCATTTATTGATTTGATTTTTAAAATTAAAAACATTTTAACACTATTTTATATGTTTTATGGCTAAGTTTTTAAATTAAATCCTTAACATAAATAAAGATAAATGATAAATGTGCACAAGATCCAAATCTTAAAAAATCAAAAAATATTTATAATACAATATAATAAACAAGTGGATTAAATCCACAAAAATCTCTCAAATTTATTGAGAATAGTGGTTATTTGATACCAAAATTTAGTTGTTTTAATTTTAACTATTTATTTTACATTAAAATTAATCTTTTGGGGAAAGTTAAAAAACTTGCTTTTAAAAGTTCATCAAATAAACCACCTGCTCATTTGCTGTCTCGTTTTCATCATTAAATTGACAAAATGTTATTCTGTTCAAACAATAAAAATCTCTATGTACAATGGACTTTTACTTAAATAAGTCTACCAACAACATAGAAACAAAACTCACGAAGCCAATTGTAACTAAAAAGAATGACTATAAAACAGCTATTATGTTTTAAAATTGTATACCACAAAAACAACTCACATTGTGAACTTTACGTGAACTCATTTTTAGCTTTTTGAAAAGCAAAGCAAGAAATCATACTAATATGCAATAATTCTCATATATTTGTAACACCTACAAATTGTAAACATCTACATCCTATTAAAAATCCTAGCAATTAGAAATAATAATGCCACGATTTACTTGAAGGCAATTGTAGATATGTCAAACTTTTTATGACCGTGTCTATAAAAAACCTTAAGAAATGATTTTTAGAAGCAGGAAAAACAATGATAGCAGCTACCTGAACACCCAACCACTGAAGTGCAACCACTCCATTACAAAAATGCATGCAAGGTCCGCATGAAATAAACTGGAAACTCACTTTCAAAACAAATTCAATGGAGTTATTCGGAGCATACGAATTCCATGTCAGAATTTAACCCTAACTTCCAGCCTTGTCCAACGTCCATAGAGTATCTGATCAAGTAATAGCATGCATTTTCAACATGTTTGTTGTTGTGCTGGTGCGGGACTTCTGCGCACACTACCAAGCATATGAAGGTATCGGTGAGGAAACAATATGAGGGTGTACATTCCAGCGTGGATCCCCAGAATACATGGATTAAGAATGATAAACACATGCATACGTAATTCCAACATTCAGCTGAGTACTATAGGGATTTCACGATCACTGTCGTGTCCACAACCTTGACACTAATCTCACTCCAAAGCATGAAACCCCTTTTCAGTAAATCCAAACCTAGAAAATCAGAATGCACTAAGCACCCGCCATGGAGACAAAGTGCAGCACATGTATGTCATTGCAGCCTTTAGCTAACCACAATCTTGCAGGGCGCGCCAACATGTCTGCAGTCCAATTCTATGGACAGCCTGCGCTGGAAAATATGCTGACTATCCGAACCCACCATCATGTACACCCAACTCCTTTCCACAATCACTGCATTATATGCCAAACTGGTCTTATACATTACAAGGAACAACTGGTCTCCTTCAAAATTTCGAAACCTTACCTTCCCTACGCGTCTTCAAATGAAACTTTCGTAGCACGTCCACCTCCCCAATTCTCAACAGCACATCCAAACTTCAAATCCGGCGAGTTTCCACCAACAACCAACAACGCCCTGGCAGCTCGAAGATCCCCCACTCACTTCAACCATAATCAGCATACTCTCTTCTCCATTGTCCGAATTGCGGCTAACCCTACAAGATCGCAACACACCCGAGCAAAAGAAGCCAAGCAAAGCGGACTTGGCATGGCAAAGTGTGGAGATTGCGGTGCCGGTTGAGTTGGCGCTATATTTTCCCATGAGGCCAGCAACCCACAAACAAACCCACAAACAAACTGAGCCTAGTGCACTCCGGCGCACGAATGGTCAGACGGACGGACGGACGAGCTGACAAGCCAACCTTAGTTCCCCCACTTACTTATTTACTAACTAACTAACTAACGAACTAACAGTCTGTCTGTCTGTTTGTCTGTTTGGCCAACGCTTTCACTACACAATTGTCCATATTCCCTCCCTACTAGTAAGTCTCCTCTCTCTTCATTACTCACCACATACTCCTCAATACTTTAGTCTACCACTCCTCATGCTTATAACCTAATTTTATGAGATTTGTCCATCTTAAACCATTGGTTTCCATGCTTGTGTGTGCTGCATCATGTGCCTTTTTTTCGTTACTTAGAAGGACTTTTACAATGACGTGTTTTTTTGTTTTATGTTTTTTTTTGTTTTTTTTTTATAATAAAAATGATGTATATTAAAATCACAATGAGAACACACAAAAAAAAAAAATGCAAAAATGAAAAATGAGAATTTTGATCAAACAATAAAAAGATATTAATAAGTTTGAACATAAATTTTAGCAATACTGTAACCAACAAACACAAAAACGTGTGAACTCTTATTTGGCACATAATCTACACTTTGATAAATATTTTATAACAGACACTATTTTTTTCATTTAAAAAATGACAGATTTTGGGAAAATAATATAAATGAATCACAGATTAACTTTGTATTAAATAAATAAATAAATTATAGGTCTGATTATAGTAACAACCTCCAATCAGTAGTGGTGTAATGCTAATATTTTGGTTTTTGGTATTTGGACACTTAAATTTGAAAAATTTACAAATTTTTTTTTTTAATAGATGAATTTATTGCAATACGAAAAGTCACAATACAGCCATCCCATGTTAAACTTGAGTTGGTATAAAGTGGTAGCAAATATATAAATGTAATTTTACATTTATATAGAAACTCAAATTATTTAAAAGTTTTATAGATGCACTTTTATTGAAGTTATCAAAAATAATAATTAACTTGATTTTTTTGAGTATCTTGTCTTTTAAATCTATTTTTAGATTATATCATTTTTTCTTTAAAATCATATGTTTCAAGTAAAGATATGCCACATTGATTATTTATGTTTAATATGTTTTACGGTGTCATAAATTTTAATTTTTGAATATTTATTTGCTAATATCCTTGAAAATTTAAAACCATGAAATATAATATTTTTAGTTCAAATATTAAACAACATAACTATTGTTAGTGATGGTATTTGTTGATATCATATGTTTTACGTAGTACTGAAAACTTGTGCACTGATTTTACAAAAAGCTGTCAATCCAGTAAATTTTAAAGTTTGTCATTACTTCATCAAGTACTTGGCATTTTTTGGGGGATTGTAGAATTATTTGAAATTCTCATTAGAATCATTTTTAAGGAATTTTAGTTCACATAATTTTAGATTATTAATAATTATTTAAATATTAAGTTAATATATAAGTATAATTATTCAATATTTAAAATATATTCACAAAAAGAATACATTATTAATTTAAAACATATTCAAAATTATTGCTGTTAAATAATTTAACTAATTCAAAATATGTAGATTTTTTTATTATATAAATTTACAGGTTCATAATTTATTTTGTTTTATTGTTGAAAGTAGAATTAAGATTTATAACTAACTTTACTTTTGATTGCCTTAAGATATCATGTAAGCTTTACAAAAGAATTACTTAAGATAGTAAATTAATTTTTTTTGAAGTTATTACATCGATTTTACAGAATATTGTTAAAAACATTATGTGTACTTAAATTCATACCATATTGTTTTACATATTGGCTTCAAAAACTATTTTTTAATATTATTTAATCCCATGATATTCAAAATATATTAGATACTACAAAAATATAGATTTAGTATTATGCAATTGGCTTTATATTAAATTATTATGGTTTTTTGGATTATAATTTATTTTTGCATAATATTAATTATAACATCATATTATAGCACAACTATTAGATGAAAGAATGGATGAAGATCAAAAGACCAAAATATATGGAAGGGATTAATTAAAAACTAATAAAGATTTTCTTATAAAATCATAACAAATACATTAGAAATATTTAAAAATTTGATGTTTTAGGCTACCCCTTTTATTAAAAGAACTTATATTTAACTATAAATGAGACAAGATAATGTAGAATAAATTTAAAACCAATATAGTTATTTTAAATTTAAAGATAAGAGTAGTATTTTATAAAAATTACTATAAAAAAGCTTAGATTAATATCTAATGTTGGATTGTCTAAATTCTAGCTTGAGAATACATTGAGCATTTGATTATAGAAGAAACTCATTTAAATCTTAAAACTCTTCTTATAATCTCTAAAAAAATATAAATGAGGTATTAAGAAATATCCATCTTGATAAGCTTGATTTTTTAAAAAATCCTGAACTCAATCATTTATTAAACCTATCAAATCTACATTTCAAATCCAATCAATTCTAATCAATCTAAACAAACTCCTAAGCATATCCTAAAAAAATCGCCAAAAATCCTAAGTATAGCCTAATAAATCCTAAATAAAAATATTGTCAAATCCTAAGTAAATTTAAAGAAACCATAAGCAAATCCTAAGCAAATCATTAGCAAATTCCAAACAAAGTCATATTAAATCTTAAACAAACCTTTAACAAATCCTAAAGAATTTTTAAATTTTAAGCAACAGCTTTAATAAACTATAAATCCTAAATACATTGTTGATTCATCTTTAAAATTTATGTGCTGATAGATATGCTAGTTACAAATAAGTTTATTAAGATTGAACAAGATTCAGCTTATTAATTAAAAATAATAACTAAATCAACTGCTTGGATATCAAGCAATATCCTATTTCAATTTCAATGTTAAACTTTCAATGGCAAGATCTCTTTGGTTCACCATAAGTTTTTTTTCAAACTTAGTATCAATCTAGTATTTTAAGTTATTTACTTTTATGCCAATTTAAAGTTCAATCCACCTTATAGGTCTTTACAAAAGATTGATATCCTTACTAACTTTTAAACTATCAACTATCTCTATCCTATTCCACGTAAATTTTAATTATCTTTAATCTAATGAATAAATTAAATTAAAATCTAAGACATATACTTAATACAAATATATCAATCAATCTACAAAAAATAAACTATAGGTTTAGCACAAAATTTAAGATATAGCTAAAATTATAAATTATAAATTATTGATCTAAACAGTGTTGTAAAAATAAAAACTTTGACTTTAATTAGCTTTCACAAATTCATTTCAAATCCAATCTATACACATCAAATAGCGTTAGAATCTTTTTAAAGTCACCCTTCAAATTTCACTTTCCAATCTACCAAAGAATTCCATTTTGGTGGTATTGTATTATGTATTGTCTTATTTAAGAAAGTACTTGGCTCTTGCCTTTGGAAGATAAACTTGTATTTTGTAATTAACCAAGAATCTAACAATCCTAATAAAATCCTAAATAAATCCTAATTGAATCTTTAATAATCCTAATTAAATCCTTAAAAAATTATAAAGAAATATTAAAAAAATGTTAAAGAAATCTTAAAGAAATCTTAAAGAATTCATTAAAAAATATTTAAAAAATTCTAAAGAAATCATAAAGAAATTATAAATAAATCATAAAGAAACCTTAAAGATATCCTAATTAAATCCTAACCTATCCTAAAAGAAATCTAAATAGATCTTAAATAAATCCTAATTAAATTTTAACCAAATTTTAAGTAAATTTTAATAAATTCTTAATTAAATATTAATTAAATCTTAATCAAATTTTAATGAAATCTTAGTCAAATCTTAATAAAATCCTAATAAAATCTTAATCAAATCTTAGTCAAATCCTAATAAAATCCTAATCAAATTCTAATCAAATCCTAATAAAAATTTAATATCTTAAGTAAATTTTAATTAAATTTTAATAAAATTTTAAATCAATTCTAATCAAACTTTAAATAAACCTTATTAAAATCTTAATCAAATCTACTAGTAGATTTTAAAACCTCAATAATTATTAAATTAACCATCATCTTTATTCAAACTTTATACATTTTTTGACCTACTAGTGAAAAAAGATATATATTTACAAATTGAAGAGATTTAAACTTATAGATTGAAAGAAAAAGTTCCTAATTCTCTAGGGTTTTAGTCATTCTCCTTCTCCAATATTGATGTCAATCTTTCAGCATTAATAGTTCCTTTTTGCACCATTCATATGTTCTAAATTTTTATAAAAATACTAAAAATTAAATTAACTACCAGCTTGAAAAAGAACTATTTCAATCTAAGTAGAAAATTATTCAAAATCATAGAAATCCTCAATAATCTTTAAAATCTAAATTTTAAGATCCTAATTCACTCAAATTCTAATAACCATTGATCTAACTATTGGATTAAGCTAAAATTTATAATAGACATTCAATACAATTATATTCAGTAATCCACAAATATTTATTATAGATCTACTATAAAACTCACAATATATTCTAAAATGTGAATCCACTTTATTTTTCAATAACCAGAGTCATGTAAATAAAACCTTAACTTTACATAGCTCTCACAAAGCCATTATAAATTCAAAAACCTTGAAATCAATATTTAAAAAAATCCTATAAAATTTGCTTTCCAACTCCACTCTTTGATCAACAAAAGAACTTTCTATCTATCGTAGCATACAATTTTGTGTCTTGGAATATGGTTTTGACCTTGGTTTACAATTGGCCATCCTTAAGTATCAATTTAAGTTTTTTTTAGGTAATTTTTGCTAGAAATTATCCTTTATTTTGATCTTAAGATGCCTATAATAGTATTTTTATTAATTTATCTTATTTTATCTTGTTTATTGTCCTACAAAGTAAATAGAAGTTTTTTTTTATAAAAATATAATATTAATAATAAATATTTTTACTACCTTTCTATTTATTTTATTTATATATTTTTAAAGTAATTATATTATTTAATCTTCAATTAAGTTTTTTTTTATAATATATGACTTTTTTTTGTTCTTTCATCCTATAATCATATTATAACATGATATCCACTTCCTCTCAACATATGTATCATCTGGTATGTGCCAAGTAAATTACATATTGTTGTTGGCTTCATACCATGCTTTCAATGTCTTCATCAAATTTTTCTTCATTATCTTTGTTATCCAAATGAAAACCATCATCTTATCTTGGAAAGTTAAAATCTACAATAAGGTCTTCTATATTGAATTTTGAATATTATTATTTAAATATCTTGATTTAATTTTTAATAATTGATATTTTTAAATTTATTCCATTCAGCTCTCTTAGCAAATAGGTGGTATTATTATAAATAGTTATTACTACATATTGCCTAAATCAATATATAAAAAACTTTTATAAAATATTATATTGATTATCCAAGCTACTATTATAGATCAAAATCTAATCATTTTATTTAATTATTTTAGGCTTTAATTGATATTATTTAGTAAATTAAGCCTTATTTTGTAACCTTGCTCTTTTCAACCATTCTAATATTATTTGCACATCTTTTGGTATTTATTCAAGTTGCCAAATCTTAATAGCTAAAAGTTCTTTATTTATCAATCTATTGTCTTATAATAATATATTCTAAATTGGTATTTTTTAAAAATTAGCATAGTAGGTTTTCAACTTGTCATGAGCTTATGTCAAAGACACGAACTAAAATAGATGCATAAGTTAATAAAAAATATGTCAAAGGAAAATAACAAGATAGAAATAAAGAAGTATGTATATTCAAGAAGAAACTGGAATGGCTATTATCAAAGACTAGAAAATACATGAGACTCTTGAACTAGACTAGAAGCAAGAAAGGAGTTGACAAGAGTGAAGAAGGCTACATTCTTGTCTCTATATATACTATCTATCTAAGAGCTACTTGGTAGCATTCTATAAGACTTCTTACACATGTCTAATTTGCAAGATATGTGTCAAACTTGCAAGATAAGTTTCCTATATGTACGCTACATATTTAGCTTGTTCCACAAGCTGTCAATATGTGCGATATGTGACTAGCTTGTTGACCAAGTTTCTAGCCTATTAATCACCTATAGACATGTATAAAGGTGATTTGTGTCTATGGAGCTTCTAGGAAGCTATTCTATAAGATATTAACTTATCTTATTTGTCTCTATTAATCTATATTAATTAGATAATTATTAGAGTAAATCTTATGTCCATGATATTATCCCCTTTTTTAGGGACAAGTTCCACGAGGAGCCATAATTATATGTTAAGGAAGTCTAGGATACATCAAATTATGCTTGCCACATACTCTAATCTTTATTTCCTTCGAAGGTAGTTGATAGGTCCTTTCATCCATTGATAGTATCCTATATCAAAGCGAGAAGACCACCTTATTATTTGATCATTATTGAGGCTTTTATAACTTCCTTCAAAGAAAATATTTGGAACACCATTATGAGTAGTTCATACCTCTAAAAATATCACCAAACATCAAGAGTCTCTTCCAAGGTCGTGATATCAAACACATCATATTTTACCATTAATTGGAAAAAAAACATGTTGTTCTTGAAGATCTTCATTTCTATTTTGTCATCTTAAAGATTGTGATAGTCGTAATGTCTCATCCAATAAGTCAGCAAACGATGGTTCTTGAGCTGAATTTGCTAGTTATTGATCCTCCATTTCTTTAGCATGAAAAAATTTAAAAAAATAGAAAATAATGATACAAGATAGAATAAAACCTCTATAGAACTTGATTTGTTTTATATTAAAGATTTATTTAAATCTTTATTTTAATTTTGACAAATTTTAATTATAAAATATATTGACTTTTGTTGATGCATTTGCTAGATTCCTGAATGGCTCCCATGTGTGTTCACTAATATTATATTTGCACCAATGCACAAGATATTTTAGTCGATTTCGGTGCCACCTTGAATTTAAAACCTCTTCTATTTCAAATTTTTTATTGTTGGCTTCTATAGGAGGAAGTGGTATTTGTTTTCTTCCTTGTATATCCAATGTCTTGTATGGCTTGAGTAGTAACACATGGAATACAAGATGGATCTTCATAGATTTAGATAGGCATAATTGATAAGCAATTGGATTGATTTGTTCACAAATCAAAAAAGATCCAAGCCTACAATAATCTAATTTGTCACAATGATGGATAGTCTTGATATTATGATAAAGTAATCATACCTTATTACCTACGTGGAATTGAGGTTATTTCTTATAATAGACATGTATATTAATTTTTTATCGTTATTGAGCTTTCTTTAGTTGTACCTTCATTGTTGCATATAGTTCTGATAATCAATTTGCCAAATCTTTTGCCGTAGGATTATTAGCTTTTAAAAAGTCAAAAGTACCAAGTCATGGATGATAATCATAATTTATAAAGTATGGAATTTGTTGAATAGATGAATGTATCAAATCATTATAAGCAAACTCTGCCAATGGCAAAAGAGTTGTCTAATCATCTTGATGATAATTGATGGTACATCTCAAATATTGCTCCAAAATTTGATTTACTTGTTCTGTTTGTCCATCAGTTTGAAGGTGGAAAGCTAAAGATAGTTTTATATCCACCTTTAAAATTTTAAAAAGAATCCTCCAAAATCTTGATATAAATTGTGTTCCTCTATCTAATATAATATCCTTTGATAATCTATGATAGCGATAGATATTATCAAAGAAGAGTTTAGTTGTTTTTTCACCTGTAATAAATTTTATACTCAGTACAAAATGTGCCATCTTAGTAAAATAATCTACAATTACAAATATAGAGTCATATGAACTTGACTATGGAAAATCCATAATAAAATCCATAGAAACAGAAGACCAACATTGTTCTAGTATAAATAATGGTTGGAGAAGTCTATAAGATTGGTGACAAGGAGTTTTTGATCTTGAACAAACATCACATGATTGTACAAACTCTTTAACAGCCTTCTACATTTGAGGCCACCAAAAATCTCTTGATATTAGCTCTAAAGTCTTATTATATCCAAAATGTGATGCCATAGGGAGGTTGTGATGAGCTTCCAAATCACGTAGTTGTACTGTGCTTTTTGAAATATATAGACATCCTTCAAAATAGATTAGATCATTTTTGAACTCAAACTTGGAAGTATTACAAGACTTAGATGAATTATTCTTAATCTCATGGACAAGAAGGTCTAAGGACATACTTGACAGGATTTTCTTGACAAAAATTGAATCAACAATTAATTTTGATTTCATTGCTCAAAGATGAAATTGCTCCGGCTTCAAGAGGATTGTTCTTTGTTGATCAAAAGCTGAATCTTTTTCTTTTGGTACAAGATAAGAACGTCTAAAAAGAGCATCGGATAGACCTTGTTGTTTTTCTAGCTGATAAGTGATAATAAACTTGAATCTTGACAAAAACATGCTCCAATAAATCTAACAACGATTCAATACACATATTGATATAAAATACTCAAGGTTCTTGTGATCCGTTGTCGTAATACGTGAAATCTTGCTTGAGAATGCTCCGGGCACCTGGCTGAGGAAGATAAAAAGGAAATACGCTACAACAAAATCCTAACAATTCTAATAGAATCTTAAATAACTTCTATTAAACCTTAACAATATTTTTCAGCTTGATTCAATCTTAAAGAAATTATAAAAGAAGAATAAATGAGTCATACAATAATCATAATAGAAAATAATATATAAAATACTAAATTTAGAAAATACTAAAAATAGAATCTTAAAATTCTAAATCATATTTTATTCAAACCCTAGTCAAATCTTAAGTCGAATCTTGATCAAACCCTAGTTAAATCCTAAGTCAAACCCTGGTCAAATCCTAGTCAAACCCTAAGTCAAACCCTGATCAAACCCTAACCCTAATGAAACCCTAACTCAAACCCTGGTCAAATCCTAGTCAAATTTTAATCAAACCCTAAGTCAAATCCTAGTCAAATCCTAATCAAATCCTAACCCTAATGAAATCCTAAGTCAAATCCTAGTCAAATCCTAATCAAACCCTAATCCTAATGAAATCCTAAATCAAACCCTGGTCAAATCCTAATCAAATCCTAACCCTAATGAAACCTTAACTCAAACCTTGGTCAAACCTTAGTCAAACCCTAATCAGACCCTAAGTCAAACCCTGATCAAATCCTAATCCTAATGAAACCCTAACTCAAACCCTGGTCAAATCTTAGTTAAATCCTAATCAAATCCTAAGTCAAACCTTGATCAAATCCTAACCCTAATGAAATCCTAACTAAATCCTAAATCCAAATCCTAATCAAACCCTAATCCTAATGAAATCCTAATTAAACCCTAAATCCAAATCCTAATCAAACCCTAGTAAAATCTTAAACCCTAAATCCTAGCCAAGCCCTAAGCAATTTCTAAGGCAATTTTAGAACCACAATAACTACCAAACAAACCGTTGATCTTGATTGAAATTTTTCATACACCTTAACAATTAAGTTAACAAAACACACACCAAGTTTGAAGAAGATCCAACTTACCAAGAAGAAGAAAAACTTATAAATTTGCTTGGGTATCAGCCAGCCTCCTTCTCCAATCTTCACGCTGATATTCCAGTGCCTAAACCTCCTATTTGCACCGTTCAATTGCTTCCAAATTTCACAAGCATGTAGGAAATTAAGTCTTCTATATACACACATAAATTTCACTCCAATCCAACTGACAAATTGCTCAAAATCTGCGAAACCCTAACTGACCTTTAAAACCCAATTCCAGAGACCCCAACCCACATAAACTTCAATAACCTTTGACCGAACCGTTAGATAAATCTCAAATTCACAGCATCTTACAAGCACAACCATATGCACAAACCCACAAAATTTCACTTGATGATCTATAACCAATCTCACAAAATCCTCAAAAATATAAATCCCAATATACTTCATAAACTCTAAAGTCTCCCAAAACAACTCTGACTTTCCAAAGCTCTTACAAACTCAACTTTTATCCAAATCATTCAAAACCAAAACACATACAAACTCCTTCAAGTCAGCCTTCTAATCCCACTCTCCGATTTGCAAAAAAGACCCCGGATCCACCGTAGGCACGCGGTTTTGTGCCCTAGGATCTGATTTCAACCCAGGTTCTTAACCGGCCTTCTCCGGATATCAACTCTTGTAATTTTGAGGTAAATTTCTCTAAAACCTACTCTTAACTCCTTATTAAACATACCTATACCAATTATTTTTCTAATCTACTTTGTTTTACCATATTTATGGCTTTATAAAGTAAGTAGAATTCCCTTTTATAAAAGGCAGCATTAGCACCTTTTAATTTTTACTACCTCCTTGTCTATTATCTATTTTTTTTTTTTAAGATAATTTTCTCTAATATTTTCATTTGAGCTCTTCTATAATATAATCACTCCTTCCCTCTTTCACCTAGTGGTCGTATTACTAGACGATATCCATCCCCCCTGAACCTGTGCATCCTCCGGCATGCACCAATAATTCTTCAATATGTTGATGTTGAATGCTCTTCATCTTGTTCATACTCTTGGTCTTCAATTTGCTCCTCTTCTTCTATTTCAATACCCCTCAATAGATTTTGTTCTTCATCGAAATGTATATATATTCCTTTTTGTCTGAATAACTTGACTCGCTTGCCTGCTATAGGTGTCTTCAATTGTGTCCCATCAAGTTCCCATAATACATATGTTCCATTGTCATATACTTGTTTGACAACAGAAGGTCCAAACCATCTCCTTGCTTTTTTCTCTTGCTTCTTTCAACTTCTTTATAGCTATCTCAATGTCCTTGAATCTCTCAAATTCAATTGTATGTAAGCCCTTTCAACTCTTTCTCATAATCCAATGGTAGCGGCAATGCCACTTATTTAACTTTCTTGGCAATAGTCTTATTTTTAATTTTGACTTTGCATTATATCTATCAACATAATCTTTCACCTCATCATAAAATTCTTTAGATTGTACATTTATTACCTTATCATTACTTTCAAAACTTAAATCCAATAATGATTATAATTCACCTATGATATCATCAAAGCCACTTTCTTTAAATATCTCCAATATGAATTCATCTTCATGAAGCACTCCACATTTCTTCAACTCATATTCTATATTTTTGACATTTTTTTTTTCTATTCTTCCAAAATTGTTTATATTTTTGAATAAAATATATCTATCCTGTGATAAGGTAATAATGGCCTCATCTCTTCTAATAAGCAGGAAGCCATCTCCCCTCTAGATTATATGCGGTTGTTAATGCAAGTCTAATGTCCATCTTCTCGTATACACTAATATTCTATAGTCAATTATTTCTTTTATCAATGCCAATATTTCCATATACTCTTCATGTGCAAGTAGGTTGAAATTATCTTCTTTTGCACATGACCAAACCATTGGCGAGGTATAAATTTTGAAATAAGAAGACTTAAATGAAATCTCATCCACATAGCCATGTATATCTTGCTTGCATCTTTTGTCTTGTTCTTTTGATTCCAACCTCCATTTAAGATGTCTATATAATCTTTAAACCCATTTTCAATATCTGTTTATTTAAAGATTTTTAGATTTTCAACCTTTGAATTCCATACTCTATAATGAACCTTTTTCTTATCAAAATCCAATTGTGCCCCCAATACATTTGCATTATCCATATAACCTTGATTTTGGTCCAAAAGATTAGTACTCACAGTTGACTTGATTAAAGCCATTGGCTTAGTACATAATATTACCTATGCAAGCTCTTATTTGCCATATAATTTTTGTAAATCCTCCATCATTTCTTCTTGGGCTGTCCTTGTAAAGATCCTCTGGTTTCTTAGTACATGTATATACTTGTGTCAGCAGCAATAACTGTTTATAATCCCCTTTGCCAATGTTAGTGATATAAAATTTGAAACTTCTTTCTATCAATCATCTTCTTGGTATACTTGGCAGCCCTTTAATTTGACTTTCGTATCCTTAGTAAGTATAATCCCACAGCGCTTTAAAAATCATAATAGTAATTCGCCTTACGCTTTGCCGATTTAGAACCTTGAATAGATCCATAATCCATCTCTTTTGAAGGCTCAACCTTAAATTCTTCAACATAATTCAAAGTATTAGGTAAAGCATCCTCACCTCCTTCAAATATAGAAAATCTCTTTTTATCATTAAGAAATGTTCCATCCAATTTGCCATTACCAACTTGCACAAACTTATTCAATGTAGAATAGCCATAGCTTTCATCTTCATTGTTTTTAGTGTCTAAATCCTTGAGCTCCATATTGCCTTCAAATTTTTGGATATCTTGGCCTTCCATACTAATAGTTTGAATAAAATCTTTGTTCTTTCCTTCACCGCTCTCAATATAAGATCCAATTTCTTTTATTTGCAAAGAATTGGCTCCTCTTTTGAAGTCTTCCAATTGCTCTTCTATTTCTCTATTTTCAAGATTAATCCCTTGTATTGATAAAGATGATATAGAAGCCAAAATAGAAGATTTCTTAGGCCATACTGTAACTCCTTTAACTTGTGCCCTTTGTTGCTTTGCTAAAACAATCACCGCTTCTTTCAACTCTTCCCAATTATTCGTACAACCACTCTCCGTAGATTCATCTGTAAGAAGTATAAAAAGCTTGTCTCCCAAGGCATCATCAAGACTATTTAAAAATAAGTCTATCTTTAAAACATCCAATGATTGTCTCTTAGAGGATGAGAGTTGATAAAACCTCTTTTCAAATTCTTTCAAAAATTCATAAAGATCCATATGCATGCCTGGTTGTAAATTTATCCAATCCAAAAACTTTCGCTTGGTAATTCTATCCTCATTTGCATCAATAAATTTATCTTTCAAAAGTTCTTGAAATTTTGACCATGTCTCCACACCCCCTTCAAGTAATCTTTTCACTTTGTTATGAATCCTAGGTTCAATAGCCAAATAGAAGCTTGAAATCATCTTTGCCTCAGGAATTTAGCATGCTTCCATTTCATATGTATAAACTTGTAAAAACTTAGTGATGTTGCATCCTTCAAACCTTCCAAATTTGTTGATGATTCCTTGCAATGCCTTTGTGATATCCCTTTCAATTGCTTGCATCTTTTGTTGCTCTTTCATAAAAATAAAAAAAGCCTTAAAATACTCATCAACATTTGACCCATCCAAAATATTCAACCTATCCAAAACATCTTCCATTTTGTTCTATAATGTTCAAAAATGTCCCTTGAAATGCCCCAATAAATAACTTATAATACTTTAAAATGCTCCAAGATGTCTATGAAGCCATATAATGCTCCATGATAATTAAAATGTCATTTTTATTTTTTAAGATATTTTCCAAAGCTCAAAGCTTCAAAAAGCTTCAAAATCAATCTTCTTGCCATTTTGTCCTCCTTTGCTACCTCCACTTGTTGCTCCACTTGCAACTCCACTAGAAGCCCCATCCATAGCTCCACCAAAAATATATAACTTACCCAAAGATCTTGATGACACATCCTCCATTTTAATTCACAATATTCAAAAATTTCTTTTAAAGCATTCTAATAAATACCTTATGATACTTCAAAATCCTCCAAGACGTCTATAAAGCCCTATGATACTCCTTGATAATCCAAATGCCCCCCTTTTTTCTTTTTCTTTTTTTTTTTTTAAAGATATTTTTTAAAGCTCAAAGCTTTTAAAAAGCTTCAATAATCAACCCTCTTGCCATCTTGTCCTCCTTTGCTACCTCCTTTTTTTGCTCCACTTGCAATTCTACTAGAAACTCCAATTGATCCACCATCCATAATTTTTTTTTTTTTTAACTCTCTTATCTTCCTACTCCATAAGTCAAATAAATCAAAAATATCCCAATAATCTTCCACCTCAAGCTTTTACTCCAATTGAAGTACCATCCATAAATCTTTCTTCAACTTTCTTGCCTTCTTTCTCCATAAGTCAAATAAATCCAATAAAATCTCAATAATCTTCTACCTCAAGTTTTTCACTCCAATTGAAGCACCATCTATAAATCTTCCTTCAACTCTCTTGCCTTTCTTCTCTATAAGTCAAATAAATCAAAAAAATCCCAATAATCTTCTACCTCAAGCTTTTCACGTCAGGTTCACCAAATTATGTCGTAATACGTGAAGTCTTGCTTGAGAATGCTCCGGGCACCTGGCTGTGGAAGATAAAAAGGAAATACGCTACAACAAAATCCTAACAATTCTAATAGAATCTTAAATAACTTCTATTAAACCTTAACAATATTTTTCAGCTTGATTCAATCTTAAAGAAATTATAAAAGAAGAATAAATGAGTCATACAATAATCATAATAGAAAATAATATATAAAATACTAAATTTAAAAAATACTAAAAATAGAATCTTAAAATTCTAAATCATATTTTATTCAAATCCTACTCAAATCCTAAGTCAAACCTTGATCAAACCCTAGACAAATCTTAAGTCAAACCCTGGTCAAACCCTAGTCAAACCCTAAGTCAAACCCTGATCAAACCCTAACCCTAATAAAATCCTAATTCAAACCCTGGTCAAACCCTAGTCAAATCCTAATCAAACCCTAAGTCAAATCCTAGTCAAATCCTAATCAAATCCTAATCCTAATGAAATCTTAAGTCAAACCCTAGTCAAATCCTAATCAAACCCTAATCCTAATGAAACCCTAACTCAAACCCTGGTCAAACCTTAGTCAAATCCTAATCAAATCCTAAGTCAAACCTTGATCAAATCCTAACCCTAATGAAACCCTAATTAAATCCTAAATCCAAATCCTAATCAAACCCTAATCCTAATGAAACCCTAATTAAACCCTAAATACAAATCCTAATTAAATCCTAATAAAATCTTAAACCCTAAATCCTAGCCAAGCCCTAAGCAATTTCTAAGGCAGTTTTAGAACCATAATAACTACTAAACAAATTGTTGATCTTGATTGAAATTTTTCATACACCTTAATAATTAAGTTAACAACACACACACCAAGTTTGAAGAAGATCCAACTTACCAAAAAGAAGAAAAACTTACAAATTTGCTCAGGTATCAGCCGGCCTCCTTCTCCAATCTTCACGCCAATATTCTAGTGCCTAAACCTCCTATTTGCACTGTTCAATTGCTTCCAAATTTCACATGCATGTAGAAAATTAAGTCTTCTACACACACACATAAATTTCACTCCAATCCAACTGATAGATTGCTCAAAATCTGCAAAATCCTAACTGACCTTTAAAACCCAATTCCAGAGACCCCAACCCACATAAACTTCAATAACCTTTGATCAAACCGTTAGATCAATCTCAAATTCACAACACCTTACAAGCACAACTGTATGCACAAATCCACAAAATTTCACTTGACGATCTGTAACCAATCTCACAAAATCCTCAAAAATATAAACCCCAATATACTTCACAAACTCTAAAGTCTCCCAAAACAACTCTGACTTTGCAAATCTCTTCCAAACTCAACTTTTATCCAAATCATTCAAAACCAAAACACATACAGACTTCCTCAATTTTTCCTTCTAACCCCACTCTCTGATTTGCAAAAAGACCCCGGATCCGCCATAGGCATGCGGTTTTGTGCCCTGGGGTCTGGTTTCGATCCATGTTCTTAACCGGCCCTCTCTGGGTATCAACTCTTGTAATTTTGAGGTAAATTTCTCTAAAACCTACTCTTAACTCTTTACTTAACATGCCTATACCAATTATCTTTCTAATCTACCTTGCTTTACTATATTTATGGCTATACAAAGTAAGTAGAATTCCTTTTTATAAAAGGCAGCATTAGCACCTTTTAATTTTTTTACTACCTCCTTGTCTATTATCTATTTTTCTAAGAAAATTTTCTCTAATATTTTCATTTGAGCTCTTCTATAATATAATCACTCCTTCCCTCTTTCACCTAGTGGTCATATTATTACACGACATTCACCCCCATAATGACTAGACTAGAAGCGCCTTCTAAATAGTAATGCCGTTCTTGAAAAGAATCCACAATTATAAGAAGTTTTTTATCATGGATTTTGTAGTTGATTTCTGCTGCTGAAAATTCCTTGGAATAAAAAACTCCTAAATGGAGTTTGTCATCTACCCCTATTTGTGATAATATTGCCCCTAAAGCAAAGTTTGATGCATTTGTTTCCATAAAAAATATCTTAAAAAAGTCAACATGATACAAGATTGGTGTAGAAATAAAAATTGTCTTCAAAGCCTCAAACAATGCTTATGTTTCTTTGCTCTATTCCAGTTTGTTCTTATAGGTTAAAGGTATAAGTGGAGCTATAATTTGAAAAAATTTCTTGATGAAGATTTGATAGTAATTGGCAAATCCCAAAAAGCATTGCACATTTCTTATTGTTTTTTGAAATCTTCTAATTCATGATTGTTTAAACTTTCTTAGGATACATTTTGAGACCATCATTCAAAATAATGTATCCTAAGAAGTCAACTTGAGTAGTGTGAAATATACACTTTTCCATTTTCATATATAATCTTGCATTTCTAAGTTTTTGTAATACTCGACGAATATGAAGTTCATGTTCCTCTGTATTCTTAGAGTAGATCAAAATGTCATCTAAATAGAAAATAAAAAAATCATCAAGAAACTCACAAAAAATATCATTAATAAGATATTGAAAAACAGCCGATGCATTTATAAGTTTGAAAGGCATGACATTATATTCAAAATATCCATACCTTGTTTGAAATGCAGTCTTCTATTCATCACCTTCTTTGATATGCACCACGTTGTATGCTCCTCTTAGATCTATTTTTATATAGATCTTAGTTTGATTCAATTGATCAAAAAGTCCAAATATCAAAAGTAGAAGATATTTCTTCTTAATGGTAATCTTGTTGAGCCTTTGATAATCTATACATATCCATAGTGATCCATCTTTTTTCTTTAAAAACAAGATTGAAGATCTTATTGGAAATTTTGAATGGCGTATGAAATTCTTGGCCAATTCATTTTGTGATAAACTATAGATTGGTCTAAATGGAGGCTAAGTTCTTTCGTTGAGATCAATTCAGCAATTATTTGGATGATGCGCCGGAAGAATGTCTGCATTCTTTTTTTTCAAAAACGTCTTCATAATCTTGATATTGGCTTGAAATGCCATTTGAAGTCCTTCCACCATCAAAAATAGATGTAATATAAATAATAAAAGATGATCTTTCTTTTGCTTCACTCATAAATTTTTTTTTGCCTATGAGTATGGATTTTATTATATTAGGCTTATGATTTATGACTTGATTTATGGAACTCTTATTAATGCTTTGAAAAAAATCAAGTCTATAAGAAATCCAATCTATTTGAAGATTATATTTTTTTAGCTATGATAAATCTAAAATAACTAGATCAAAAAGAGATTTAATTATATTAAAGATTATACAACTATTATGACCATCTATTATTATATTTATAGGAAAAATTTCATAAATAACATCTCCACAGGATAACGGGCAACTATCTATTACTTCTACATGTATGGATTTAGTTTTCTATATTGAAGGTATTCTATGATTTTTAACAAATTTTTTATCTAAAAAATATGTTGAAGCTCCTGATTCTAATAAGACAAAGGCTTTGTGATTTTTAAGTCTCAAATAGACATCTATTATAAAACAAAGAGAAGATTTTGAGTAGAAAATAGGACCTTTATTAAGAATTGTATACGATTCCAACTGCACGATGTCGTATGACGTGGTCTTTTATTTGAGAATATACTAGGTACCTGGCTGTAGAGAGTCTATTTGTAATTTATTGGCTAAGCTCTAATAAGTTATTTGTCCTTAATAAGAAGAAAAAATACACACAACAATATAGAAATATGTAATGTATAGATAAAACCTCATATTTATAAGTAGGTTTGTACATAGGATTTTTCTATGACATATAGAAAATCCTTAGGAACCTTTTAAAGACTCATCTATATATCAAAAATTTATCATGGCTCTATATACCCATCTTTTATACTTCTATGAAGTCTTGGCTTCCAAAAACCCTTTTAGTATAAATAAAAGTCCAAATTTGCAACAAAATCTCTTCAAAGTATTTTTTTCTCTACAAAGGATATTTTTCTTTCCAAACTTTAGAAATTCATATATTTTGATCCAACAATTTAATCCTCTTCAAACTTATAAATATAGTAGATTTCATCCTTAAGATTTACCACAAAAAAAAATCAAATATAAATTTGCTTCTAATCACTTGATATCTTAGAAACCCCATTAGGTGCTTAAAACCCTAGTTCATAGATACCTGAGTACTATTTTCTTTATATCTCAAAAATCCAAAATCTTAATGCCATAAAATTTTTGTACAAAATTTTGTGGCATAAATATATACACCTTTGACAATTTTGATCCAAAAGTCTATCAAATTGCCTAAGATATGGCTCAAAACACATCTATTATATAAGCGGGTCACTTACTGCCCTTAAGTTTGTAAGCACTGACTTCAACTCCCAATAATTCCTTCATCCCAGCTTGAAATTTATCAAATTATATGTGCAAGTGTAGCTAAGACATTATTCTCTTCAACTCCAGTTGCCAATCCTTGATTGCTCTCTACGTGCGCAAGTTATATCCAAAAGAGTGACAATACGTCCAAAATAAACACCTTAACTTTGAGTGCCTATAACTTCTTCATAAAAAGTCCAAATTATGCAAAATTTGCACCAAAACCATATCTAAAAATCTAAACCTTATGATCTTAGCCTTTGATATTCAACTCCCTTCGAAAAAAAATCCTAATTCCTAATAAACCCTCGGATAGCCTCCTTAAAGCCCATTGGGCATGATTTTTGGCCAATAGGAATAGAAACTTCTATCATCTATCTCCATTCATCCATATAAATAGCCTATCTACCTCTTTTCACACTAAAAACCCCTTTCTAATCTTTTTTTTTTTTTTTATAAGATTAACATAATATGTATTCTAAATACCAAATAAAAGAAGTAAATAAGATTTTAAAGATCACCAATGTTTAATAAAGGTGACTTAAGATATATAAAAGTTCTTGATAATATAAAATCAATTTCAAAAATCACTACCAAAAAGAAAATAAGGTTATATAAACCTCAATAATAATCTTTTTAGATAGATTCTTTCTAAGCTAACAATTTAACCACATCTTATAACCAATAAAAATCTACTAATATGGCTTTCATTTAACTATATAATAAATTATACATTAAATATATATGTACAATTTTTTCACATGATAGCTGAACCACAACACGACAACAATCCCTCTTATAACTGAACAAATTCATTTTTTGACATATTGTCTTCTTTGATAGCCGTACTCTTCATTTTGTGGTTGCATCATTTCTTTGGACAATGTTGAGCAATGTACTTGGATTCTTCACAATACAAACACAATCTTTTTTGACAATGATAAGTCTTTTCTTCTTCAATAAGAGGTTTAAAATATACCACATCAAATTGTATGTCTTTTATTTTTGAATGTACGTATTGAAAAGACATTGATGTTGCTATTGTCTTATAATAACATTGGAGCTCTCTTATGCAACTTTCAGATTAAAATTCAAAAAGTTGATTGTCATTCTTTACAGCAAAATCAATTGTTTGATTCAATGTGTGAGGATCAACTAAGTTGAGCATCAATTTCTTTACTTCATATTGTAATTTATAGAAAAATTGGCTGATAAGTGCAGCATTATCCTACTTGATGTCACTTGCTAATTGTTAGAATTGTAAAGCATATGATATCGCTGATTAATTATATTATCACAAGATGCGGATCTTGTTGGTTGCGATACAAATTGCATCATATTCTCTATATATAAATCAAAATTCTACTAAAAATGCCTCCAAATTATCTAATATTAAATCACATCATTCAAGAAAAGATAAAAACCATGATAAAACTCAGCCTGAAAGTAGTGTTTCAATAAACCTGACTTATGATCCTTGGGTTGTATAACTTTGGAGTTGAAGTTTGATCACCAATTATATTTGATTGATGAATCCTCAAAACTTAAATCTGGTACCATCAAACTTCTCTAGCAAACTAATTTTTGATTCTTTGATGCTTGAATGGTGTTTAATCATAGGTTACCATCAAACTTCTCTAACAAACTAATTTTTGGTTCTTTGATGCGTAAATGGTATTCAATCATAGGTGAAGTCGTATGGCTTGAAGCAGCTTGAATCATCTCTATATCTTTGCTTCTTGCTAATCTTATTGCTCCTTGTGGTGGTGCATTTAGTTGATGCATTGTAAGCATTAATTTTTTCATTTGTTCTTGCATTTGTACCATTGCACTCTTCATTTCAATAAGTTCTATCATGATAATAAGGAGAGAAAGTATTTATTTTTATTGTAAAATAAAATACTCAAGAATAAAAAAAATAATTCTAGAAATAATATCAATTTAGAAGTGGATAATACACAACTTCTAATATGCTTATATCTTATCAAGAGAAAAGGATATTCCACTCATAATCAAAAAAAGGCAAAGCTTTGATATTATAACTTCACTCTTGTCAATCTGTCAAGGACACGAACTAAAACAGATGTGTAAGTTAATGAAAATTATATCAAAAGAAAATAATAAGATAGAAATAAAGAAGTATATATATTCAAGAAGAAACTGGAATGGCTATTGCTAAAGATTAGAAAATACATGAGACTCTTGAACTAGACTAGAAGCAAGAAAAGAGTTGACAAGAGTGAAGAAGGCTTCATTCTTGTCTTTATATATATTATCTATCTAAGAGCTACTTGGCAGCATTCTATAAGACCTCTTATATATGTCTAGTTTGCAAGACATGTGTCAAACTTGCAAGACAAGTTTTCTACATGTGTGCCACGTACTTAACTTATTCCACAAGCTACCAATATGTATGACATATGGCTAGCTTGTTCTACAAGCTATCAATATATGCGACATGTGACTAACTTATTAGTCAAGTTTTTAACCTACCAATCACCTATACACATATATAAAGGTGATTCCACATCTATGAAGCTTTTAGGAAGCTTTTCTATAAGATATTAATTTATTTTATTTATCTCTATTAATCTATATTAACTAGATAATTATTAGAATAAATCTTATATCCATGACACATGTATATCATTATTATACTATGAGTTGTTCAATTAGTCTATAATGCAAATGACAAAAGTCAAGGCAATTCTTTCACCCTCTCATTATAAGCTTTAACTAATGCTTTTATAATCAATGGATAACCACATTCACTTTTTATATAATTTTTTGGATTATAAGTACTAATTAATAATAACTTAATTCTACATCTTTCAAAGAAATCATGAGCTTTTCTTACATTTAATTTTCTATGATTTGCAATGATCTTTTCTACACATCCATAGTGGCAAATAACATCTTCAAGCAAAAATCTACAAGTTTCTTTAGTAGACTTTGTTTTTAATATTCTTCCTTTAGCTGGATTTGATAAATTCTTGTGAGCCAAGGCTAAATATCTCATTTTCCATAATCCAATTAGCATAATAACTAAATCAATAATCCATTTAAAATGAATAGCTAAAGGATATATTGGATGTAAATCATCTCAATGTCAAATATTAAAATACATTTGATAAGTTGTATATAACTCTACAAATAAATGTATATCTCGATACATATTTTTTCACCAATATTGCTCTTTAAATTTAACAAAGGTGGTTTTAATCCCACTATATCTTGTCCATAGATTGTCGTTAAATTCTTTTAATAACTTTTGATGGTCTTCATTTTTGCTTATCATTCATTGTGGCATCTCAATTATTTTCTTTGGTCTCTTCTATAAGAACCCTTCTTAAAGTAAAAATCCATATATTTTTTAAAAAAATTTCTAATTTTTATATGGGCCAATTTGTTTATTTAGTCAAGGTTTTCAAATAATAACCAATATCCAATAATTTTTTTCATCAACTCTTCAAAAAACAACTTATCTTCTTTTTTAAGATTTGAAACCAAGTAAAATTTTGTTCCAACATCATCAATCATTTCATCTTCATTATCATATCTTACTTGAGATAGCATGTTTGCCACAACATACCTAAATTTTGGATTTAATAACTTAATATAAGCAATTTATCTCAGTATTGTAATATTTGGTATTATATAATTAATAATCATCTAAGAAATGGCAAGCAATTTGTTTCAATTACTACCACTATATTAATCAAATAGTCTTTTTCAGCTTTTATAGTAAAAATAATTCTCTATAGCTTTCTTTTGACTTGTAAATATGCACATTGGCGAGTACTTAAAACCTTAGTTCCAAATCAAACTACAAATCTATTTCCACTTAAACCATCTTAACCTACAATCCACCTAATAGCAATAGGATTAGTATCTACAGTAAGAATTATTTATCTATTGCACTCATAATCAATTTTTCTTAAAGTTGGAGGTAATAACAATAATGCCTTTAGCCTTTGCATTGCTTCAATATGCTTTCCTTCCCATTTAAATCAATAACTTTTATATTGTCGTATTACATTATTGTATTGTAACATGGCTATATAATAAAAATATCAATTTAATTGACTTTTGGATTATTATTCTTTTATCTTGGATTAAAAAGTATTAAAAATATTTCAAAAATATTTTTAGAAAAGCCTCTTAACTTAAATTTATTTATTTTATTAGCAAAATTCTTAAAATTGGATAATATTTTAGTTTCTAAGTTGAAATTTATTATTAGATTACTTTTATATCTTTTGTAAGGCCATAATTTATTCTAAATGAAATTAAATAGATAAAAATTTAATCTAATTGGCTCTAGAGAAAATTAAGTATAAGATTAGTTAAGTGGATTTGTAGAAAAAATAGAATTGATACCTAGATGAAAATCTTTTATAGGATAAGATTAAATATAAATTCTAAAGTATTCAAATAGCTGCCAAAGATAGGATAAAGAGGCTTTTGGAGATCGGAAAGTGGCATTGAAGAGCTAATTTTGAGAGGGTTCTAAGAATATAAGGCTCATCTTAATCAAATTAGGGGTATCTTTGGAAGTATTGTTCAAAATTAAGATTTTTTTGGATGACATCAGATTTTTGGCAATAAACTTGGGATTATCATTATTAGCTGGTTCATGTAATTTATACAACATCAATAATTAAAATTTTATAGATCTATGGTTGTTGATATATGATATTTTTGTACTAAGTTTTATATCATTATAATAGTACAATTGGGAGAAATCTGACTTTTAGCACAAGGAGGTATTAAAAGTAGGCAGTTTGAGATTAGTTAGGATATTTAAGATATCAAGAGATCTACTAGTTGGATGAAGCTGGAATTTAATATAATGATTGAAGATTTAAAGATCAAGCTACACACCAAATTAGAATAGAAGTTAATAATTGAAGTAGGAGAAATTACTGCCAAAGATTCTTCATCAATTTTAAGGTGGACGCCTGAAGGACATTAGTGTGGTTATTTTTTATTTTTTTTTTCTATTTGTAAGTTGGATTAGATTCAAATTTTGTGAGTATATAGAAGATCTATAGTGGCACTAGTGTGAAAAATTTCACACCAATTAAATGGTCAAATTGAGAGCTATGGCTTGTTGAAGCTCATTGACTTGAGTTATGAGCTATTGAGGAGATTCAAAGTTGCAAAAGAATGGAAAAATGGAAGTAATTGAAATTTATTAATAATTGAGGTTGTTGTATAGAGTGTTTTGAGCACTTTACATTGGTATTAAGTTTCATTAAATTGAAATTGAGATTTTATATTTATTTTTGGATGATTAAAATTTATTATGTATTATTCAAAATAATTATAAGACACAACTTTATCTTTCATAGCCAAATACCTAGTGCATTTTCAGATAAAAAATCACATAATATAACAATGTGAAGTCTTATTGGATAATGCATTGGATACTTGGCTATAGAAGGTAA
The DNA here is from genome assembly GCA_036785485.1 of Physcomitrellopsis africana. Lineage (NCBI taxonomy): Eukaryota > Viridiplantae > Streptophyta > Bryopsida > Funariales > Funariaceae > Physcomitrellopsis > Physcomitrellopsis africana. Next base: position 746,716 of record JAWRVF010000037.1, on the reverse strand, counting down.
AAAAAAAATTATAATAATAAGTGCTAATAAATCTAATTAAATCATATATAAATTATAATTAAAGCTAAATAAATATAATAAAAAATTGATGAAGTTTAATTAAATTTTTATAGAAATTATTTTTAAAATATTTAAAAAATCTAAAAAACTTCGAAAAAAAATCATAAAGAAATAATAAAGAAATCTTGAAGAAATTTAAAGAAATCTAAAAAAGAATTCAAAAGAAATATTAAAAAAATTCTAAATTTTTTTTTAAAAAATCCAAAAGAAATCTTAAAGAAGTTTTAGTCAAATCCTAATGAAATCCTAGTTAAATTCTAAAATCTAAGTCAATTTTAATTAAATTTTTAATCCTAAATCAATCCTAATTGAATCTTAAATCTTAAATAAATTTTAATCAATTCTAATCAAATCTTAAGTAATTTGTATAGTAGATTGAAACCTCAATAACTAATGATTAAATTATTGATTTGATCCAAAATTTGTATACCTTTCAAGAACTCACTTGGAAACCAGCACAAAAATTTTGAAAAACATCCAGCTTATCAAATAGAAGATAAATTCAAAAATTTGCTCGGCTATAGGTTGGCCTCTTCCATTCTTAATGTTGATTTTTTAGTGCTGATATTTCCTTGTTGCACCATTCAATTGCTCTTAAAATTCAAAAATATATAAAAAATCAAGTTTATTGCCTATAAATATAATTTTTACTTCAATCCAACTGATAGATTGTTTTATAACTTAGAAACCCTCATTAACCCTCTAAATCCAATTTTTGAGACCTTGTCCCATTTAAACTTTAATAACCTTTAATCTAACTATTTGATCAAACTTATATTTATAGCATATATTTAATATAATTAAAATTATAAATCTACAAATTTTTTATTTATAGATCTACTACTAAGCTCACAAAATTAATAAAAATATAAACCTTATTTTATTTTATAAAATCAAAGTCATTTAAAACAACCTTGACTTTGAAAAGCTCTTATAAAATTAATATCTATTCAAATAACTTATAATCAATGCTTTAAAAAAAAATTAATTTGTTTTTTAAATCTTATTTTTTGATCAACCAAAGAACTATCCATCTACCATAGGCATGTGGTTTTGTGCCTCAAGGTTTAATATTAGTCTAGATTCACAACCAATCATCTTTGGATATCAATTCTTAGAATTTTGAGATAAATTTTACTAAAATATGTCTCCCTTGAATGAATTTGTACAACCTTATTATCATTTCTTACCTCAATTGATGCAATTAATTCCAAAAAATCTTCTAATATATTTTCTTCATAAATACCAAAAATATTTTCATCATCTTCTAATATCTCCAATGTATATAATTCTTTCTCAACATTATGTTAGTGCTACCAATAGCTCCATCAATCAAATTTATTGAATTTTTTATTTTTTAATAATTTTTTATTAATTTTAATATTAATAGACTTAAATAGTATATTTAAATATTTTTTTACTAATTTTAGCTTAAAGATATCTTAAGATCATTTATTAATGGAAACACCATCTTCTAAGCTAAATATTCTTTTTTATCCATTAGTAATGCTAAATTGTCCAAATAAGATATCTGAATTTTTTTTCTCTTAATTATAAACTAGTTATTTGTAAAAAGAACTGTTTAGCTGATTTTAGAGGGTTAAAATAGGACTCTAAAGATCATCATGTTTTAAATACGATAGAAGCAATATGAATTCTAAAAAATACTTTTTAAGTATTATTTTCTTAATTTTTTAAACAATTCTATCCAATTATAATGGAAGAACTAATGTTTCTTTATTCCAAAAGTCAACCATATTTAATTCTAGTCTAATTCCTCAATTTATCCAATGGATAATTTTTCTTCAATTAATTAGCCTTTATCCAAAATTCCCTTAATTTCCTTCAAATTTCTAAGTTAGTGCAAAACTTAGAAATTTACTAGAAATTACAGAAATTCCTATGATTTCTTAAATTTTCTTTTAAACTAATTGATATGTTCAAAATCCAAGTCCAAAGCTATCTTATCCATTGTATTTATAGTTCAAAAGATATTTAAAACCCGAGACTCCTCTTTTCCTACTGATTACTTCTGAAATTCATGGAAAATTATTTCTATCTCCAAAAATCATAAAAAATTCATTCCAAGTAGATCCAATGTTCTAATTATATTAGTAAATTTTTTGGAATTTTTTTATTTTATTTATTATAAAAATTTAATTTCTTTAATGTATCAGTGATTTCAATTATTTCTTAAAGAATGCAAAAAAGAAAAGGGAACTTGGGTGTAAGTTAGGGTGGCAACAAGGGTTGGCTTGGTTGGCCGCCGCCTCTTATTGCTCTCTCTCTCTTCTCTTCTCCTCCTCCTTGTTTTCTTTCTCTTATGGATTTTTTTTTTTTTTTTGGTCTTTTTTTTTTTCTTCTCTTCTTCTCTTTCCCTTGGCCATTCCCCTCTCTCTTCCTTCCTCTTATTTCCTCCTTGTCTTCCCTCTCTTGCCTCTACTTTTCTTCTTGTGTATATTTTAGGTTGAAGCTCTAAGAGAAAACTAGTACAAGATCTTAGATTTGAAGGGAGCTGTACACCTAGGAGTGTGGATCAAGACCTTGGAGGCATAGAGTAAGACCTTGAAGGGGTGGATTTAATGTAGAAGAGTCAAAAACCACCATTACAATAAGCTACGGCCATGCCTGATCAGTGCTTTTAAATTGCTCCAATCTGTAATTAGATATTTCATATTGATAGATCTAATCATAAGCTTTCCAATGCCGTTTAGAACACTCCAATCAGAGTTTGAACGAATTAGTTATGAATTTTGAAAGTCCAAATACATAGTAGGAGCTGAATCTCTGAAAAATCTAGGAGGCAGTACGCTGAACTTTGATCAATCACTCAACCTTGCTCCAATTTGTGATTTGATATGTTATATTGATAGATCTGATCATTAGCTTTCCAATGCCGCTTACAACACTCCAATCGGAATTAGAATGAATTGGTTATGAATTTTGCAAGTTTGGCTAAATAGTAGGAGTTAATATGTGGAAATCCAGTAGGCCACAGCTGAACCTCTAATCAGTAATTTGAATTCATTTTAATTTTTATTCGGATATTTTATTCTTATAGCTCTTATTTCTGGCTTTCTAATGTTTTTTAAAACGCTTGAATTGGAGCTATAATGATTTTATTATGAATTTTTGAAATTTGGTTATAGTATAGGAATTTGGAATTAATATTTAATTTTTTCACATAAATTTATGGAATTGAACAAATGGAAAAAATTGAAATAAAAATTGGAAGTAGTCTTCAATACTGATGCACTCAAATATCATTTAAAAATTTGAATTATTAAGAAAATTTATGTGGATTTTAAAACCATCCAAGATATGTATTTATTTATTTGACACATTATACAGTCTTTTTCTTTCTTTTCTTTTTAAATCCTCAACTTTCTTATACATAATAATCCTATTTTCAAAAATACCAACAAAGCTTGTATCAAAGGCATTTGCATCTTGCAAGAGTATCTTCTCTTCTGTACCTCTATAATCCTACTTTATAGTGGTACTCCCTCGAAATCCTTAAACTCTTCAACAATCCTTGGCTCCTTCAATTGGTCTTGATTTTGCTCATAATTAGGAGGCACATTTAAAAACTATATTATCTTTCTTCCATCCTTACTATGTATCTATACATAAGTTGAACCATCATCAAGTATCTTTGTTTCTATTCATATTGCTATAATATATGGTTGCTCTAAAATAAGTGGATAAGATATTGTACCTTAAACAAAGAAATTTTACTTTGCTGCAACATCACCAATCAAAATCTTGACATCTAAACAAGCCTCATACAACTCATCTTCTGTATTATTAGCCACCTATATTATCCATCCATGTTCCATACTCATTGGCCATCTTTGCTTCATATAAAGATCTTTGGACATAAAATTTATTTTTGAACTGTAGTCAACTAAAACAACAATTTGTTCTTCTATATTTTCAACATTCTATCACAGACATATTTTAAGTCACCACATTCTAAAACTTTCTGTAGTCTTTTAGAACCTTTTGGTGTCGTGGTAAAGAGAATTTGCCTCAAGAAAGTATTGGGCTTTTGGCTACCACTAATTATTCAACCAAGATCCAAATATAACAAAATCTCCAAATTTATATAAAAGCCTCCTTCATAGGGCTATTACACCCAATACATAAGTCTTATTTCATTAAACCACTCAAAATATAACAAAATGCTCTAAACCCTCATTCATCCATAAGAGAGATTTTTTTTTCAAACTTCAACAATCGATAACTTTTAATCCAATTGTCTAAATCCATTCAAAATTTATACAAAGTACTAATATATCTTTAACAACTATTATCACAAATATCCACCATTGATTCATTACCAATCTTTAGATATTGCTAAAATCCTAGCAATAGCTTCAAACCCTTATTTACAAATACTTGTGTACTAAATTCTTCATATCTCACAAACTAAAAGTTTAAATTCTATGAAACTTTGATATATAGCTTTTTAATATAATAATACACCTTATTAAAAAAATTTAGATAAAAATTCGTCTAAAAACTCAAGATATGGCAAACCCCATCACTATCAATAAAACGGCCTACTTATTGCCTTGGAATTCAATTTGCTATCTTTGATTTTCAATATCTTATTTTTCAAGGTTCCAATTATAATAATTCTTCTTTATTAGATATAGATCTTAAAACCACCACTCCAATTGCACCTTTCAATTTCCAAAAGCTCCTGTATAATTCCTCCAATCTTCAAAAGAGTCACAGTAGGTACTATTTGTATACCTTAACTTCAAGTACCTACTTCTCTCTCATTAAAATTCCAAAGCTCTCAATTTTTATACCAAAATTATAGTACAAAAAACAAGCTTTTTAATCCTAGTCTCTGATTTTCTAATGCCCTCTTTAAAGTTGCCAAAATCCTTCTTATCCTTGTAGGTAGCCTTCTCAAAGCCTATTGGGTATGACCATTGACCAATAGAAATGAAGAACTTCACCTCTTATTGTCATTCATCCTCACTTTGTCTTCATCCTTCCAAATAGGCCATTTAGTAGTTTAATTATTCTTCTTTGGATCCCAATTGCCTCTCAAGGCTTTATACTAAACATTTAGGTCTTATATAATTTAAACGCCATAATCAAACTAAATAAAAATCTCTGGTAGCCTTTTAGATTCTTTTAAGAATCTTCTTTAGTCTTCTTAAATTTATTTTAGTCTTTTAAAATTTTTTAAGATACTCTTAGAAGGTTGAATAGGATATAGGCCTTGTAGTATAAATAAGAGACAAGACCAAGGTGTATTTTAGTCTTCCCAATACAAGTCTTGAAGCAATGCCAAGTGTTGTCTTATTTTTTGATATCAATCTAGTCTCTTGTTCTTGTCAATGATCTAGTTCTTTATTCTTATCCATCCAATTCTTTATTTTTGAAATTATTCTAGTTTTTTAATCTTTTTTTTATTTTTTTGCTAACCTTCTATCTTGCATTCTTGATAGTTTGACAAGATTGTCTAAATAATTATATCAAAGCTTTGATCTCTTAATAGAGAGTGGAGTACCCCTCTTCTTGAGTATACTATTGTGTTCTAGAAAAATGCGGATTACCTCCTTCTAGATAGAGAGTGGATTATCCCTCTTCTTAAGTATACTATTCTTGAGTATATTATTGTGTTCTAGAAGAATGTGGATTACCTCCTTCTAGATTGATATGCTTACTTGTTGCAGTTTGATCTTTCTTTGAAAAGAATAGATTAATTCTTTTTTAGGATATATCACTACATTTTAGAGGTTACAAATTATCTTCTTTTAAATTAATATTATTTAGGAATATTTATTTTTAATATAGAAAATACTATATTAATAGCTTGTTGATTTTTTCTTTGTTAATATGGAAGTAGATCAAGCCATGGGAGGTGCATCTTCACAAACAAAGAACAAAATGGTGACTCTTATAGATCTTTGAGCTCTTTTGGATATTCTATGAGAAAAAATGATATTCTTTTGCAATCCAAAAAAAAATCACAAATGGAACAAGTATCCAAAGAAACTAAGCAAGAAATTTATAGTTTGTAATAAGAGATTATTTGGCTGAGGGAAGCAAGCAAAAGATAAGCTATGTATATAACCTCTCTAGAAGCTCTAAGGGTTGTCATGAAAGAGCCAAAGGCTAGCATGCTTAAAAAATTTGATAGAATAAGATCCAACTTTTAAAGGTTTGTGCAACAAGTACGGCTTTATTTATGACTATATCCTTCTTGTTATCCAAATGGATTCACTCAAGTTTCTTTTATAGGCATCATTTTATTGGAAAGTACTCGATTATAGTTTGCTCCACCATTAGAAAAGAATTCTCCAATCTTATACAATTTGGAGACTTTTATGGAAAGATTTCCTACTACATTTGGAGATAGTGATTGGAAGAGAGTGGCAAAAAAGAAGATTCAAAATCTACAATAAGAATAATATTCAACTATAATTTATGCCATAGAATTTTAATAACTTATTTATAATCTTGATTGGAATAATAAGGCTTTTATGACTCAATTTTGTTATGGCCTAAAAGATGGTGTGAAGAATTTATCAATCACAATTCAAAGAGTGGAAAGCTTAGAAGAACTCATATCTCAAGTTATTACTTGTGACAATTATCTATTTGAGTTATAATAAGAGAAGTGATCATATTTTAAGAATACCTATTAAGATACATCTGCTACATCCTCAAGAGTATCAAAGAAGCCATTAGTATATTTTGAACCTATACAGATTGATGCAAATCAATTCAAGCCATTAACACCAGTAGAAAAGATTAGACGTCAACAAGAAAATCTATATCTACATTGTGGAACATCTAATCACAAGGCAACAAATTATTCAAAGAAGTCTAGAGAATTTAAGGTACAAGGTATAACATCTAAATTAGAGAAATTAGAAAATCAAGACGTTTAGCCATACTAGGAACCTTGCAGTTGGACACCCCTAAATCTAAATCACCAAAAAAAGGTCTCTTCCTATCTCCAAACCCAATATCGTATTTTATACTTCCTATACATATAAGAATCTTAAAACAAGAGATTTCTGCTAAAGTCTTTTTAGATATTAGAGCCTTAGCATACTTTATAGATAAAGATTTTATAACCAAGCATAATTTAATACATGTAAAGAAGATCTATCCCACACCCGTTGAGGTCATTGATAGATGAAACCTTGCATTAGGAGATGTTATTGAGAAAAAACCCACCCAGTAGAAGTAATACTAAGAGATCAAGTATCACACATTATCTTCAACATCATTTGATGTCCAAAAAATCCTATTGTCATTGGACTCCCTTGGTTTGAATTACATAATTTTGATATTGATTGGAATTTACAAAAGACTTTTTTAAGATCCAAATATCAAAAGAAAAAACAAGTTACTACTACATTTTTTGAAGCTAAAGCATTTATACATGTAGTAAAGAAAGAAGCTATATTTGTATTGTAAGCTATCCCAATGAAAGATCCAATAGAGGAACTGAAGTAAGATATTCCTAATCAATATGGTGACCTTAAAGACGTTATCGGATAGAGAGAATTCGCCTTGGAAAAACATCAGGTTTCTAACTACTATTAGAACTAGTAGGGAGTATAAGAAGAAGCCGTGCAAGTATCTTCTAAATTTGTATCATATTTATTGAAGCTTCCATATTATACTCGTATTATATTTTTATAAAACTTATACAAATATAAAATATAATCTTTTGAATAATACTTATATAAAAATAGAATATAATCTTTATATAAATATAGAGTATAATCTTTATATAAAAATAGAGTATAATCTATATATAAAAATAGAATATAATTTTTATATAAAAATAAAGTATAATCCTTGATATAGTACTTACATAAAATAGAATATAATCCTTAGTATAATACTTATATAAAAATAGAATATAATCTTTAGTATAATACTTATATAAATACTTGTATAAATATTATATATAATATTTATAAAATACTTGTATAAATACTTGATATAAATATATGTATATATAGTTATATAATAAGTATAAACAAAGTATGTATATACTCAAGCATACCTCCAAATACAACTGCATATGAGGAATATAAGTTATACAACAAGCTAAAATTAAATAAATCACTAAAAATTCATCAAATCAAGCATACTTATAGTCTATAGAAAGCTAATAACTCATTGTAAAATATATTAAAATTTCACAAATAGATGTCTTACCATTTAAAAGTTATGGCTAAATAAAATAGGCACTAAAAATTCCCAGCAAATACAAAGGCAGCAAAGCTCCTCTTCACTTCAGCCTTTGTTGTGGTTGTTTTCCTTTTCCAAATTAGACATGCAATAGCTTTTTAGAAATTTCACTCTATCATTTGACTTGTCTTAAAATTTCGCATATATATCTCTCAAACTTCAGATTTTATAGCTAGTCAAATCTACTCCTCAAACCCTAGTGACAATTTGTCTTCTTGATACTTCATGGCTCATAACTCTTTCATAAAAGCTCTAAATGCATTGATTTTTTTTTTGTAGAAAGCTTACACAAGCTATTATAAGCATCTAAAATATCAAAAATGTTGAAGAGATTTTCTGACTTGGGTAGTTGAACAAAGTGTCTACCCTTCTTTATCGGGTGGCAACAGACCCTTTCCTGCTCTCAAGCTCACAACTTTCTCTTTCCAACTCTAAATGCTACAAGAAATAGCTTGATAGAAAGCTAGCACAATTTTCCACACTCTCTATAAATTTCACTAAGAAAAAATTGAAATCAAACTTGCAGTAGTAGCTCGAAGTTTCTACTATTTCCTTTCAATAGCAGCAGAATTTACTCTATTAAAACAAGCATAAATTTTTTCTCACAACTCCAATACAAACAAATGAATAGGTTCTAAAATCCTCACAACTCAAAGAACACACCCTCTAATTTTTATTACAAATGCTTCTATACCATTGGAGCTATCTCTCTCCAAATTTTACTATTCAAAAAAATTCCAAATCCTAGGTCCAACAAGATGGATATTCTTCCCTTTTCCTCCACATTAGCCCATGTCACGCCCACATGGGCATCCAAAATCCTATTGGATAGGCCTTATTCATCTCCATAATCTTTTTTCTTACTCCTTACAAGGTCCATGCTACCTCAAGTCAATAAGAAAGCTAAAACAGCCTTTATCTTTCTTCTTAATACAAAAGAATCTATTCTAAGATATAAATAAGATAGGAACAAAATAAATAGTCATCTTAATTCACTAATTATGTGGCTAAAATAAATCCTCTTCTTATAATATTTTCTAAAATAGCCTCATGTAATAACAATAAATACAAAATATATAATATTTTTACACACCACACATAAATACAGCATGACAATGTATTTGAAAAGAAGAAAGTAGATATGTTACCAAAACACCATCCTTATGATTGAGCAATGGAATTACAAGATGGAACTCAACCCCCATTTGGTCCAATTTATAATCTTTTACAAATAGAGCTTATAGTCGTGCAAAAATATATTGATGAAAATCTAGCCAAAAATTTTATTAGACATTCATAATCACCTGCAAGAGCCCCTATCTTGTTTGTAAAGATGAAGGATGATTTTTTATGTATGTGTATTGACTATTGAAGTCTGAATAAGGTAACTATAAAAAACTGCTATCCAATATTATTAATCTCAAGATTATAAGAACAATTAGGACAAGCAAAGATCTTCACAAATATTGATTTGAAAGGCACCTACAACCTAATCAGGATTAAAGAAAGAGATGAATAGAAGATAGTATTTTATATAAGGTATGGACATTTTGAATACAATATTATGCCTTTTGGACTTACAAATGTACCTACAGTCTTTTAACATATGACGAATGATATCTTATGGAAATACTTAGATGATTTTGTAGTCATCTACTTGGACGATATTTTGATTTTCTTTAAGAATGAATAAAAACATGAACATCATATAGGTATGATATTGAAGAAACTACGGAAAAGTACATTATATATCAAATTAGAGAAGTGTTCTTTCCATCAACTATCAACTGAGTTTTTAGAATATATTGCTTTTAAAAATGGGATTTCTATAGATCCAAAGAAGATACAAATTGTTATAGAATAGAAAAAATCGTGATCAATTAGAGATGTATAATGTTTCTTAGAATTTATAAATTTTTATAAAATCTTCATCAAAGATTATTCCAAGATTGTCGCTCCATTAATACAACTTATAGAGAAGGAAATTTTTTTTTAGAATGACAATGCTAAAGAAGTATTTAAGAAGCTAAAAAAAATCCTTCACTTCAGTCCCTATACTTGTCCATGTAGATCTAATAAAATTATTTATTCTAAAAATAGATGTCTCAAATTTTGTACTTAGATGTTTATTCTCTTAAATTGGTAATGATAGTCAATTATATCCAACAGCATTCTGCTCTCAAAAAATTTCAATTGCAAAGATCAATTACAAGATCTATGACAAAGAATTATTGGCAATTATTGATGCTTTTGAAGAATGGTGCCATTTGTTCAAGAGGGCTCAACACAAGATCATGATATATATTGACCACAAAAACTTAGAATATTTTATGAGTGCTCAAGTTTTGAATCACCATCAAGTGCAATAGTGTATGTCATTATCTCGATTTGATTTTGTGATTACATATCGTCCGAAAAAACTTCAAGGGAAATTAGATGACCTTTCTTGACGATCATATCTTGTGCCAAGAGTAAGAGACATTACATTGGATCAACAAAAGTCAATCATATTTTAGCCATCTAATTTGTAGTTAAAGACATTGACAATATCCATCTATATAGATACAATTCTTAAGATAGAAATCCAAAAAATAATAAAGATAAATCTATTTGTAGAAAGCATTCAATAACAACTAAAAAATATACATATAGATGAAATGAATAATTTCAAGTTTGAAGACGGATTGTTATATTTCAAGGATCTCTTGTATATTCCTCTAGGTCCTACAAGACTTCAAATTCTTCAAGCAAGACATGATTTTTTAGTAGCTAGATATTTTGGCTTTAATAAGACCTTGGAATTAATATCAAAAGACTATTGGTGGCCTCAAATGTGAAAATTGGTGAAAGAATTCATCCAATCATGTAAAATTTGTATCCGAGCAAAGGTTCCAAGATACCAACCACATGGATTTTTTCAACCACTTCCAATTCCTAAGGGCCCATGGCAATCATTATCCATGGATTTTATTACAAACCTCCCAATTTCTAATAGAAAAGACTCAATTTTTGTGGTGGTAGACCATCTTATTAAGATAGCACATTTCATTCCATGCAGAAAAATTATTTTTGAAGAAGAAATAGCAAACTTTTTTTGTTAATAATATTTATCGAATACATGGTCTTCTAAATGACATCATTTCAAACCAAAGACCACAATTTGTATCAAATTTTTGGAGAGGACTATTTCAACTTTTAAAGATCAAGATCAACCTTTCATCAGCTTATCATCCTCAAATCAATGGCCAAATAAAACGAGTGAATCAGATCTTGGAACAATATTTTTGTTGCAGTATAAATTATCAACAAGATGATTGGATGAACCTCCTACCATTGGCCGAGTTTGCATATAATAACTCCAAATATTCTTCAATGAAGCAAACTCCATTCTTTTCAAACTATGGATACCATCCTAGAGCAAATTCATTCCAAATTAAAGATGTGGAAAGCCTTCCTATAAAAAATCAAGCTACCTATTTAAAAACCATCTATAAAGAATTAAAATTTCAACTGCAAATCACTCAATATCGATATAAAGAGTATACAGATATTCATTATAAGAACCAATCAAAGTTCAAGGTAGGAGATTGTCTCTAGCTACTTTAGCAAAATATACAAACAAATCAACCATCAAGGAAATTAGACTATCAAAGACTTAGACCTTTTATAATGCTACACTAAGTAAATCTAATAAGTTTTCATTTTAAACTACCAAATGTCATATATATTCATCCAATCTTTCATATCTTATTTTTAAAAATCTATTATAAATCAAGTATTGTTAGAAGAACTCTTCTACCATCAATTCTAGTTGAAGTCAATTAAGAATTGGAATACAAAATAGATGAAATATTAGATTTGCATATAAGATATGGATGATTGGAATATTTCATTTATTAAAAGAGCTATGAAGTTAATAAAAGAACATGAGAACCTTCAGATAACCTTAAAAATGCACTTGAAAAAGTTTACAAATTCCATCAATGATTTCTTAGAAAACCTAGAATCAATTGCCATTAAAGATTTTGAGGACACTAATATTTCTTGGCTTCTAAATGACGCTTTTCTACTAATAACAAAAGACTAATATAAAAAAGGGGAGAGCCATGCCAAGACCTTCACTTGTATTTAGTTATTTTTTCTAAGATAGAATAGATCTGACTAAAAGCTTATTAGTTATTATATCAAATTTTTACATTTCAAGGGAATTACAAAAACAAGACTCAGAAGATTCTTTTGCCATATAAGTAGTTAGAGAACCATTATAATTTTTATAATCTGTTGGATTTAAAGAACATGAACAAGGAAAAGAAAAAATATTCTAACATCAAGTAAGGTCACATTTGGAATCTTTGGAGATACGACCTCATTACAAAAATCTTGATTCAAATATCTGAGCTTTGTTAATACACTTTGAAATTAGAAGGATGATTCCAGGTGTCACGGACATATGATTTATTCCAATAAATTATCTAAGTAATAATAGACGAATAGAAGTAGGTAAAATAAGTTGATTAGATAATATCTGATAGAAAAGCTTCCTAGAAGCTTCATAGATGCGAAATCACCTTTATACATGTCTATAGGTGATTGATAGGTTAGAAACTTGGTCAACAAGGGTAGTCACATGGCGCACATGTTGGTAGCTTGTAGAACAAGCTAGCCATGTGTCACACATTTTGGTAGCTTGTGGAACAAGCCAAGTACGTGGCGCACATGTAAGAAACTTTTCGTGCAAGTTTGACACATGTCTTGCAAATTAGACACGTATATGAGGTCCTATAGAATACCGCCACGTAGCTCTTAGTTAGATAGTATTTATAGAGGCAAGAGTGAAGCCCTCTTCATTCTTGTCAACTCCTTTCTTGATCCTAGTCTAATTTCAAGAGTCCTCGTGTTTCTAGTCTTTGGCAATAGCCATTCCAATTTTCTTTTGAATATACATACTTTCTTATTTTATTTTGTGACTTCACTTTGATACAGTTTTTATTAGATTATACATATTTTTCTAGTTCATGTCCTTGATAGATTGACAAGAGTGCACTTATAATATCATAACTTTGTCTTGTCTTGATTTTAAGAGTGGATTATCCTTTTATTTTCTTGATAAGACACAAGCATTTTAGAAGTTGCGGATTACTCTCTTCTAAGCTGATATTATTCCTAGTGTTTTCTTTGTTCTCCCTGTTACTTATCTCGAGTAGTGTTACATATTTTTTGAAGTGTTATCATGGCCGAGCTTACCGAAATGAAGAGTGCAATGGCACAAATGCAAGAGCAAATAAGGGAATTGATGCTTGCAATGCATCAACTCACTGTACCTCCACAAGGAGCAATAAGGTTACCAAATAATAAAGATATAGATATAGTTGGAGTTGCTTCAACATCTACACCAAGCCATATAATTCCTCCTACATTGGAACATCGTCTAAGCATCAGAGAACCAAAAATTGGTCTACCTGAGAAGTTTGATGGCACAAGATCCAAATTTCGAGGATTCATCAACCAAGTCCAACTGTTGATTGAATTGCAACCGCAAAGTTTTCCAACTCCAAGATCACAAGTCAGATTTATTGGTACACTACTTTCAGGTTCTGCCTTATCTTGGTTTTCATCTTTTCTGGAACGACGTGATCCAATATTGGATAATTTAGAAGCTTTCTTAGCAAAATTTTGATCTATGTATGGAGAACATGATGCAACTCATGTTGCAACCAACAAGCTTCGTATCCTACGACAAGGCAATCGATCAATGACATTATATGCTTCACAATTTTGACAACTAGCAATCGATATCAAGTGGGACGATGCTGCACTCATCAGTCAGTTTCTCTACGGATTACAATATGAAGTGAAGAAATTGATGTTGAACTTACCCGATCCTCAAACATTGAGTCAAGCAATAGACTTTGCGGTGAAGTGTGATAATCGGCTTTTCGAATTTAGATCTGAAAGTCGTACAAGAGAACCTCAGCGACATTATAATTCAGTGGCAGCACCAATGACTTCTCAATATGTACCTTCAAAAGTCGAGGACATGCAAATTGATGCTATACGTTTCAAGCCGCTTATTGAACAAGAAAAGACTCGACGTCGTCAAGAAGGATTATGCTTGTATTGTGGAGAACCTAAACACACTGCTCAAAATTGTCCAAAGAAATGACGCAACCACAAGATGAGGAGTACGACTGTCAAAGAAGACAATATGTCGGAAAACAAATTTGTCCAGCCACAATAAGGATTGTGCGACTGAGATCTTGTACAATTTCTAATGAAGGTCCTATCTTCTCCTCACAACCATCTCCTTGTTTTATAATAGATGTGTATTTAGGACCTATTAATTACAAAGCCTGTGCTTTAATAGATTCGGGAGCCTCGGCTTGCTTTTTAGATGAAGAATTCGCTAAAAGCCATAGAATATAGAAAATACAAAAATCTAAACCCGTACACGTAGAAGTCATAGATGGTCGTCCTTTATCTTCTGGAGATGTTACTCATGAAACACTTCCTCTAGATGTATTAGTAAATGGGTATAATGGTTGCATATTTTTTAACATAATTAGATCTCCCTCTATTCCAATTATTCTTAGTCTATCATGGTTAAAAAAACACAACCCTCGAATAGATTGGATTTCTTGTATTCTTAACTTTTTTAAAAGTATAGCTAACAATATAGTGAATCAAGTAAGAAATCACAAGTCTAGTAGAATTAGAACTGCGTTTGTAGGTGCAAGAGCTTTCTTGTACGCTGCAGAAGAAGGATCACCTTTTGTCATTTATGCTACATATATTTCCAACAATAAAAAGACTTCAAGTAGCATTCCAAGTCAGTATCAAGATTATCAAGATGCTTTTGAGAAAAAAAATGTAGATATTCTTCCAGAGCATCGTCCATATGATTGTTCAATCGACCTTAAAGAAGGAACTCAGCCACCATTTGGACCAATCTACAATTTATCACAAGATGAATCAGCTGAATTCACGGCGTATATTGACGAGAATTTGGTCAAGAATTTCATACGTCATTCTAAATCTCCAGCAAGAGCTCCAATTCTATTTGTGAAGAAAAAAGATGGATCATTGCGGATGTGTGTTGACTATCGAGGACTCAACAAGATCACAATCAAGAATAGATATCCATTACTTCTAATATCAAGACTCCTCGACCAATTGAATTAAGCTAGGATCTATACAAAAATAGATCTAAGAAGAGCATACAATCTAATACGCATCAAAGAAGGAGATGAATGGAAAACTGCTTTTCGAACCAAGTACGAACATTTTGAATATAATGTCATGCCTCTTGGACTTACGAATGCACCAGTTGCTTTTCAACATCTCATGAATGATGTTTTTCGTGAGTTCTTAGATAATTTTGTCGTCTGCTACCTAGATGATATTTTGATCTATTCTAAGAATATAGAAGAATATGAAATACATGTTTGTCAAGTATTACAAAAACTTAGAGATGCGGGATTGTAAGCCAAGATGGAAAAGTGTGTATTTCACACTACTCAAGTTGATTTCTTAGGATACATCATTTCAAATGATGGTCTCATGATGGATCCTAAGAAAGTCGAAACAATCATGAATTGGAAGATTTTCAAAGACGGTAAGAGATGTTCAATGCTTTTTTTGGGATTTGTCAATTATTATCGGATCTTCATCAAAGACTTCTCTCGTATTGCGGCTCCACTTACACGTTTGACTTGTAAAGACAAACTCCAATGGAATCAAGAAGCGGAAGCAGCATTTGAAGCTTTGAAGATATTTTTTGTTTCTGCACCAATCCTCTATCGTGTAGATTTTTCCAAGGCATTTTTTATGGAAACAGACACATCAGACTTTGTCTTGGGTGCGATTTTGTCACAAATGGGAACAGATGACAAACTTCATCCAGTAGCTTTTCATTCAAGAAAATTCTCAGCAGCCGAGATCAATTATGAGATCCACGACAAAGAACTTTTTGCAATCGTGGATTCTTTTTAAGAATGGCATCATTATCTAGAAGGCACTTCGAGTCTAGTCATCGTGTATACGAAGTACAAGAACCTCGAGTATTTTATGTCGGCACGTGTATTTAAATCGTCGTCAAGCTCGTTGAAGCATGTCTTTGTCAAGATTCGAATTCATTATTTCTTATCGATCAGGAAAACAACAAGGTTTGTCTGATGCCCTTTCTAGACATTCTTATTTTGCACCAAAAGAAGGAGATGCAGCTTTTGAGCAACAAAGAACGGTTCTCTTGAAACCAGAGCAATTTTATCTTCGAGCAATAAAATCAACATTGACTGTTGATTCAACTTTTCTCAAGCAAATTCAGTCAAGTATGTCCTCAGATTTTCTTTTTCATGATATCAAGAACAATTATTCTAAGTCTCATGATGCTTCTAAATTTGAGTTCAAGAACGATCTATTATATTTCAAAGGACGTCTATATGTTCCAGAAGGAGAAGCATGTTTACGTGTTCTTCAAGCACGTCATGATTTTCCAGCGGCAGGACATTTTGGATACAACAAGACCTTGGAACTTATATCAAAAGATTTTTGGTGGCCTCAAATGTGGAAGGCAGTTAAAGACTTTGTACAATCATGTGATATCTGTTCAAGATCAAAGACTCCTCATCATCGACCTTTTGGGCTTTTTCAGCCATTACCTATTCCAAAACAACCATGGTCTTCTGTTTCTATGGATTTCATCACAGATCTTCCAAGCTCAAGATCTTATGATTTTATATTTGTGATAGTAGATTGATTCACCAAGATGGCACATTTTGTGCCATGCACAAAATCTATCACAGGTGAAGAAACAGCTAAGCTTTTCATTGATAATATCTATCGCTATCATGGATTACCTAAGGATATTATATCGGATAGGGGAACTCAATTTGTGTCAAGATTTTGGAGAACCCTTTTTAAGATCTTAAAAGTAGACATAAAGTTATCTTCAGCTTTTCATCGTCAAACTGATAGACAAACAGAGCGTGTGAACCAAGTCTTGGAGCAATATTTAAGGTGTACTATCAATTACCAATAAGATGATTGGATAGCTCTTCTGCCATTGGCAGAATTTGCTTATAATAATACGATACATTCTTCTATGCAACAAACACCTTTCTTTGCCAATTATGGTTATCACCCACAACTTGATGCTTTTGACTTTTCAAAAGTTGATAATCCAGTGGCAAAAGATTTGGCAAATCGTTTGTCAGAGCTACATGCAATAATGAAGGTGCAATTAAAAGAAGCTCAAGAACGACAAAAAACAAATGCAGATGCGTATCGCAAGGAACAACTACAATTCAATGTGGGGGACAAGGTATGGTTATTTCGTCGTAATATCAAGACTACTCATCCTTGTGATAAATTGGACTATCGTAGGCTTGGACCTTTTTTTATTTCTGAACAAATCAATCTAGTTGCATATCGATTACACCTATCGGAGTCCATGAAGATCCATCCTGTATTCCACGTGTTACTACTCGAGCCATACAAGATAGTGGACATACAAGGAAGAAGACAAATACCACCGCCTCCTGTACAAGTGGACAACAATGAAGAATTCGAGGTTGAAGAGATTTTAGATTCAAGGCGGCGCCGAAATCGATTGAAATATCTTGTGCATTGGCGTGGATACAATATTAGTGAACGCACATGGGAGCCATCAAAGAATCTAACAAATGCATCAATAAAAGTTAATGTATTTCATTGACGACATCCATCAAAATCAAGATAAATACTCAAGAAAATCTTTGTTATAAAGCAAAGCAGGTTCTATAGAGGTTTCATGCTATCTTGTATCATTGTTTGTGCTAAAGAGATGGACTATCAACAACCAGCGAATTCAGCTCAAGAGCCATCATTTGCTGATTTACCGGACGAGATATTACGACTATCACAACCTTCAAGACGACGGAATAGAGATGAAGACCCTTAAGAACGACATGTCCTTCCTCGGATTGATGGAAAAATACAACGTGTTTGATATCACGACCTTGGAAGAGACTCTCAATGTTTGGTAATACTTTTAGAGGTAGGAACTACTCTTGATGGTGTTCCTAATGTTTTCTTTGAAGGAAGTTATGAAGGCCTCAACAATGATCAAATAACAAGGTGGTCCTCTCGCCCTGGTATGGGACATTATCGATGGCTGAAAGGACCTATCAACTACCTTCGAAGGGAACAAAGATCTGAGTATGTGGCAAGCACAATTCAACGTATTTTAAACTTTCTCAACATGTAATCACCGCTCCTCGTGGAACTCGTTACTAGAAGGGGGGGTAATGTCACGGACATAAGATTTATTCCAATAAATTATCTAAATAATAATAGACCAATAGAAATGAGTAAAATAAATTGATTGGATAATATCTGATAGAAAAGCTTCCTAGAAGCTTCATAGATGCGAAATCACCTTTATACATGTCTATAGGTGATTGATAGGTTAGAAACTTGGTCAATAAGGTAGCCACATGGTGCACATGTTGGTAGCTTGTAGAACAAGCTAGCCATGTATCACACATTTTGGTAGCATGTGGAATAAGCCAAGTATGTGGCGCACATGTGAGAAACTTGTCGTGCAAGTTTGACACGTGTCTTGCAAATTAAACACGTGTATGAGGTCTTATAGAATATTGCCACGTAGCTCTTAATTAGATAGTATTTATAGAGGCAAGAGTGAAGCCCTCTTCACTCTTGTCAATTCCTTTCTTGATCTTAATCTAGTTTCAAGAATCCTCGTGTTTCTAGTCTTTGGCAATAGCCATTCCAATTTTTTTTTGAATATACATACTTTCTTATTTTATTTTGTGACTTTACTTTGACACAGTTTTCATTAGATTATACATCTTTTTCTAGTTCATGTCCTTGACACCAGGTGGATCAAAAATTATATTCGGATGATGACTTGAAGATGGCAATAAAAAGCAAATTCTTGGATGGGATGTTTATACAATAGAGGTTATATCTGAAAGTTATCAATGCCACCTTAAGGATCATGTTGACCCGGTAACCGACAAACAAAAGATGGAATATGTTGCTTCTCTACTTTGACAAATTTTAGATTTCTAGCATATGTGATTTGATCATCAAATCACTTCAGCTCCTTGTCAAACTCGTCGCTAGAAGGGGAGGTGATGTCATAAATATATTTTAAGTCACCATATTCTAAAACCTTTTGTCACGGACATTGAATACAAAGAGGAAATCTAAACAAGAATTTCAAAGAGAACTGGCAAGAACTAGATTGATCAGATGAATACAAGAGCAACACCAGAGAGGTGAGCTAGAGCTCCAAGAGATGTGTTGTCGAGACTGAAGAACTCTTCAGCCTCGACTCTTATATATATTTCTAAATAAGAAGCTTCTTGAGCGACTTCCAACAATTTAAGAAGCTTCTCAAGCAGCTTCCATGAATTAGGAAGCTTCTCAAGCAACTTCTACTAGTTAAGAAGCTTCTCAAGCAACTTCTACTAACTAAGAAGCTTCTTAAGAAACTTCTACTAACTGCTAATGGAAACTTCTAGAAGGTTCCAGAGACTTGCTTCTAGAATGTTCTAATTTCTAAAAAGTTCTAAGACTATGTCCCTAACATCACCCCTTCCTTTAGCTTTGAGGTCTCCGAGAAGCAATGTTGTTGTCAGTTAATACCAACGCAAAAAAATGAAGATCTGTCGCATAACATCTGCTATGAATTCCAATTGTCTTTCACGAGGCAAGTGGTTCATTGGTCCTTGAAGCCAACGGTAGTCGCCCATGCCCTCAACTTCCGACCAAGCATGAACTTCCGTGTCCTCATTGTAGAACTGTCTTGCAAACATACCTTCTTGCTCACCATTGTAAGCAGGCTCAACTTCAAATACAATCACCAGTGATTAGTTACTTGGTATCCTCCGTCGTCGTCGTGGTGCAGGTGGTTCTTCATCTCGAGGTCGCCTTCATGAGCTAGTAGGTTGAGATGATATGATTGGCATGGTATCTATCTCTTGGCTATCCATGTCAAAAGATCAAACTATGGCTATCAGAAAAGATCTATTCTATCTTGGAAAAAATAACCACATCAACTATGAATTTTGGTAGTGTTTTTCCCTCCTTTTATGTTACTAGATGAGCAAGCTTCAGAAAGAAGTTATCCTCGAACCGGCTTAGGTTTCTGAGGATATTGTTGATGAAACTCTTGTACCTTTTGCGGCGCATTGGCGAGATTTTTGGCCGGCTCCCATGTTTGCTCATTGATATCGTAGCCTCTCCAATGTACAAAATACTCCAATTTTCTCCATTTACGCCACGAATCTAGCACCTTTTCTACCTCGTATTCCTCGTGGTTCTCGATTTTGATATTAGGTGGCAAACTTTGCACTCTTCCAGGAAAAGACGATTCTCGATAAATCTCCAACAAAGAAATATGAAAGACTGGATGTACCTTCATAGCAGCTGGTAACTCCAGACAGTACGCCATTGGATTGATTTGCTTCAAGATGACAAATGGTCCCAACCTCCGGTAGTCCAACTTATCACACGGCCGCTTGGTCTTGATATTCCGTCGAAGTAGCCATACCTTATCTCTAGTTTTGAAAATAGGTGCTTGATTTCAAAGTTTATCTGCGGATGTCTTATAAGACTCTTGAGCAGACTGCAATTGCATCTTTAACATAGTTTGAAGCTCTGATAGCTACTTCACAAATCTTTCAGGTGCTGGATTGTTATTCATTGATAGGCTTAACAAATCAAGCTTCGGATGGTACCCTTAGTTAGAAAAGAATGGTGTTTGTTGAGTTGACGCGTGCAAGGTGTTGTTATATGCAAACTCGGCTAACGATAGATATGCAGCCCAATCATCTTGCTGATAGTTGATGTTGCATCTTAGATACTGTTCCAAAACTTGATTCACCCGTTCCGTTTGGCCGTCAGTTTGAAGATGGAAAGTTGAAGAAAGTTTGATATCCACCTTCAATATTTCAAAAAGAGATCTCCAAAACTTTGATACAAATTGAGTTCCTCGATCCGACACAATATCATCTAGTAGACCATGATATCGATACACATTATCAAGAAAGAGCCTTGCTGTATCTTCATTTGACGATGTCTTCTTGCAAGGGACAAAGTGCGCCATCTTTGTAAGACGATCTACCACAACAAAAATGCTATCGAAAGAATTCGATGGTAGTAGGTCTGTAATAAAGTCCATGGAAATCGAAGACCATAATCGCCGTGGAATTGGCAATGGCTGTAAAAGTCCGTAAGGGCGATGCCGAGGATTTTTAGATCTTGAACAGATGTCGCAAGTGAGGACAAAATCTTTCACATCCTTCCACATTTGGGGCCACCAAAAATCTCGAGAAATAAATTCCAAGGTCTTGTTGAATCCAAAATGTCCCGCAGCTGGATGATCGTGATGAGATGAAAGAACTCGGAGCCGTATTGGTCCTTTCGGAATATTCAACTGCTCCTCAAAGTATAAAAGATCTCCCTCCACTTTGAACTTGTCATTATTGGCACGTTGCTTGATATCAACTACTATTGAATCTTCAATGGTTGCGGTACGTACCTGATTGAGGAAGTCAACATCGATTGGTACAATGGCAGCGTGAAGCCGGAATTATTCTGGCTTCAATAGCGTCGTACACTGTTGGTCGAATGCTGCCTCTCTAGCCTTTGGTGCAAGATACGATCTCCTTGATAATATGTCAGATAATCCTTGTTGCTTTCCAGGTCGATAAGTGATAACAAAGTCGAATCTGGATAGCAACATATTCCACCGAGCTTGATGCTGATTCAAAATTCGAGCCGACATGAAATATTCCAAATTCTTGTGATCCGTGTATATGGTTACCGGATGTGCCACTCCTTCGAGAAAGTGACGCCATTCTTGGAAAGAATCCACTATAGCAAGAAGCTCCTTATCGTGGATCTCATAGTTGATCTCAGCAGCAAAGAACTTTCGAGAATAGAATGCAACTGAATGGAGCTTTTCATCAGCACCCATCTGTGAAAGTACGGCTCTCAAAGCAAAATCCGAAGCATCGATTTCCAAATAAAAGGCCTTTGTAAAATCCGGGTGGACCAAGATCGGAGCCGTTGTAAACGCCATCTTAAGATCTTGAAATGCTTTCTCTGCTAGGAGTCCCCATTCGAGCTTGTCCTTATACGTCAATCGAGTGAGTAGAGCAGCAACTTGGAAATAATTCTTAATAAAAATCCGATAGAAGTTAGCAAAATCAAGAAAACATTGTACGTCTCTAACCGTCTTCGGAACCTCCCATGACATGATTGCTTCTACTTTCTTGGGATCCATTTTTAAGCCTTCTGTAGTCACGATGAATTCCAAAAACTCCATCTCAGTTTGGTGAAATAAGCACTTCTCCAACTTGGTGTAGAGTCCTCGCTCACGTAATTTTTCAAGGACGAGACAAACATGCTTTTCATGCTCTTTTTTATTCTTAGAAAATATTAGAATATCATTCAGATAGATGACAACAAAATCGTCAAGATGCTCCCGGAAGATGTCATTCATCATGTGTTGAAAAACTGCCGGAGCATTGGTAAGACCAAAAGGTATGACATTATACTCGAAATGGCCATACCTTGTACAGAAAGCTGTCTTTCATTCGTCTCCTTTTTTAATTCGTACAAGGTTGTAGGCTCCTCTTAGATCGATTTTTGTAAAGATCCTTGCCCGTCCAAGTTGTTCAAGAAGACCAGATATCAAGGATAACGGGTAACGATTCTTCTTTGTTACCTTGTTGAGACCTCGATAGTCCACGCACATCCGTAGCGAGCCATCCTTTTTTTTTACAAATAAGATTGGTGCTCCAGCTGGTGACTTCGAATGGCGAATGAAGTTCTTGGCTAGATTCTCATCAATGTACTTCCGCAATTCTGCCAACTCCGTCTGTGACAAATTGTAGATTGGGCCAAAAGGGGGTTGTGCTCCTTCTTACAAGTCTATGGCACAATCATATGGTCGGTGCTCCGGTAGCATATCAGCATTCTTCTTTTGAAACACATCTTGAAAATCTTTTTATTGCTCCGCTATACTTACTGTCGAAATCTTCTCTTCACTGGTTGGAGTTGCATAAATGACAAATGGTGTACCTTCCTTGGACGATCTTATAAATGTTCTTGCTCCAATAAATAAAGGTTTTTTGATTCGAGGTCTTCTAATTGGTTTACTCTCGGAACGTTCTATTGGAAATGTTATCTTTCGTAACCTCCAATCTATATATGGATTATACTTTTCCAACCAAGAAAGACCAAGAATAATAGGACTTAATGGAGTCTTTATAATATTGAAGATAATATAACTACTATGGTCCATAAATGCTATTTCTATAGGTTTTGATTCATGAGTGACACTACCAGACAGTAAAGGTCGTCCATCTATGACTTCTACGTAAACAGGTTTAGGTTTCCGTATTAGAGGGATCTTATGATGTTTAGCATATTCTTCATCTAAAAAACAAGCGGATGCTCCTAAATCTAATAATGCTAAGGTTTTAAGCTTCTGAGGACCAAAAAACAAAGGGATTGTAAAACAAAGGACAGGTTGGGCAGAGAGAGAGGAACCTAATTGTTGTTGCGATTTTTGACTGTCCAGCTGCACGGTTCCTATTGTGGCTGGGCATTTTTGTTTTCCTGAAAAAATGTGCCTCTGGTCTTGACAATGCATTGATTCTGCTTCTTGGGGCAATTTCCAACCTTGTGGCCTTCTTCACCGTAATATAAGCATAGTCCTTCCTCCATGCATTGCTTCTTCTCTTCTGGAGTGAGGGATTTGACACGTACCGCATCAATTTGCATGTCGTCCGTCTCGGAATGTGAATTCAAACTGCTTGTTGACATGGTTGAGGCGTGACGAGTCACATGTTGTCTTGAGCGTTGGTCTTGGTGACGCTGAAATAGGCGGTTGTTACACTTCACAGCTTGGCTAATGGCTTCGTTGAGCGTTCGTGGATCAGGAAGAGATAATAGCAAATCCTTCACATCATCCCTTAAATCCCAATAAAATTGACTCGTCAATACTTCTTCATCCCAGTTGATGTCACATACTAATTGTTTGAAGTCTGATGCATAAACTGATGTAGAGCGTGTCCCTTGTCGTAGTGATCAAATCTTTGTTGTTGCCCATCGAGCCTTGTCACGCTCGCCAAATGCTTCCGCAAACTCTTTCAAAAAAGTTTCGAAGTTGTTCAAAATTGATGATCCCTTCTCGAATAAAGGAGCAAACCATGATAGAGCCTGCTCCGTAAGTAGGGTTCCAACTAGTCCAACACGTGACTCCTCCGTTGGATAGCGTTCGGGTTGTAAAATTGTTATTAACCTGATTTGATTGACAAAACCTTGAAACTTGGAGCGTGTACCATCAAGCTTATCTGGAAGGCTAACTCGAGGCTCTTTTCGTTGTAGAACTAGTGGTTCTTGTCGAATTACAAACAAGTTGTTTCTTCTGGTACACAAACTTGAGGTTGATGAATTCTAGATTCTGTTATTTCAGATACTCCATCATTATGAAGTCTTGCAAATGCTCCTTCAATCTCCGCAGTTCTTTGCGATAACATAGCAAGGACATTTATAATGGTGTCCAACTTGGACTCTGAACTTTCAGTCATACTAATCCCTTGACTTCCAGCCATTCTAAAAGAGAGAAATAATTGATTCTACGAAGAAGAAAATATTGGTTTAAAGGAAGGTACTCCGCAACCTCTAAAACGTCTAAAATCTTTCAAGAAGAGAGGTAATCCACTCTCTCTAGGAAGAATAAGACTCCAATATTGTAATGGGAGAGATATCAGTTTAGAGGAGGGTAATCCGCAACCTCTAAAATACTAGTATACCTTCAAGAAGAGGGATAATCCACACTCTAATAAGAAAGATTAGCTCTAATATCTGAGATGAGAGAAGTCTCGACAAACTGGCATACTGACGAAATCTAAGCAAAATTTCAAAAAAGGCCTAGATTGATCGGATAGTACAAAAAGCAGAGAGGTGTAGAACTCCGAGATGTGTGTGAAGAACTCTTGCCTCGACTCCTATATATACTTCTAAATAAGAAACTTCTTGAGCGACTTCCAACAACTTAGGAAGCTTCTCAAACAGCTTTCATGAATTAGGAAGCTTCTCAAGCAACTTCTACTAGCTAAGAAGCTTCTCAAGCAACTTCTACTAACTAGGAAGCTTCTCAAGAAACTTCCACTAACTGCTAATGGAAACTTCTAGAAGGTTCCAGAGACTTGCTTCTAGAATGTTCTAATTTCTAGAAAGTTCTAAGACTATGTCCCTAACACCTTTCAAAGTCTTTTAAAATCTCCCATAATATTTCAAAATCTTTTAGAATCTTTTAAAATCTTCTTTAATCTTCTAGAATCTTCTATAGTCTTCTCAAACCTTCTAGAACCCTCTTCAATCTTCTAGAATCTCCCGTAGCCTTCTAAAATCTTTCGTAGCCTTCTAGATTCTTTTAAGAATCTTTTTTAGTCTTCTTGAATTTACCTTAGTCTTCTTGAATCTTCTAAAATACTCTTAGAAGGTTCAATAGGACATAGGCCTTATAGTATAAATAAGAGATAAGATCGAGGTGCACTTGAGTCTTGCCAATACAAGTCTTAGAGCAATCCAAAATGTTGTATTGTTTTTCAATATCAATCTAGTCTCTTGTTCTTGTCAATGATCTAGTTCTTTGTTCTTATCCATCTAATTTTTTGTTCTTGAAATTATTCTAATTCTTTGATCTTTTTCTTATTTTTTTACTAACCTACTATCTTGCATCCCTAACACATTCATTAATACTTCTGTAATTATTTTAGTCCAATTTTTTTTAAATATAATGACTTGAAGCCTCTATTATTATTTCACTTTGATGCTCTAAATACACCTATTGATTATGACTTCTCCCCTCATTTGTTGATTGCTTACAAAATTTATTAAATTCTTCTCCATCTTTAGAAATTTTTACATCAATAGTATGATTTAATCCTATTTTATTTGTTAGTTATATCTTTTATTTAATACTATTAATAATATTATTATGAAATTCCTTTGCAACCTTTAGAATCTCTTTCAAAGTGAATTCAATCTTAGCATTGAATACACATTCTTCAAGCATCATTTTTAAATTTATTACTATTTCAATATCAAAAAATAATTTATAAGCTATTGATGTACCTTTTTTTTTGTCTCTTTTTTTTTTTCCTTCAAAATTGTTAAAAGCATCTCCTATAGATAATTCTTATAAAACCATCTTATGAATCTTATCTCCTCAAATTTGCCTCTTAGAAGAATTTTCTTGTCTTATATCATTAAAAATTCCTCCTCCTTTTTTTCTTCCATCAAAGCTTCATGTTGACTTATAGCAATGTATGCATGGACTGAAAGAGCCTCTACAAGATCTTTTCAACCTATAGTATCACAAATTGTAGCAACAATTCTTAATAATATTTTCTGTGGAATCTTTTTTTTTTTTGTATTGTATTGTAAAAATGGTAGAAGACCAAAATTTATTTGTTTTTATATTTTCATTGAAGTCATCATCTACCATGGTACCATAACTTGAAACTTCTTATTTTGCAAGCAATCCCATGTCATCTTCAAGATCCCTCCACTTTGTTGTCAATCCTTCATCTTCTTCTTTGTCTTCAAGAAGAACCTCCAATTTTTCTTGTAATTTTCTATCAGCAGCTCGAAGAAATAATTCAACCTTATTTAATTCTAATATTAATTTTTCTACCTTTGACAATGAAGAATATTATCTCTCAAACTTTCTTAATAGATCCATAGCTTGTAAATTCTTATTAGGTTGCTTAATTTATTTTAAGAATAATTTTTTAATAATCCAATTAGTGTGTTTTAAGAAGTATTCATCTTTTAATGCATATAATAATATCTCCTATGAACTTTCAAAATGCTCCATAATTGACCTTACATATTCTTTTATCTCCAATATTATAGTAAGTTCAAATAACTCAATCATTTTTTTTTTAGAAACATGATTCAATTCCATTTTTCACACATAACATCTCAAATATTTTAAAATATCTTTTCCATCAAAGTAATCAACTTTATTAACCATTACATACAATGTTTTGGTTGCCAAAGCCTCCTTGCAATTATTTCATTGTTGTTATTGCATAGATAATGTGAATGCTTGAAACATACTTGCAATGTTTGGATCCATGTATATACCTTATTTTTCAATAGAAAATCTATTAGAAGCATTACTTGAGTAACTTCTCAAAGCTTCCATTGAAGTTCTAACTTCAATCTTCTTGTCTTTTTTTTTTTCATCAAATCTAAATAAGAATGAACAAAATCCAATATATTCACCACTTATGTCATATTATGTGTTACATTGTTTGAGAATGCATCAAGCACTTAGCTGTAGAAGGTAAAATATATATTCCAACTAACAAAGAATCTAACAATTCTAATAAAATCCTAAATAAATTCCAATTGAATTCTTAATTAAATCTTTTAAAATATATAAAGAAATCTTAAAGAAATTCTAATAAAATTATAAAAAAATCTTTAAAAAAATTCAAATTTTTTTTAAAGAAATGCAAAAAAAATTCCTTCAAAAATCCTAAAGAAATCATTAAAAAAACCTTTAAAAAATCCTAATCAAATCTTAGCCAATTCTAAAGAAATCCTAAATATATTATAATTAAATATTAATCAAATCATAAGTAAATTCTAATAAAATATTAAATAAATCTTATTCAAATTTTACTTAAATTCCAATAAAGTTATAATCATATCTTAGTCAAATCCTAATAAAATCCTAATACCTTAAGTCAACTATAATCAAACCTTAAATAAATCTTATCAAAATCTTAATCAAATCCAATAGTAAATTTAAAACCTCAATAGTTACTAAATTAACTATCAATCTTTATTCAAAATTTTTACACTTTTTAATCTACTAATTAAAAAAAATCATAAAAAATTTAAAAGAATTTGAACTTGTAGATTGAAAGAAAAAGCTCATAAGTCTCTCACGTGTCAATCGTTCTCCTTCTCCAACCTTGATATCAATCTTCTAGCATCAATAGCTCCTTTTTGTACTATTCATATATTCTAAATTTTCACAAAAATGCTAAAAACTAAGTTAACTACCAACTTAAAAAAGAGCCATTCCAATCTAACTAGCAGATTGTTCAAAATCACAAAAATCCTTACTAACCCTCAAAATCCAATTTCTAAGATCCTAGCTCACTTAAATTCTAATAACCATCAATCTAACTATTGGATTAAGCTAAAATTTATAATAGATATTCAAAAAAATTATATTTAATAATCAAAAAATATTTATTAAAGTTCTACTATAAAATTCATAATATATTCTAAAATGTGAATCCACTTTATTTTTTAATAACCAGAGTCATCCAAATAAAACCTTAACTTTGTATAGCTCTCACAAAGTTATTACAAACTCAAAATCCTTGAAACCAATGCTTAAAGAAATCCTATCAAATTTTCTTTCCAACCCCATTCTTTGATCAACTAAAAAACTTCCTAGTTGTCATAGGCACATGGTTTTGTGTCTTAAGATCTAGGTTTGACCTTGATTCACAACCAGCTTTCCTCAAGTATCAATCCAAGGTTTTCTTAGATAATTTTTATTAAAAACTATCTTTTATTTTTATCCTAAGATACCCATAGTAGTATTTTTGCTAATCTACCTTGTTTTGTCTTATTTATGGCCCTATAAAGTAAATAGAAGCCTTTTTTATAATAAAGCAGCATTAACATTAAATATTTTTACTATCTTTTTATTTGTTTTATCTATATTTTTTTAAAGTAATTATATTACTTAGTCTTCAATTAAGCTTCTCTATCATATATGTCTTCTTTTGCTCTTTTATCTTGTAGCCTTGTTACAACACGATAGCAACAAGTGTCTACTTTTTAATCTTAGAGTCCAAATTTGACCATGTGACATAAATAGTTCTTTCTAAATATCATTCTATTATTTTTTATGATAATTTTTATAAAATAATATTCTTAATTTTAGCTTAAATGTATTTGAAATGATTTTATATCTATTCTATTATGTCTTGTTCCATTTATGATTTTACAAAATAAGAAAACATCTTTTTTTATGAAAAGAGTAATATGAAATATTAAAACATTTTATTATCTTTTTCTTTTTTTATCCATAATTTTTAAATAAAATTTCCACTAATCTTTCAATTTTAGCTTTTATATATATATATATATATATATTGGTTTTTATATATCCTTTCATATTATAGTCATATTATAATATAATAGTGGAAAGGATTATTTATAACATAGGATCAAAATTAGACCTTAAGATATAAAAATGGGCATCTATAATAAAAATTAAGGAATTTTTACATTATCTTCTAATTTATAAGTTGAATCTTTATCAAATTTTATAAACTCATTCAAAATTAACATATCCAATAGCATGAAAAATTTAAACCTAATCCAATCAGTACAATTAAAAGTTACGGCTTGTTGAAGTTGCAACTTAAAATTTAGGATTTGCTGAGGATTTTTATGATTTGATTAGGATTTTTTTAGAATTAAGTATAAATTATTAAAAATTAAATTAAATTTTACACTAATCTTTATTATTTTTCAAACTTTATTGCTACAAAATCCTAAGTTTAATTGTCTTGGTATATATTCTTAGTAAGTCATAATTCTAAAAGGTCTATATATCTAAAATGCTCTTGAAACTAACTCTCTAATTATTCCATCTAAATTCCAAATGAAACCTTTGTTTGTTATAGATTCTTTTTATTGTGTCTTAAAGTCAAATTTTGACCTTGTCTTATAAATAATCTTTTTGCCAAGTAATCTTAAGAACTTAAAAAAATTTGATTTTAAAATAAACTTTTTTTTATTTTAAATAAATATATATTCTAAAAGTTCAAATAAGATTATTTTTCTTTTAAAACAACATAATTGTTCAAAAACTTAACATTTGAGATACAATAATATTTTAAAACTTATTTCAAGAGATTTTTGGTGGTTTCAAATGTAAAAAATTATTAAAGAATTTATACAATCTTATGATATTTTTTCTCAAGTAAAAATTACATATCATCAATTATTTCTTAAGAAAATTAACCTTTGTCTACTTATAAAAAAATATTATTATTAATTTCAATAGATTTTATTAAATATCTTTCAATCTCAAATTTGTTATTATAATGCTATATTTTTTAATAAAAATAGAAAATTCTATATTTTGTAAAAAGTTTATTATTATTAAAAGAATAAATAATTTTTAAAATAATATCTAGTAATATTATAGACTTCTTGATAGTATAATATTTAATCAACTATTTCAATTTATATATAGGTTTTAAAAGAAATTCTTTTAAATATTAAAAATAGATATTAAATATATTTTATATAATTACTTTTAAATCAATATATAATATATATATATATATATATATATATATATTAAATATTAGAGTAATATTTGAAATATACCATTGATTATTATTAAGACAATTAGATAACTTTCTTGTAATTAAAAAAATCTTTATATAATAAAATAACATATTCTTCTGTTCAATAAATATTATTTTTTCTAATTTTTTTTTTAATCCATAATTTAAAACTTTGAAATTTTTAAAATTTAATAATTTATAACAAAAAAATTAATAAGTAGAATATCAAAATTTTACAAAAATCTATAAATATAACTAAAAGAATCTCAAAAATAGTAAAATAATAATGAATATATCTTTATTGTTTAGTTATTGTTGTTTAATAAAAAAAATGGATGAAAAGCCTAAAGTCAGTTTATTTAATAATGTAACTATATTTTTTCTTCACAATGTAAAAGCATTTTCTTAAAATGGTAGTACAACAATTTTTTATTAAATTCAAATATCAGAAATAAAAGAAAGATTTAAATTGTTTTTTTAACATCAAGACTAAATAATAGAATTAGCTTAGAATTAAGTTATTTAACAAAACTGAGACTTGCAACATCTTCTTCTTTTTTTTGTTTAAAAATAAAACAAAAATTCTTCTTTATTTTTAGGATATAAAAATTATATAAGCTATGTACTAATACTTTTTGTATTCTTCTAAAATCCAGATAATAATTAAAAATTATTATCTTTTGACATCCACACTAATTTTATTATTCTTCTTTTCTTTTCTTTTTAATTCAATTTTGCATAATTTCACGAGATATTCTTGTAGTCAATGTAATTGTAGCAATTATTTTTATTATCACCATGTGTAAGTGTGTATTTATTTGTACATTCATACATACATACATACATACATACATATCAATCATCATCAACAAAACAATTGAAATTCTTGTAATATTTAAGGGTCTATTTATCATAATCACATATAGATTCTAAACCTTAATTATGTTCAACTGTTTGGAAGTACAATTGAAAGTTGTAAAATTAGTTGAATAAATACAAGAAGTTGTGTTTTATTTTGGCACAGCTGTTCAGATGATTCTGAATGAAAAAGGAAAAATTAAAATTAAAAAAAAGAAATTTGACATGAAAAGCATTTTTTTGTAAAGCAAATGTATCAATGACTTGTTCAGTTTGAATTTTATTCTTAGTAAGTAGATATTTATGTGGAAGCTAATAAATTATGTCACTAAATTGGATGAATTTATTAGTAATTTATATTCTATATTTTTTCTCAAGAAAATTATCTATTTTTTAACATGTGCACACCTTTCATATTTAGAATATGTTAAAGAAATTTCAAATTCAAATTTTGTATATCAATGCAAATACATGTTTCTGTCAATTATTAATCATGCATAAATGTTGTCACAAAGATGCAAGTATGCTTTGATATACATAATCTACATGTTTGTTTTGTATTTTATTTATTTGCATGTTCAAAATTTTATCTAATCAAATAAATAATGAACCAATAGTCAAAACTCAAGAATAATACAATTAGTGTGTTTTAACTTCTTCTTCTTTTTTGTATTCATTAGCAGATGCATTTTGAATGATTGCCTGTAATTACATCATGATTGTTTTTATTGAATTCAAAAATAGAAAGCTTGTTTGAAAAATCACAATTTTTATTTTTATTTTATTTTATTTTATTTTTTATTATATGTGTGTGTATGCATATCACATACCAAGTTCATATAGAAAAAATATCAGGTGTTTGTATAGTCAATACTGCATTGTCTTTCCCTTGACTGAGGCCCCATTCATCACCAAGGAAAAATACAAATGTTGTATTTCCATGGACACAGCAGAACTCCATATCCCCCCTCCTCCTCTTGCACTCTCTCTCTCTCTCTCTCACACACACACACACACACACACAGGTGTGGCCTTAGGTGTCAATTCATGACTTAAGACCGTGGGACAGGAATGCCAAGGGCAAGGCATTAAGCGAAGGCAGCCCTATTTAACTCCAAAGGGAAGGAGGGCCATCACCATTCCCAAGAAGGATTCTTGGTCAAACCATAAGATGGTCATGGGCGGCCCCATTGTACAACATCCCCTTCTGCTGCCCCCCTGCTTTTCTTTTCCTCTGCGATGGCACTTATGCACCCTTTTCATTCCCATGTGTGAGCCTCTGCCCAGCCAATCCCCCCTCCACTATGACCTCCCCAGCCAAGTGTGTAAGAAAAGTCCTTTTGGTAGAATGTGGGAGTCTATCTGCCCATCTCTTGGAACATTCATTCATCCATCCATCCACTCCTCCCTCTCCCTTGCCCCCCTCCCTGACTGGGTACAGTGGAGAAGCAGTGTCAGGTGCTGTTGAAGAGGAAGAGGAAGAACAAGAAGAAGAAGATCTAGGAATGTATGATTTGCTCATTCCTCAAGACTGGCCTGACTTGTTGTTAACTCACATTCTTCTGCACCCCCCTCAGAGCCTTGATAGCTGTGCCAATTCCAACCTGGAGGAGCCAAGACCCACTTCTTCACCTTTGACCTCCACATCAGCTGTTCTGTGCTTGCTTCTTCTCCTTTCTTTTCTCCTATTATAGCCAAACATTCACTCCATAGTAGATGACTGCTGTTGATGAATAGACACAATGCATACATTCAGGTGAATGCAAAAGTTGCATGGCTCTAAAGAAACATAGAATGATTTGGTAGATATGTAGCTATATTGTGGTTATATAGCTACATACTCCACTTTCTCTCACACACATGTACACACACACACATGTGCAAATACACACAAGAAATGTGTGACCCTCATTTGGGGTGAAACTGTAGGACCACACAAAACTTCATCTATCCTTGAACATTGTGCTGAAGTAATGGAATTGTCCATAGAAGCTCTCTATTGCAACTACATCAATCATAAGTATGCTATGATCACTTATCATCAGCTCTCACACTGGATACAAGGGGCACCAAAAGCAACAGAAATTAATGCAAGTGGTTTGAATTTCACTCTCCAAGTGCTTCAAGCTCATTACCAGTAGGATTCCCACCAGTTCTCCTGTTGTTTGTTTCCCTGGTGGGCACATTGTGTGCAAAGATGCACATTTAGGGTTTGAGCAGATTTAGGGCAGTTTAGGGTCACAGAACTGTGTCTAGCCATGCAAGACAAGATCCTTAAAGAAACATGGTGTAGGGGTCCATCTGTGAGGGCATGTAAACAGGAGGCATGCCAGAGTTGCCACAAAGGGCAGCACACCACAGCACTTATGAGTTATGGTCCCAACTTCCTTATCCCACTCTGTGTTCAAGCATGGGAGCCATTACAAAATAGCACTTATAGCAATCCCAATCCCCAAGACTCCTTCAATGCTGCCCACCACCACAGCTTAATGCAAAATATTCATGTGTTTGGGACCTTCATTCAAAGTCCCCAAAAAACCTTACCCTCCTGTTTCAAAAATTTCATCCTCAATTTGAAGAAACATCCCCGATGAAAAGCTTGAGCAATCTTCTTCATTTTGTCCATGTGTGAGCAACTAATGAGCATCCTCCAAGGCCCCATAGATTCCAGATGGAGGAGTAAAAGTGGAATATGATGGTCATGGTAAATATCCATATGGAGAAGAAGAAAAAAAAATTAAAAACAATAGTTCAATAATAGGGTATTTTGCAAGCACATGTATAATGTCAATGAGTGCAATGCTTATTTTGCCTTTACTCAACAAACATGCAAGGAGACAATAGTTTGATCAACCAATGGTTTTTGGACAAAGTTGGTAGTTGTATTGGTTTTCCTTTAAAGCAATTTCCTCATATCATGAAAAGCCAGTCAGACGTGCCACTGACACACATCATATGATAACCCCTTTTATTTGCCTTTTCTTTGGCCTTTTGTTTGCCCTTTCCCTGTGTGTGAGTGAGAAAAAGCAGAAGTTGGTGAACTGAATTTAGACAACATGCACTACTCTGACATTTTAGGAATGTGATAATTTTTATATTTTGTTTTTCTCATGGACTTGGAAGGAAGGTCAGCTTCAAAATGGACAAAGATGGGAAACTTCCCTCCAACAACTAGGATTTGGTTGACTACATAAAACAAACAAGACATTAGTTGGATTTGTTTTTTATGGAAATACTTGCTTGTTCATTGATTCCCAAACAAGCATTAATATATTATAATCCTTTTGTTATGTTTTTTTTAAACTCTTCCAGTAGCTTTAAAGGACATGGTTAGTCAACTCTGTTAAATTTACTCACAGTATAAATTGGATGACCAAATTTTATACATGTATATATGGGTAAAGCTCCTTGATTTTCAAAGTATGTGGTGGAATAGTCAAGTGACCTCTTCACATCATTTGTTACAAACTTATTCTCATAATAAATGTTTAAATTTTCTACACAATTTTTTAATTTATTTATGAATACACATGTTTCTAGGCTTAAAAATAACTATGTGAATGATTATCATGTTAAAGTAGTGATTTTAGTCAAGGATATTAACTAAGATTTGTCACAACAGCACCAAGTAATGTTCATGAAGAAATATGTTAGTTTAGTAGTAGTTATGTGGTCAAAAAAGCTTTCATGTACTTAGAGTGGTAAAATCATCCTGTTATCAATTCTAAAAACAAGAACTACTGTTTTATCAATTCTAAAAACAAGAACTACTGTTTTATCAATTGTACACTTGCATTCAATAGTATTTGTTTTGTTTTTTAAAATTTGAAACCACCTTTCAATCTGAATGATCACTTTTTGGACCAATTTAAAAGAACTTTTTACCTTCCAGTTATGACATGCAATTTTGTTATCATTAATAATCATATTCAAATATATCAATAAATTTCTTAACTAAATCTCATAGCTTCAAAAGTATTAAAATGTTGCCCTTTAAAGAAGAACTACACATGTATGTATGCCTGTATATATATTTTTATTCAAAGTCTCTTCATTGCATCTAATTTATTTAGCACTATGATAAGATACTATTAAGATCAATTGGTTTTTTTAATCTGTAATAAAAATGTAATTATATTCAGGAGTCTTAATATCTAGAGGTCCAATCTGAAAGGCCATGGTCTAAAAGTTTTATGAAAGTTTCCTACTCAGTAAAAAAAAAAGTTGCCTTTTTGAATTGATCTATAAATATAATGCAATATGACTGGAGGCTATAGAATAGACCACATTATTTTAAGAAAATAACATGAGTTTATTTTGACAAGTGTAACAAATACTATATATATATATATATATATATAAGCACTTTTTTTACTTAATTTATAATTTTTTTGTAAAAATTACATCTTGATTCAAATATTAGG
Organism: Physcomitrellopsis africana; assembly: GCA_036785485.1. Classification (NCBI taxonomy): domain Eukaryota; kingdom Viridiplantae; phylum Streptophyta; class Bryopsida; order Funariales; family Funariaceae; genus Physcomitrellopsis; species Physcomitrellopsis africana. Next base: position 710,709 of record JAWRVF010000037.1, on the reverse strand, counting down.
AAACAATATTATTCATGTTATGCAGGAAAATAAAAAAGCATCCCACCTCATCTTTTCTTCTTATAGTTTTCAAGTATAAAACCAAACAAAAAAATCATCCCAATTTGAACCAATCACAAGCTTTAAAAGTTGCATCTTCTTTCCTTGTCTCCTGACTATAGTGATTCAACCATGAGAAGTTTGCAAGGTCAACATTCCTTATCTTGAAGTAGCCCTTGAATCTTGCACAAATGAGCTACCAACAATTTGAACCAGAAAAGTACTTCAAATTTATCTGAAATTTGTTCATAAATTTGTTCTCAAAATTCAAAAGCAGAATTCAGACATACCCATTCAACCATACATGTTTTAATAGCCTCACTTTACAGTCCAATTTATCTTTAACCCCATAACAAGTAAATTGTGTTTGACATCAACATTAAACAATAAATCAACTCAAACTCAATCTACATTGAAAATGAAAAAAGTCACCTACAAAGTAAACCATCTGGAAATTCTTTTCATTGAGGAAGGTTTGAGCCTCCTGTGCAAAACTAGACATTTGGGCTCCCTCTGCATCAAATCAATGTTTAATTAAGAGAAAGTCATGGTCATGAATATGAGCAATATATATTTGTGGACAGTTTATAAATGAGGACAGTACTTGTAATTTTTTTGAGTGTGTTGACAAAAATTTAGTCACACAGATGGTATAACAAGAAGTAGTTATTGATGAACACAAATAAATGTTCTCATTCTTTGTCTTTACTATTGATTTTTAATTTGAGATATGATAATAAAATGAATGAGTAATAAAACAGCTTTGTTTGTCAAGAAGCCCACTGCATTGTTCAAATAAAGTTAAATCCTCACACCTACATTTAATATATGGAAATAACACATGGAATATTATGAAGAGTTGAAGACATTCCACCTGCATCTGTTTAGAACTGACAATAAATTAAAGCTCTCTTCAAGTTTGATCTACTCCCTGTTAGATAATCATAACATGCCCTCATTTTGTATAGTTGTAAACTTGACTCACCAACACATTTTTCAATTGTAACATTAAGTATTCTAATCCTAGTTTTTATTACAACCAAGGTTACTTTGAAAGCCACTACTACAGGCAGGTGACAGCCTTTTAAGCAATGAAACAATGAAAAGAAGAAAACAGTATAAAAAGTTTGTTTAGAACAAATTAAAAATTCTTTCTTTCTAATCACTCATGTGTACTAATTGTAAGCTTTTTCTGAGCATCCATTGTTTGGCTCATTAGTAGGTAGGTGAGTGCCACCTCATCCTTTGACCAACACATCATCTTGTTGAACAGCATGTAGTAAAAGCCCTAGAATTGTTAGAAAAGTTGGGTCAGAGCAATTCCTTAAGCTAAAAGGCTTGTGTCTGAGCAGGAATCAAGTTCTGGATTATTCAGGCTTAGATTACATATCATTACATACTTGGCTTGTAGATAATTTCACAGTATCCATTATCTATTAGCTGATGTCATGAACTTGCACAATCTTGACTCTGCTAACATTAAGGTTAACATAAATGGTTGGTTATTTTATTTTATTCTATTCCTGATTTTCTTCTCTTTGCTTTTCTCTCACAACATTCACAAAGTGGTTTACCTGAATTAAAAATTTTGCCTGTGAGATTGCCCCTTCCCTCAATACTTTGATTTCAAGGTTTAATCATCTCACTATACAAAGACAGAAATATCAATGCACAAATGAATGTTATTTCAAACATGGTTGCTATTTTGTTTGTTTGTGAAAGAGTTGTTATAAATGGAATTTCATGCTTCAGAATATACCATGCATTAAAATTTGAGCATATTTATCCAAAAGTTTAAAATTATCTGATAACTCCTAAACAATAAAATCATACTCAATTGTATATATTTTGTTTTTAAATTACTTTAAAAAAACATATGTATATACGTATATACATATATATATATATATATATTGAGAGAGATAGGAGTGAACAATTCGGATTGTGATTGGATTAGATTGATTTTGTTAATCCCACATATAAAAGCCTTTTATTTATCAACACAAATGATGGCAGTGGTGTGCAACCATTAATCACTTATCCACTAAATGTTGGGTGCTCATTACTCAGTTTCTAAACTCCACTTCTTTATGATAGTATAATGATATCCATAGCACAAACCAAGCTTTCATATGAATTTAGGATGCTTTAAATTAATCAAATAAATTCAGATTTATTTTTAATACATACATACAACACATGTGTGTGTGGCACACTATTTTTATGTTTTTTTAAAGAGAAAATCAACTTCATTACAATTTTTAATTGGAAAATCTATGATCCTTCTAAGAAAGATAAATTGGAATTTAATCGTAAGAACCTGTGAATTTATGACAAAGAACAGAATATGTTTGTAAAAAAAAACTGAGTGAAAATATTTGCTCTCTTCAATCATCAAAACTTGAAATGTATGCCTGTAAAAGAATCAGAATAAAAGATGGTGAGTGTAAATTGCAATAACAAGATTGGTATAGTAATGTGAAAGAGGAATGTAGTAGATTTGTAGAAACCTTTTTCCCCCATAATGGTGTCATTCTCACTTGAATCCTCACCCCCATTGTTTGAGATTCACTTGCTGAATGTGATCCTTTGACCATTCCCATGAATTTCCATGGCTGACTCAGCAAATGGCATGGCATTCACTAAAAGCACTCCAGTGTGAACACATGGAGACTTGAGCATTGAAAGTGGCCACCAAACTGAGGACAACAGTGTGCAGGATTGGTCTGAAACCCAAGCCCAGGGTGAGAGTGCCCCCCACTCTCACTCTCACTCTTCTCCCACACTTGCATTGGATGCATATATTCCTGGAACCCACTCTCTGGACACTGTATGGATGACCAGAATCCGTGGATGAGACATGTGAATGATGAAAGTAGTAGGGATGTCGTCCATGGTGGATGCTGGGTGGGGGGATTAGCATATGCCAACCATCTTGAATGGGGGCACATGCTTTGTGGGCTTGCTCTGAATTTGATTTTTTTTTTTTTTTTTTCTCCAAAATCTTTTTAGCACTAAAATACCACATTCTTTTTTCAATTGTACATGAAAAAGTGTAAATAATTTAAAGTCATGTTTTTATTTACAGATCTCATTAAAAAATAACAATAATTGATTTTTTAAAAACCCATGCACAATATATATACATATACATGTATCAACCTTCAGTGTACTGCAGCATGTTAGAGATTGTGTGTTTTTCACTTCAAAGTTGATTTCTTTCATTTTGTGTTTTTGTGTGTGTGTGTGTGTGTGTGTTTTTTAGGGATATGTGTGTGAATACATATATTCATACACACAAATTTAAATTAAAAAATGATATTAAATTATTTATTTTATATATAAGTTACTAGTCACGACACATGAGCTCAGTTCTAAAATGCAACCACCAGTCAACATTGTTATTTGAACGTGAACAAAAATAATAATTTGTATAGAAATGGTGTAATTTCCTTCAACAATAAATGTAATAACTTGAAACATATTCAAATAACTTATAATTTTTTTCAAAAAAATAAAACTTAATTTGATAACAAAATATATCCCATTATTAACATCAAGTATTTTGTATCATGTATATTTATCTCTATGATAAAACTATGATTAAGTTTTATTTTTTTGAAATCTCTATGATAAAACTTAATTATATTTACAAATTTAAAAATTTATCTCTATGAGATTTTATTTGTCACAATAAGAAGGCATTTTAAAGAAGCAAAAATGCAGAGCATACATTAAGATCCATTCTTTGATTTAATATATTAATTGGTTTCAATATATCCATCATGTTTATTACATGGCATAACATCATATACCCATTTTAATCTTAGAACAGTCTTGTAACAAATCAAATTCTTCAAATTCAGTTGTCAAGGACATCAATTTATACCATTTTTCACTAGTGAGCTATGATGTTTCAATCTTGATGACTTAGTATATTAAACTTGCTGTTATGATGAATTTATTCCAAAATCAATGGAAGCTAACTATGCAGATATTTGCTTTGTTTGAATGATTTAGAATACAAATTTCAGTAATACAAGCAAAAGTTTGCACAAATATTTTGAGGATTTTTTAAAATTAAATACCATATGTATACATCATTGTGTCAAACTAAAATTTGTAAATAATGCTCCAAAAAATATTGATATGACAGAATAGTGTTTAGAAATCCCAATTTCATTACTTTTGACAAATAAATAACATATTTTAAGTTATTATGATATTTTATACAATACAAAAAAAGTACTATTTCAACTTACACAATTCACAATTGTGTCAAACTTACACAATTTTTGTGCATAAATATACAAAAATTCTAAAAAAATTGGATATTTTATAACTATGCAACATGTGTGGTTGCATGGAAATGTGGTTCATTTTATAACTTACTAATATTTGAAAAATATTTTTACATCAATGTTCACAAGTTGTATTTGTATGATGGGGCTAAACAACCTGAAATAAAACATCTTTAACTCATTAAAAATAAATCATCTTAATTTTTTCTTATTCCTGAATTGTTATTATTATTTTGAATGATTAGAAAATAAAGATAGAGTAAAACTAAAAAATAAATCACTTAAATTTGGGATAGTGGTGTTTTCTAATTTCTTGCATTAACATGTTTATCAAATGTTCAATTTTCATATTGAAATTGGCAGATAATGTATAATACATTCAAGTGCAAAAAATAAAAAATATATATATAATCTTCTTTCTCCTCCACTCTCCCTTGCACAGTGGATATATATATATATATATAAGAATTGAAAAAAATAATCAAATTATCTAGAACAATGAATATATTGCAGAATTTAGTAGAGTACACATATACATATGTTCATAAACTACAGGTTGCCATATCATTTAAAGTATAAATAAATAACTTTTAGAAATTGTGTTGGTAATGGAATGATGATGTCATTCCTTGGGCCTTGATTCCATTGGAAATTAGTTGAATGAAGATTCTGAACAAGTGAAGGAAAAGAAATCAATTTTTTTGAACAAAAGATGACATATATAAGTAAATGTTAATCCTATGCTATACAGCAGGTACTTAGATTTATTTATTTATTTTTTAATTTGGAAAATATCATTTAAAAAAACTTTAAAACTCTATCAATGCAAAAAGAGCATCACCAAAGAATTCCTTACATAAATTACAAAAGGAATGTCCACACAACTTTTTCTGCTGTATATTCATCTCAAAGTAGCAGTAGCAGCAGCAATAATGATAGTAATAAAAATAATATTATTATTATCATCCTCAATGATGATTTTGGAATTATTTAGAGTTTTTAACAATCTGATTATAAAGCTGAATTGCAATAGACCAGTATTATTACCTTGAAATCTACATGAGTTTCCACAAGCATGAAAGTGTATTGTTCAAATCAGCATTAGTGTGGTAATACATGACTAACCAAAGCAAGGAAAAGTAAACCATCCATATGTGCAAGTAAGGGAGAGTGAAGGAGAAGGGAAAGCTTGAAGGAAGGAAGGAAGGAAGGTGGGGAATGAAGAAGGCCTTGAAGAGAGAGAGAGAGAGAGAGAGAGAGCACCACACAGGACAGGACAGTCATGTGAGTATGGCATGTAACCATTCATAAGCTTATTCTTGCCTCTCTCTCTGTCTCTCTCTTTTTCTCCATGTAAATCATTCCTACACAATTCCATTCCTGAATGAATGAATGCAGAGCAACAAAGAGAGTCCCAATTCAAAAGGGCCAGGGGGGAGCAACAGAACACATGTATGAACCAGGGAGGGAGCTGCAACCTTGCAAGCTTGGAATGGTAAATATCTAAGTAAATTAGTAAGAAAGGAAGGAAGAAAGGCACAAGGGGCGCAGTGACAGCGCCAGGGCGGGGAGAGGGGAGGGCAGGGGGCAGGAGGGCAGGGGGCAGGCAGGGAGGGAGGGTGAGCACACCGGGAGCGCCAGGGGCAGAGCACAGCACAGAAGCACGGAAGGAAGGAAGGCAGAAAGGAAGGAATGCAGAAAGGAAAGCAGACAGGCACGCAAGCAAGAGAGAGAGAGAGAGAGAGAGAGACCCTGGAGGGGCCATGTGACCACCGCCTGGGACTCTCGGGCAGCAGCAGCAGGCGAGCAAGCAACCCTCTTCTCCCCCCTAATCCCGTGCCCCTGTGCCCGATCCCTCCCCCCCCCCCCCCCTTTTGTTTGTTTGTTTGTTTGTTTTTGTTTTTGTTTTTTTTTTTTTTGTGAGGGACCAGTTTCCCCTCAAGCTCGTTTGCAAGGCCCATTTCCGTTTCCGGTTCCCTTCCCTTCCACTTCGCAGTCATGCTCGAGGCGCAAATTGCGCTGTCCGCCCCCGCGCCCCCGCGCCCCCGCGCACCGGCCCCTTCTCGTGCCGGGCCTGCTGCTAGTTCGTTACTCCCCGTCACGCGCGGACCAACGGAGCAGCTTCCCTCCACCCCGACGACGACGACGAGTGTATGCCTGCGTTGATTTTGGGGACTTTGTTGGCGCTGGCGCGTCTTGTCGTTCATTTTGAACCCTTCCCCTTCCCTGGATACTCTTCTTCCCTTCCCCTCCCCTCTCCGCTCTGACCGACGTTGCGCCCCTGCCTGTGCCTGTGGCAATTGAGGGTTGCGACAGCCTTGGTTTCGATTGCACAGCCCGTGCTGGCTTCGGTGCGGAGAGATTGTTTAATTGTAGAGGGGGCTTGTGCGAAGTGCAAGGGTGTGGTGCCTGTTTCAAGCGGGTTTCGATACGGCGGGGTGCAGTCTAACGCAGTGCGCGGTTGCATTTGCTGCGATCTCCTTGAGGCGTTTGCGTCTGAGAGGGCGTGTGAAATGTTTTGGGGAGATTTTCTGGGGAAGGCGCCAGAGCAGCGCATATTTGAGGGATGACACTGGTGGCCACAGATATATCAGGGGAAGGTGTGTTCGAGGGGAGAGGACGCGTCCAGGGTGTAGTTGGACATGAGTTGTGGAGAGGAAGCAGAGGGCTGTGGGGATGGTGATGATGGGAGAGTGATTAGAGAGGATGCCGGAAGTAGGAGTTGATGCTGTCAGCTTTTATATGATGTGGGTGCCTCTGGAAGTATTAGCTTCGAACTGGTGATAGTGCAAGGTTTTTCTCTCTGAACTGGCTGATATGCATTTGACATTTTTTGTAAACTACATTCTTCACTTATATTTGCCTCTACCGTCACCTACCATTATGTAGAGATGGCTTTTGATTGCGTACTTGACGTGACCTTTATATGTACCTTGGTTTCGTGCCTCCATGCCGATGCAGCGTTAATCCTGAATGAGCGTTTTTGGAAAAGTCTAGCAACATTCTGTTTGAGGGAGTCGCCTTCTTTGTAGTGTTGAATTGAGGGCATGGATGTTACATCGTTCACAAGTTACACTGTGGCGGATATCGTATCGTGGCTGCAGTACGCATCCAGTAATTAAAATGCAGCTTCTCATCCAAGTTATCTATTAGACAGTGACGTCTTGAAACTTTTGCTGGGTTACATAGACGTTCTTGAGTGCAGAGATTGGTTGGGAATTTTCCTTCCTGTTTTGGTAATTGTGGCACTCCGTTGAAGTTGTTATGGGTTTGAATGTGAAAATTTGAAACCGTTTCTTCTGTTTTATATATATATATATATATATATATATATATATATATATTTGTGTGTGTGTGTGTGTGTGTGTGTGTGTGTGTGTGTTGCAAGCAGTGCTATGGCATATGTATATTCAGGTGTTTGCAGGCAGGTGACCCGGTTTCTAGTTGTTTCTTTGATACCTCTGAAGAGGTGCATTTAGCCATCTACCAAAAGCGATGATCTGTGAGTGGGAACACTGCCTATCTTGCTTGTTCCTCGGTTCAGTGTGGGTGAGTTGAGACTGTTCATTGTGAGCATTAGTACCAAATTATACCTTTGTTCTCGTGCTTCAGGACAACAGTGCTTAAATCGACCATATTGGGATAACTACACCATTATCCTTTAGATTTCTGGTTCTTTCATCCCTTAGCTTAGCCTTAATGAGAGCGTTGCGCTTGAAACGGATGTGCCTTTTTACGGAGAGCATTCATGTTATTGATTAAAAATATGTAGTTGTGGTTCGGAGACTGGCCCTTTCTGTTTTGCATTTTTTCCCCTAACGCTTCCCGGTCATAAAATTTCGTCTTCTTAAGAAGATTGTGTTGGAATGGGCAATTTAAATCTGTCCAACTTGTCTGGACAGATTATGTTCGTGGAGTTGAAAATCAGTACGAAGTACGGTCTTGTTCGTCTCATTCACTGTTGGTATTGTTAGATTAGGTGTTGAGGATGATGCGGAAAAGAGCAAGTTTAAAAGAGATTTATAGAAGCTTCCTTCGTAGTCTTTCAATATGCCTCTTACTGTGATCGTTGATCCCACTTCTACCTTTTGCGAGAATCTTATGCGTCTATGTTGGTAAAGTAGTAGAGACTCTCGTATGAAGACCGTATACAATCGTCTTTACTGGCAGGGGCAGTGGGATTGTTTTCCATAGATTTGGTTTCACCTTTGTAAATGTATTTGTATTTCACACTGGTTCTTATGCCGGTCTGAATGCTCCAGAGTAACATTAAGCTATCTCTGAGCGATTGTAACAGTTTTTACCAGTGATTTTCTAATGATTTTGGAGAACGGTGGAATCTAATGCTGTCGTCTTGTCTTTTGTGTTTTTACAGTGAACGACTCCCATATTGTGGATAGGGACCACCGTGGTTACATGCAGCTAGTGTACGCTGCTCAAAAGATATTAAAGTTGGTCATAAACTAGCAAAGAGGTTTTGAAATTGAGAAGAAAATCAGGGCCCAACGTCTGGGCCTAGCGTGCCTCGTATGGCATCTGCAACTGCCGCTGCTGTCAGTGGAACAAATATGATAGGAGGTGGAAGAGCGGCTCCAACTACAGCAGGTTCCAGTGGCGTGGAGTTATTACCCAAAGAGATGCACGAGATGAAGCTAAGGGATGATAAGGTTGACCACGGCGATGATAAGGTCAGTACTTGCTTGTGATTTGAAGGAATGCAGACATTTATGTTGAAATAAAAGTTCTTGTCGCCTTTGCTGGACTTGAGTTTAGTGATCGATCGTACGATTATTGTTTTATCATGTCATACCGAGCCTGGTTTACATAGATGTTGATAATGATATGCAGGAGATTGAAGCAACAGTAGTTGATGGAAATGGTACCGAGACAGGCCACATCATAGCTACCACTATTGGAGGACGCAATGGCCAACCGAAGCAGGTAGGGTAGTGAGGCTCTGATATCAGGATATTCATTACAGAAGCAACTTGGTGCGCGAAAACCGCGCCTAATGAACACCCTCGAGATATTTGGCCGTGACGCAATATAGTATCAAAGAGTTCGCGACTCAATTCGTGGATCTTCTATACATATTTCTTAGTGTACCCAAAACCAAATTGCTGTTGTGCTAAATCTGATGTGTAGTTCTTGCATTATACTCTAATTTTCATTTAAACCTTACCCAGCTATAGCTACATTACAAGGACTCCAATGTGAATCCGTGCATTCATATTTGTAGAGGTTTGCAGTCTGGAAGGACTTGGTGGCATCTTTCTTGTGATAAATGAACTGAAGGTTAACTGGTCTTATTATGGTTTAATTGCTTCAATTGGATGAATTGTGTAGACCATCAGTTACTCGGCGGAACGTGTTGTCGGTACAGGATCGTTCGGGATCGTGTTTCAGGTAATTGGGATTCTTCAGTACCTCGAGTATGACATCTGGATAGTTTGTGAACTGGTCATGTTCCGCACGACAGTATTCTAACCAGAAGCGACGCAATGCTGTTTTGAAAATATCTTCGTTTACACTTAAGGTAGTTTGCATGAAACAGAACCTTTTAACCATAGTTTGTACTGTAAGACATAGGATATATCTGTTTGTGTGACACTAATGGTGATAGAAGTAATACATATTCTGATGACTGCGGTGACTCATGTTGTCAGGCTAAATGCATTGAGAGCGGGGAGACTGTGGCCATAAAGAAGGTGCTCCAAGACAAGAGATACAAGAATCGAGAGCTCCAGATCATGCGGCTGTTGGATCACCCGAATATTGTAGCTCTGAAGCACTGCTTCTTCTCTACAACTGAGAAGGATGAGCTGTATTTGAACTTGGTTCTGGAGTACGTCCCGGAGACGGTTTATCGTATTGCAAAGCACTACAATCGTATGAACCAGCGAATGCCGCTGGTTTATGTGAAGCTGTACACTTATCAGATATGCCGGTCACTGGCGTACATTCACAGCGGCATTGGAGTGTGCCATCGAGATATCAAGCCCCAGAACCTGCTGGTAATACTGTGTTGTGGGTATTAGTATGTACAAATGGTCGACTCGAGCACAGTCTAAGACCGACAGTTGTGGTATTATTGAGGTGAATGAGGTTTGATTGTATGAGCATCGAGGAGTTGTCAAGGTGTGGAAGAGTGATGATGAAGAGGTTGGTTTGTGTGGTGCAGGTGAATCCCCACACGCATCAGCTAAAGCTATGCGACTTTGGAAGTGCAAAAGTTTTGGTGAGATGTGATAAAATGTTTGTGATTTGAGGCTTTTTCCTTTCATAAGATCATGCAGTTCATAGAGAGAGAGAAGGGCTTCAGTTGAGAAATTTGTTTTCTTGTAATAATCAGGTCTACTAGAAGGGTCTGCAGTGTTTACTCATAACATGTAAATTGTCCCGTGCGGTATTCAGTTGAATGTGTGGGTGTGGCAATGACCATAGTGAGATTTGAGTTCTTGTGCAGGTGAAAGGGGAGCCTAATATTTCGTACATTTGTTCACGATATTACCGTGCTCCCGAGCTGATATTTGGAGCTACAGAATACACAACTGCGATAGACATATGGTCGATGGGTTGCGTGATGGCGGAACTTCTCCTAGGACAGGTACTTATGGAGTTCCTGGTAGATAGTTGATGAATTCATGGAGATTCTATTACTCCTGAGTACTAGTGTGGTTCGGAATGGAGATAGATTATTATGTTGATTGTAATGAGATGCAAGTGGTTGGTGAAGTGATCATTGTTGGTTTAGTTAGATGGTATGGATTCTGACTGGATAATTTTGATGTTGGTGCAGCCTCTGTTCCCTGGAGAAAGCGGAGTTGATCAATTGGTGGAGATTATCAAGGTAGGTTACACATGGTAGAGTGGAAGCATATGGAGCTGAAGACGTTTGTACTGATGTTTGGGGTGTATCAATTGAAAGTATTGTATTACGTTTAAAGATGTTAGTAACTTCGGGTGGCGTCGGCGGTGATAGCGCAAGAGTGATATTGTGGAGCTTATAAGTAGGCGGATGGTGATGTTGACAGGTGTTAGGGACACCTACACGCGAGGAGATAAAGTGCATGAATCCGAACTACACGGAGTTCAAGTTTCCTCAAATCAAGGCTCACCCGTGGCACAAGGTATGGTTGGTTTGTATGTTTGGGTTGGCTATTTTTAGTGGTATAGTACAGTGTTCCCCCCGATAATTAATCCCCCTAAAGTTAATAACCCCGAATAATAAAAAATTTGGGGACCGACTCCGTTCTATGGTGCATAATTAATAACCTCTGATTTCTAATTGATTTTCATTGACTTTTATTAACTAACAGAGGTAATTAACAGTGGCCACGTGGCCGGCAGGGCCACGTGCCGCCTAGATTATAGGGCCTTGGCAAGGGTGATTTCCATCCTGCCTTCAACGCACCACCTCTGATGATTAATAACTTCTGGTAATTAATGCTTTTTCCTTCAACGCACCACCTCTGATGATTAATAACCTCTGGTAATTAATACTTTTTCCTTCAACGGATGATATTGATTAATGGGGGAACACTGTATATCATTTGATAGGAATACGTTATCCGTGTCCTCGATATTGGTGATTTTGAATTTGGTTGGTTAGACGCTGCTACGCTTTGTGATTGGAAGAATGGAGCATGTTGCATTGACCTTAGCAACGTGCTATTTGATTGGTTCTGTGGTGGCAGGTTTTCCACAAACGCATGCCTTCAGAAGCAGTGGACCTGGTTTCAAGACTGCTACAGTACTCCCCAAATCTGCGGTGCAATGCTGTGAGTAATAATGGTTTTTCGTGTTGCGGAGGGTCCGTTTGAAGATGCAGGCCATTGTTCCAAGTGTCGGTTGTTGTATCCGGCACTGATTGATGGCATCGGATCTTGATTGTTTGACAAGATTTTGAATATTGGTTCGTTGTGACGGTAGTTATATGTTAAAGAATTGGCTATAGGTACGTTTGTACGTTAACTGACTGGTTAAGAGTGTTGTGCAGTTGGAAGCTTGCGTGCATCCGTTTTTTGACGAGCTTCGGGACCTCAACTGCCGTTTACCAAATGGGCGGCCACTTCCCCCGTTGTTCAACTTCAAACCTCAAGGTGTGGCGTTATGTCTTATTGCTGGTTTTGCGTCTCTTGACGTTGCACTGTTTCAGGTTGTGTTCTTTATGTTTGGATTTGGTGTGCGCTTTTGTGGAGAATTTGAGGTTGCAGGTATGAAGGAGGCATTGGAATTCGCTGATGACAGCAATTCTTATTAGGCATTATTTGAGGTTTGATGTACGTATGGACGCGGTGATTGTGCAGAGTTGAAAGGTGCTACTCCTGAGATTCTGCAACGGTTGATACCTGAGCATGCAAGGAAACAAAACCCGATGCTCGCGTTGTGAGCGCTGCTTTGGGGGGAATTGAAAGGCTGCGCTTTCAAGGGTTTTCCCTGCTTTGAGGACCGGGCAACTATGTGCAAAGACATAGTTGAAATTGTCTTTTCTGGTTTGATAGCACTCGGTGCCCAGTCTGATTTAGTCCCCTGCTTTTCTTATTCTGTGCAAGGGAGACAGAGTAAACTTAAAGCATGTCGCTGTTAAGAGTGGCGGTGGTCTGCATTGGGAATGCTTGTGAAATCCGTGACATCTGGAGGTGTGAAGTAATTCGCAGAGCTTCTCGATTTGGGTTTGTGTACGGACAGGTAAATATGGGAGAGTACAGTGTGCATGCATGTCTATGCCAGGTGCGCATGTAAGTGTATTCTAATGTTTCTGGGAGTGCAGTGAGGTGCACGGCAATTGGAAGGGCAAGGAGCGGAGATATTAGGTGTAGAGAGGCTCAGTCGGGCTGTTACATATAGGGGCCCGGCTGGTGCAAGAAGTTAGCGAGTTAAATGGAACGTTGGTATTTAGGAGCAGAAGTAGAATGTAATTTGGGTAGGAGATGGAAGATCGAAATGTGATTTTATTATCCGGATTTTTGTATACTCTGCTTGGGTGGAGAATCGCCCTAAGTGTACTCCTAAAATCCTCCATTGGGTAATCTACTAGAGTAGTGCTCAAGGATTAGTCCTCCTGCAAAGCTTCTCCTCATCCTTGCACCACGAGCGGCTCAGTGTGGTCGTCATGAGTGAATTCCCTCACTTGAGTGACAAGTTGTGAGCACTTGTTGGGTGAGCCTAACTTACATTGGACCGTCCACCTTCGCCTGCATTGTCTACCTCATACACCACAATTGTAAAAACGTTGCATAATATTGCAAATTAGAGCAATGCTCTTGGAATATGAAGAAGGTAGTTTAATAGATAGTACTTATATCATAATACATCAGTTAATCACGTTCCAACAGTCTCTACATTCTCTTATTATATTTCTTTCCTACTCTACATGTGGTTGGATCATTTTGAACTCTAGCCAGATTCATCTTAACACAGTTTTTGCAGCAACTCTAGTTCGACACTGTTTTTCTTCATACAAATGGGACATATTCAACCTATTTTTTACAATTTTTGTTAAAAGGTGTGTTTGTTAAAGGATATTGTAATTGATATCACATATTTAGTTCATTCTACTACCCACACTCCTGTATAATGCTATTTACATCATAACAGATTATTATTTGATAATTAAAAACAAACTACAAATTTTTAAATGGTATGTGCATATAAATTGTTTGTACCTTTAAGATTTAAACAAAGGGTGATGGATTGGATGTGGCATTTATACCAGAAGACAAGGACTTATATCCAACGTACTTTGCACTTTGTCTTAATTATCTTCTAGTCAAGATAGATGAGCTAAAAATCTCTTAGATATAAATGCATAAAGATGCACAAATAGATAGAACAACATGATTACCTTGCTATGAATAAATCTTATGTCTAATTTATCCTATATAATATGCAAATTCTATATAATATTTTTTAAAACTTAGAAATTTTAAACTTAAAATTAAAATATAGTATTATTATTGTGCATGTGTATCTTGTAATACATGCTAGTAATAACTAGTGTGTGTTTCATAGTGTATATTAAAAATGAATCTAAATTTTTGTCTTCTCAAATACTAAAGTATATTTCTTGCCACATTTATTTTTTGCAGTTAATAGAGTTTGTCTTTAAACCGCATAAACATTTTGACCACCTACCACAATCTATTCATACATAAAATGATGTATTAATATATTGCTTAAAATATTTTTTTAAAATAAAGTAATAACACTAATAACAAATGTAGTTAAATAACTCTATTTCAAAAGTAATGTCTAGTTATTATCAACCAACTTAAAAGTCCATGAGTAATACAATTTGTAATTACAAAATTTAGAATTTTATTATTTGTTGCATTTTTTTGTTACTAATTATCACAAATTACACATATAGTGTATAATTACATATTAAAACCTTCAAAAACAACATTCTGTAATAGTTGCCAATCCATGCAATAAAATAAAAGCCATATTATTATATAAAAATGTTTATATTATTTAAGTAAATAGATGTAAATAGAAGTAAATAGAAGTTAGTAGAAGCATCTTAAATAGATAATATCTTCTTCAAGAAACATCAAGGAATTTTTTTAAACATGGATTAGATCTATAGATTCTTCTAGATTTACCACATTATATTTAAAACATAATTTAGAAGTTTTATTTTTTCAGAAAGCTATGATAAGAGCAATCTATAATATGGACCTTTGACTCACAAGCCTTGTGGTTCTTAAGAAGTTTCCACATGGCCTTATCAACTTATATATATAAAAAAAAGAGTGTATCAAGGACATGAATTTAGACAAAACTTTAAAAAAACAATATAATTAAGTGTCACTAAGAAAGAAGATAATAAGCAAAGAAAAAATAAATGTAAGATTAAAAGAATTAAAATAGTTATTGCTAAATGCAAGAAAGGCATTGACAAGACTAAAGATAACCTCACTCTTACTTCCATATATATTAGTTACCAAAAAGGCCTTGTAGAACTTCCTAAGGGCCATGAAGCTTGTGGCCCAAAGCATTCAAGTTGTTTTCAACATTGCTTCCTAAAAAGTAGGAAACTTATTGGATTAGTTTCAATAGCTATGTGGCATGTCTATAGGAATTTAAAGATCAAATCCACATCTAGAAAATTACTTAAACGCTTCTTGATATAGATATTATCTACCTTATATGTTTCTACCTACTTCTACTAACTTCTATTTACTTAAATAATATAGGTATTTGTTACAAAATGAAGCTACCTTTAGTCTTGTTAATGCATTTTTTTAATATTCTATTCTTGGTTCAAGGCTCTCTAGCTTCTTTGTATTTGACAATAGTCATTCTAATTCATTTCTATTTTGTAACTATATTTCTTGGTTGCTTTCTTTCTTCTTTTCTAATAGTTTAAGAATACATTGTCTTTTCAGAAGTATGTCCAAACACATGTCCTTGACAACTATTTGGAAACCTTTAATACATAAAGCATTTGAAAAAAACAAATATTGCAAACCACACAACTTTTCATCAAATTTTTATATATAAATGTTAGAGTATTTCTAAAAATGAGTATATATTCCATCCTAATATCCAAAAAGAAGACATCTACGCCAATTTAAAAGACCACATTTTAGGAAAAAAACCAATAACAATTACAATGAAAATTTAGATTATCCACCACAATAATATTCATTTTGTAATAAACTTTGATTTGAAAGCTACAAAACCTTCCTTACCATGTTTTTATCAAATAGATAAAATTTAACAATAGGCATGTGACATCATATACATTTCTTATTAATAAATGAAAAAACTAATAGTTGTCTTAAAAAATAATTTACCCAAAAAATGTTGCAGAATTTACCAAATAAAGGAGTACTATGTCCTTGAATAGGATGTCTTCAGCAACCAATACAAGCACCATATGTACCTTCCATGTAGTTATGCGCTTTTGGTGAAATAAACTTCTCTAGATCCACAACAAAGTATAGTCGCACAGGCTACACATCTCCAATCACAGCTCGTAAGTGCATTTGAATCAACAGCTTGTTTGAAGACTTTTTTTAAACACATGCATGTAGCCACCTCGCGTTGTCACGGCAGCACCTATCACAGCTAGCAGGGCTAGGAAATGACCAGGTAATGTCTAAGATTATATGATTTAGGCAACCCTGAAACAGGCAACATGAGGCAATCAAGCAACTGCACATGATTAGAAGTAGACAGTAGTTGGCAATGCAAGAGTGCTGCAATTCATAGACTTAGTTGTGTAAATTCAACCGTCAACGTGCACCCACGAAATGACTTTAACTCGGAAGACCATAACTACGCCTATAGAAAACCTAACGTGACTCTGAATGGTTTCGTCACGAAGCTCTACCATAGTTTGATGACAATAATTGCCAGAAATAAAAATGAAAATATAATTGGAGTGCCAATGAACCAACTGGAAACAATATTGTCAGTCCTAAGATCCGCTGTAAAAAAAATCAGGAAGCGTTAATTTCTTTCTAGATCTCCTTAGGATGGGCTCCTGGATAAGTTCACCAGCGGTTATGTCTGTCTCATGTACTCCTCCGTCTTGTCCAACACGCGATGTAGCAGTCCCTGTGGCGCTCAGCTCAACAGCTCCAGTGTTTTCGGAACATGTTCTACTACAACTTGAAACACGATTCTTCCGCCTTGTATACACAATCAACTCTGCATCCTCTTCATCCCTTTTTTCTTTGGCAGCATCATTACATGGTAAACATGTCACGTTGCTGATCAAAATTGGGTTAGTTCTATGTTTCACTAGGTCAGCATCAGAGGCACCACCCCCCTTCCCTGTATCCCCACTTACAAATGGCTCCTGAGCATAAATTCTATTAACTGAAGAAGTTTCTCTCGCCCCTTCAACTCTAGTGACCATACTATCATTTGACACACCAACTCTTGAAACTTCTCCAGCACTTAGCACTCGGTTCTGAATCAGCAGCATCTCTTCCAACACTGAAGCGAATTCTGGTATCCGAGTCTTCATGGAGGTCTTCAACCCTCGCTTAGGATATTTCTTTCTCCGGCATGGCAATTTGGAACCAGGTATTCTCGCTGATTCCTTTACGCTATTAACCGGCACCGAATTGTTACCGTTTGATGAATCCACCTCAACACTCTGCAGGTCCTTCTCAATTAGCAGATTCTCTGTAACAGCTGACACAAGCTCTGGTGTCTTTCTCTTCTTAGCAGCCCTCTCACCAGGATTGGAAGATCGTCTTTTCTTTGATTTCTTTGAGCTGTTGAGGGGCACTACATTGCTACCATCCGCAGAGGCAACTTCGACAATCTGCAAGTCCGTCTGTATTGGAAGGTCATCATTCGTTTCTGAAGCAAGCTCCGTTGACTTCGACTTCTTAGAAGACAACTCCACTAGCTTAGGAGCTTTTTTTCGCCTAGAGTTCTTTGAACTTCTCACCGGTACCTCCTGGTTACCATTTGAAGCAACCCCTTCAACTCTCTGCAATTCCTTCTCAACAAGTGAGTTCTCGTCTGTCAAAGTGGGCACTTGTAATTTCCTCTTCTTAATGGCGTTCCCTCCCGGTTTGGCAGCTTGTCTTCTCCTTGCACCGTTTGAGCTGTTGAGTGGCATTGAATTGCTACCATCTGCGCAGTCAACTTCGACAGCCTGCACTTCTGTCTCAGTTGGAAAGTTATCCGTCGATTGCGAAACAAGCTCTGGTGTTTTTCTCTTCTTAGAGGGCCTCTTCCCCGGCTTACGAACGGCATTTTCTGTTGATGTGGTTAAGCTTTTCGGCAAAGCTGGATGGCTATGCTCTTCCTCACCAGCCACCGGAGGTGGAAGAAAATCCTGAAAGCCAAGGTCCGGCCGTTCTTTCTCACGACCAACAAAATTATTTGCAAGAGCAGCTCGACGAATAGCCATGTCCTTCTTGAAAGAGATCTTATGTTCCGGGTGCAATAATTTCCAATGTCGAAAACATTGATTATCAGTACGACCCAGCTCAGCTCCCACTGCAGCCCAGCGATGCCGCCCGTACTTGACAACAAGTTCTTCTAGCTTAGCATCCTCCTCTGGACTCCATTCATCAATTTTCACCGAAGGGTCAAGCACATTGCACCAACGCTCCCGACATTGAACATCAGAACGTCCTGGCACATGAGCGGCAATATTTTTCCAGCCTCGAGGCCCATATACAGATACCGCCCACTTCAACCGGGTGTCTTCCTCGGCAAGCCAGCGTCCTCGACGATGACGGTCTGGATGCAAAACCTTAGTCCACCTGGACATGCATTGGGAACCTAATCGGCCTTCCATGCAGGCGGCTACTGATTGCCAATCTTTTTCTCCGAATTTCTCTACCGCTGCCTGGAGATGCTCATCCTCTTCAGGAGTCCAAGCACTACGCAAAATTGCCGCATTCAGACTTCGCTGGTATCGAATGGCACATTGTGCTGGCGTTCTTTGAGAATCCAACACCTCTGCAATAGCAGCCCACTCCACCATGTCGTGTGCCTGGACAATCGAAAGCAGTTTCTTGTCCTCAGCCTTAGTCCAAGGTTTCCTGTTTAACAAAGGATTCTCGTTATTCTCCCACTGCAACTTGCACTCCCAAGCTGACCGGCCAGTGACATAGATTCTAGCCACCTCGTTCCAATCGATAAATGGCAAACCCTTCTTCAACTCTCCTTCATTCTCTCCTATGCTTCGCATTTGCTCATCGAAATCCTGACCTTCCTCATCGGAGTCCCAACCTTCCATCATCGCACGAAGACTAATCTCTTGCAATTGTTGCCGGACACCCTTAGACAGGGCCTGAGTTTCCTTCTTCGTCCACTTCTTTACATTAAACTCTGCTGGAAGCTGGCTCTGAAGTTTCCTATATATTTCAACATCAGGGTTTTCCGGAGGACCCCTAACCTTAAACTCTCCTGTCTTCTTTTTAGATGCAGGTTTAGTTGCAATGAGCTCCACAGACGAGTTAACTACCTCTGTAAAACCACAGAATTTGCGGGTGCAAGCCTTCTGATACTCTACTAATGATACTGCACGTCGTTGCATTTCTTTGTTTTCGCTTAATTTTATCTCCACTTTCCGAAGAACATCTCTAAGAGTTTGCTGGCAAAGCCTATTTTTCAACAATGCTTCAGTAACAGCCTGTACATTTTCTGGCACCTTGGCCTTGCCACCACAGGATCCCAACTTGTTGTCATGAGTAGTGAGCGCCAATGGATTCTCGTCAAACTCATCGTCACTCAATTGAGCAGGAAGAAAACACTGTAGTTCACCAACTGTATCGACGATCGCAGTGTTTCGTCCTGCCCCTTCAGACCTAACTATCGGCTGAGCATTGTCACTGCTAACAGCCTCCACGCCTGAGAAATTCGCTTTGTCCTCCTCAGAAGCAGAATTAGCACTCCTGTAATCTCCAGCAGATTCTGTACCTAGGTCTCGAAAATTTGGCACAACTACCCCAGAGAGGACTTCTCTCTCAACATCCCCTGCTGCTAGTGATGGAGGATTTGAAAAGCTGGTCTTCTCATGCTTAGAGGCTTTCACGAGATCAAGAGCCCCGCATTTTTCTTTCACTGACCTCAAAAGATCTTCATCCTCATCATCAGAAGAATCACCACAGACAGGAGCAGGTCTTCTCAAAGATTGGGATACTCCACCAGTTTCTGGTACAGATGAACGTCTCGCAGTAGAACCCTTGTTTCCTCCATCCTTGGAAACTCCTTGTCGCTCCTCACCTTTACTGGAGGTTCTTGGAGTAATCCTCTCCGTCGCAGGAACTGCTTTAGATCGACCAGGCCCTGATACCAAGCCACCTTTTCCCAAAAATTTACGCTCAATCGACAAAAGTAGGGCATCATCATCATCATCATCATCCACTTCCCCATCCCCCTCTTCCTCATACTCTTCTTCTCCAAACTTGGATGCTGCAAGGGTTGAGGAGCTCTTGAGCCTTACCTCAGCGCCGGGTAACATCTGGCAGGCTTGTTTCAATGCCTCTATGTGTTCCAGAAACTCATCGTCAGACAGATCTGCAACGTCATCATCCTCATCGTCGTCATCCAGCACCCGCGATAATCCTCTTTCATACGCCATAACTAGAGAAGCTCGCGCACAGACGATCAGTGAATCCGTAAACCTCCCAGCTCTTACTGCTATAGTATTTTCAATTGCTAAGGAATCCCTAACATCACCTTTAGAAACCTCTCGCGTCCCAACCGACCTCACCAACTAAAAACCGCAGAGGCAGACGAACTTCTCCGAAGGTCTGCCGCCTATGCTCAGTGCTTACGCCAAGCATGCATCTCGCAACCGGCACGGCAATCTTTTGTCAAACTCTTGATACTGCAAAATACGCCCGACTGCCACGTCAAAACCAATGCAACTTTTGTCGTTTGACAAGTGGCAGAGACGCAATCCAGAATTCAATCAGCTTTCACCAGCGGTGAGCGCAAGGCAAACTCCATGAGGAATCCGCACGAGCAAAGCACGACGCCAACAAAGAGGAAACTCTCGTGCCCCCGCACAAGAACCGATCCGAGCAAAAAAATCCATCCCAAGATTATCGCCATCAACGACGCAATGCCGAACGCGCCTCCGTAACGAACCGGAACACGAATTTCAGCCATCGCACACAGCACTCTCGCGACACACAAGTTCCGCAACACAAACTCCAAGGCTCCGGCAGACAAATCTGGTGGCAAGAACTCGTTGCATGCGTAAACCCGGAACCCTAAACGGGAAATCCAAGCACCGCATGCAGTTGAAGAACGAAACAAAGACTAATATAAGCGGAGGGAGGCGAGCCTCCCTCCCCAAACCTAGGACTGGACGGACCTAAACCGCCAGCTGGATCTGGAGCCGAAGCTAGCGGATGTCGAACCTGGTGGGGGAGCCATCCAAGCCATACCTCTTTCGTGCCGTTGCCCTGTCTGTCCCTCGTGCCTCGTTTCATGCCTCGTTTCATGCCTGCGCTCAAAAATTTAAAAAGGTCCTTTTCCGTTTTCCTTCTTGCGACAGTAAACTTTTCCAACAAAATCAATAATTACCAAAGCAACTGCAGTCCATCTTTTTTGTGTTCGTTACCTTTCACGAGAATCAAAGCGGGTTTTTTTTTTTTTTTTCCTTTTTCGTGAGGAACATCAGGCGACAAACTACTACCACATTTAAAGAAATGTCACATTAGTATTAATGAAAATTTCAAAAGTTGGCACTTGGAGATCTATGCTATGATTAGGGATTCATGTAAGAAGGATTTTAAACATTAATGGTAAAATTTATCTGATTGTTTACAATACTTCACTTCTGTAAATGACGTGGTTATATTAATAATCGTGACTTTATTTTTGAAAAAATAAATTGAAATTGAAATTAAAACTCAATATGTTTTAAGACTGTCCCCAAGAAGAAAAATAAAAACATAAAATATATATATATATATATATATATATATATGTGCTTTAAATGTTTTTTTTTAAACTACCAAATTTATTAAAATTTATATGATGTATACAACATATTTTAATTTCAGGTGTTTTAAGACTTCTTATTTTACTTTTATAGAATAAAATTTAAAATCAATTTTAATTCTTAAAAGTATATATATGTATTCTATCTTTTAATAATAAATAGCATTACTTGTAAATCATTTTATACTACAAAATACATATGATTTGTAAAAGCTTAAATTTAATTATCAGTAATACTTTAATAAATAAGAAACAAATTTTTGTGACAAATGAATTCTGAGAAGTGTCTTTTATTCTTTGTTAGGATGGGCTTGCCAAAACATTCAATAGAATATGTTTATACATTATGGAAATCTTATGTATAAGCTAGACATTATAGGCTAATGTCAATGGTTGATGTATAGGAGCTATTCTTGGTGTATCCAAGATTGAGTAGACAACCTTAGTAGTTGAGATGGAGGCAAACAATCTTCTTTCTTTTTTTTCTTTTTTTTCTTTGTTTTTTTTTTTCTTCCACTAGTACAATATCCAAGTTTAGAGGCAAGACTTTACATTTTTAAAGCCACTCTTTTGTCTAACAAATGATTTTGTTATACATCTTATTATTGTTCATGCCTTTATTCTACAACAAATTTATAATTAAGAATAATTACCTATTACAACCAGAGTGATTGGGTGGATCCAATTGTTTGTTGTTGCTATTCTACATTTGAGTTAGAATTGAGTGTATTTGTGATTGTAATGCTAGTATTAATTATATATTTGCAAAAGATGGCACAAATTACTTAATTTAAGATCCAATATAGTTTGACAAAACAAAGATATTGGTTGGAATTATACTAATATGTATACAATAGGTATTAAAAAGGTGTAGAATTCTTCTTATAGATCTTTGGAAATATACTATATATCAAATAAAGTAGATAGACCATGCAAAAAAATTATAAGTACTGTTTATTTTATTTTGAATTATATCAAAAATAAATCTACTGAATTGTATGACAATGTTTCTTTATTCTTCTTTTTTTTTCATTAACAATTTTCTTTCTATTTTAGTTGCATTTATGAATTTTTTTAATTACAACTATAATTATAAAAAAGTTTTAAACTTGGTAAAGAGTTTAATCACATAGTACATTTAATTGCAATTGTTTATATTCCATCTAATAGATGGTATAAACTTGTTTTGCATAAGAGAAATATACTTAGTTTTATTTCGTAGAATCAATAACACTTTCTCTTATTGTTTTAGTTTTGTACTTCATTCAACATGGTTCTAACTTGCAATTACAAGTGCTATAAATAATTAGACTTATTTAACTTTGTTAGATTACTGCAATTATATAAGATTGTTAAATTGTTTAAAATTCACCTTAATACTATTATTCTAACCTATACAATATGAGGTAAAATATTTTATATCAAATATTAAAGACAATTTAATATTCAACTAATTTTTTTTCTTGTAGTGAAAGTCAAATGATCTAAAATTAACATGTGGCTATGATTATTAAACATCTTAAGATTTAGAACTATTCTTAAAATAATTCTACAATCTATCTATTACACCAATTTGGATTAAAATTGTAACTAGTAAGTGTTATTATTTGATATATTAGGTTTTTATTTAAATAATTTTAAAAATTAATAGTTTTATATTTTATAGAATATTTTTTTTAAAAAAAAATCCAAATTAAAAAATGCATTGAAGAATATCAAGCATTGAAAAGCATATAACTGTTTATTTGTCACAATCTTACTATTCAAATTTTCAAGAAATTTTATATTATTAAAACAGATTACAAAAAAAAATTTAAATTAAAGACTTATATTGGTTCCTATTTTAATAATATATTTTTATATTTCTTTAATGATTAAAAAAATATGGTTTGAATTTTCAAAGACATAACAATTAATACTCTAAAATTTAGTAATAATATATGTTTTATATCTTTTGATTAAAAAAAATCAAAATCTTTTTTAAAGACAAAAGTTAAAAATATAACTTATTTTAAATATTAAAAAATAGATATATTTAAAAGTTTTAGATAAAGATAAAGGGATAAAAATTAAAATTAAAATTCATAGAGACAATAAATTCAATACACAAATTAAAAATGTTCCTAATAATTTTAAAAAAATTTAAATTCTTATGTTTGGTGATATTCCTACAATGATTTTTTAAAAACATGTTTGTTTTACTGTAAATAATAAACAACTTAATATTGATTGCGTACAATATAATTTATTTTTTACTTATAATATATATTTCAAGTTGGTCTAAATTTTTGTTTGTTAAAAAGATCTTACAATTGTGTAGCTAAAAATAACTTAAATAAAATCAAAGTTGACTAAAAAATATTATTTTGAATTTCAGTGTTTATTACAGAGAAAAATCTTAATCAATTTTTACAATTCAATAATGATATTCAATTATAAAAATACATCATATTAACAATATGAATAGACACTTATCACTCAAGTATACAATTGGTATAATTTATCAATATTACAGTTGTAATGTAAGAATGTAGGATATATACACAAATTATGTAGAAAATTGCATCAAATCATGTAATGTTTGTCGCAAAACTAATTTTTAAAATGATGTAATGTTAATCACTTTTAATAATTATTACCCTACTTTGAATATAATTTGCATATAGTATATTGTATTTTGTTTATTACAATTTAATAATATAAAAATTAAATAAATAAATAAACAAATAAATTGTCAATTTGTTAACAATAAAAATTGTGTACGTAAAAAAAGTAAGAATGTTAAAATTCCTAGTGGAAATCAATATCTAAGAGATAGAGAGACTATGCAATTGCAAATTTTATTTGAAAACAATGTCCGTTATTCTTAAAGAGGCTTTTTTCGTCACTTGCTCATACTAGCAAGCTACTCTTTCAATCTGTAATTTGGGAGGAACCTTATGCAATGCATGACAGAAGGAACTTAGAAGTTCGAATGCCCAGAGAAAGGAGAGTTTATGTTCAGATGTGATGAAAAGGAAAACAAGCGCAGGGTTCAGCCATGAGTTTCCATAAGGATGGGTTTTGAGAGGTTATTAAACCTACAATATTCTCCAAACATCTTTTGGATAAAGGGCGAAACTAAACGCAACGTACAAACCATGATAGCAGGAACTTCATGACCAAGGAACATGGGTCTTTCGCAACCTGATGACACATCTCATCCAAATAAGTAATAATGTTAGAACAACATTCCAAGAGCAAAGCGGCTTGTCATCCAATAAACTCTGAATCCTTAAATATGTTAAATAAGAAAGAGGTATGACTGATATCTGTTTCGGCTCTATCGACTGACAGTAGAAAGCCGAAGAAGCTGAGGTTTGTTGTGCAGTATTATGTAACAGACAAATATCAACCAAGACAAAATATTCCCAGAATAGTTGCACACGTAACCATTTAATCTCAGTGCGACACCCAGAGTATGCAGTGATTAACTGGGTAATACACATGCCGTGACGTACGAGTCGTCTGCTTCAAAGTGATTTAGAACTAATCAGCAAATTGACCACATAAATCTGTAAATTGTCAAGTTTGAACCTTAACTGTTCGCTTTTTCAGATGCAACAGGTATAGGAAGAGCTAGAGAAACATCACATCTCACAATACCTGCAGTTGTGAGCCAAAGTGACTTCCTCAACCTTCCGAGCAAATACTCCAAACTAGTCATATGCACAAAACAATCACAGGCGAAACAGCGAACAGGAGAACAGAGTACGCGTAGAATGTATACATAGTGTTATCACCTGTCTGTCACTACAAAAGAAAATTATCGAAAGCAAACATGTATCCAAATTAACGTAGGTACTAAAATGTATAATTTCGCACTAAAAAACTGTGGTATCACACATCAAACGTGAACTGCAACTCAGACATCCAGCAGTGTCATGTAAGCCGGGATTGAAGTTATCCATTTGGACGCCAGCAACCCCTTCTAGAAGTGATACAGTTTATAATTATCCAAAACCTCTCAAGGGATCCAGTCTAATCTTGGTTTAAACTGGAACAACCCTTTTACCCTGGCCTGCCGCATCTTATCAGAGAAGGACGCAGTTGGAGGAAATCTCCAATACTTTTCTGCTTTCTTGTAAACTGCAATCCTAAAGCTTCCATCTCTCGTATAACCAGTAATGGCGAGATGATTTCCACTGGCAACTATTTCAACACCCTCCTCATCCTCGAAAAACTTGTTTCTAACCTTATAAGGAATCTCGGTTCCAGTATCTACCCACCTCTTCGTAGCAGGATTCCTTTCGAAAAGCGAAATCCGGTATCCATTATCGTCCATAAAGAAATCATCAGCAAGCAAAGGCATAGCTGTCATCACATGACCGTCCCACTCAAAAATCTCCATGCATTCCTCGTCAGTAGTCTCCTCATGCCATTGATCATTCTTTATGTCATATGACAAGAGAATGTTCTCATTTGACGTCCTTGTAACAAAGTAGACCATACCATTACAAAGCATGCCTCTCTTAGGTGCTTGATTAAATGAAGAACTCAAAGGAAGCTGGAGTTTGTACTCTGGAGATTCCATCCACGTGCCAGTTGCTGAATCATAGATCTCGGTCACCAACCTTGTGTCAGACTCCATGTACTGGTAAGGGTGTTGCTTTGGGTTATGAGCCATCAGAATTTTGTAGGTCTTGGAAATAACATCCGCATAGGCATGCACAAAGAAAGTACCGCGATTGACAGTTTTGTGCTTGCAGGAGGGAAGATTCTTCCACTTGTTCGTGAGAGGGTTCCAAACTAACCAGGGGAAATGAGTTCGAATATTCTTCTCTTGCTTCCAGAGGAGCAAACATAGAAGCCCTTGTACAGAGTAAATGCTCTGATCGACAAGGGCGTGCTCCACTCTAGTTTGAGGAGGAAAGCTCCTCATCTTCTTCCATACTTTGCCGACATAATCATAAATAGACCACTCGAGACATCTCGGGTAGTAAGATCCTACATAACAGATTGCAGGACTAGGACATTCTGAGGTGTACCTTCCATCGCACAAACTACGAAAGCCACGACGATGGATTACGTAGCGCCAGTCTTTGCACACACACCGAACCTGGAACAAGTTTCGAAGGGGCAAGTAGCTGAGCACCTTGTGTTGCAATTCCCGGGGTAGTTTCGTCCACAAACAGATATTCTCCCCATCCGTAGCGGGTTCGGGATTATCCCTGTTCGTCGTAACGGGATCCTCTTCGGCCATGGCCACCTGTTAGTATAAATCCCACGAGGCGACACGTTAACGCTCAGCAGTTGACGGGAGCCTAGTAACCACTCGGCTTAAGGATTACAATACTAGAAGAACAACAGCTTCAAAGCACAAATGACCTAACCTCAAAGGCGCATCACAAACTGACACGGGAGAATCTCAACGAGAAACAAAAATATTTCAAACAAAGCTTCTCAAGATCCTCAAGGGCGAGTGGAGCGATACAATTTGGGATTCAGGCCACGCTACGTCTTCGGACGATGATCTAGCTCCTCAACCAGCTCCAATCCAAGAGAACTCGCTAACAAGAAGCTACACCACTCCCAACTCAATCCACCATCAGTTTTAAAAATAAAATCACGCATCGTACTGCAATTGAAATTCCGGTCTACGCAAAAACAGGATTGAACAAGATGCAGCAGGAAGCGGTAAAGCACAATTAGAACACCAAATCTTGTAACAGCGAGGAAAGCGAAACAGAAACCCTACAGATGGCGAGTAGAAACAGGGAAAGGATGCTCCCATACCGACACCATCAATCCCCTCCCTAAAATCCAACAGCTGTTGTGGCTACATGAATGATCCACCTGAAGTGAGTGGCACGGCCGCAGACATACTGCGAAGACAAATCTTACACCGCGGAATGATCCGAGCAGAGATGAAGGACGACGAGCAGGACAATGATTTTGCGCAGGACGCTCGCCCTGGCTCCTAAACCTTAAGCGTGGGTGTGGGAGTGGGCATTAGCTTGACCAAGCCTTCTTCCAGTGGCGTAGGTCCCTTTTCACACTATGCTGTGCCCTGTCCTCTGTCTGCTTGGATCTGCATCGTGTGCATGCCACCAGTCCAGCCAGTCAGATCTCTCCCTCGTGGTACATGTGAGCTCCCATCCCAGCCGTCCTAAGACAAGGCCGCTGACCCCTTCATCGGAACTGGCTGACAGATGAAAATCGTCGGATGCATGAGTGCAGCACTGCTGACAAACTCTTTGTTCCCCGTTGCCTGTTCCCTGACGTGTGTTCTCCAATGGATGCTTCCCTTCATGTTCGCCGTATTTTAACATGTTTCGTGACAACTCTACATTCATTTCATTGAAGCGTGGTTCTCAGAAAAGATCTATTGGTGTAATTATAACTTTTGAGGATGATGTTTTAGACTTCATTTTAGATTCGTGATTGGAATTTAAAGACACGTAAGGACAGTTTAAGGATTTGTAATGATTATAGGAACAAATTAAGAATTTCATTCACCATGTTAACTTTTTAAAAATTACATAATATAGAATGTTTCAACAGATATGAGTGTTTACCTTGAATGGCTATGGTTGTAGGAAGTGCTAAAATATAATTTATCCCAAAAACTTATGTTATGAGAAGTTGAAGAGTTAACTGAAGATGTTTAAAAATAGATTAAGTTGTTTATAATATATCATTTTGAATTTCATTTTTCATTTTTTTAAATTACCATAAATAATGAAAATTGAAACTTAATTATGCACATTAAAACTTAAAACTTCTATTAAATGATGTAAAAAATTTATTGTTTTTAATTTTAATACATTAAATCCTTGGGTGTATTTGAAACGTTTTCAAATGAATCGCATAAGATAAAATTTAAAAAAAAATTACTGATGGTGAAAATGGTAGACGATTTGTATCAAGATGATTTGTTTATTCAGAAAAGAATCCAGGTCTGCAAAAGTCCATCTTGCTAATTGGTCATTAAGTCTTAGTTGTCTAATATTGCCTTTTATTTATTTATTTATTTTATTCAAGATCATAAGGAATTGTCAAATTATATTTGAGCACATATATATATATATATATATAAATGTGTGTGTGTGTGTGTAAATATCTCTATAAAATAATCTGTAACTGTAGTTTGTGTGTGCATGGTATACTCAAAATAATGTGGATAAAATCTTTCTAAATGTATTATAAATTGCCCAAACAGGCTACTTTTTATATTTTACATGGTAATTATAGTGATTACAAGAAGGAAAAAAAAAAAAAAAAAAAAAAAAAAAAAAAACTGTTAAACATTCAAAATATTGACACTATAGTAAAAAGAATATATATATATATTGCTAGTGATTTTTTCATTGTGTATGAATAAATAAAATTGATATTCGAGACAATTTTTGATATTTCAGAAATAATAATAAAAAGAAATTATATCACAGAATTAAGTATTAAATATAGTCATAAAAGTGCACTAAAGAACTTACATAATACACAATGAGCATAACCAACAAAGAGTTTTGACATAGTTTTGACATAGTTTTGCTGTTAAACTTATTTGCATCATCAAATACAAATAATCAGTTAAAAAAATTTAAAAAATCTTTTAAATCTTTAAGTTCATTCTTTTCACAATATATTTTCAAAATATTTTTCAAATATTGTTTGATAACCTTTTAGTTTTTGTTTATGTATAATTATTTACTGTTTTTCTTTCTTACTCAAGAAATTAATTAGTTGTTCTTTTGGAAAACCATTTGTTAGTGGTAAAATCTTTATGATATTTTGACATCTATATTTTACTTTAAAAAATCTTTAATTGATATATGAAATTATTTTATGCTCACTTGATTGTGGAATAGAATACTTATGGTGGCATCTATGTTTTAATTTAAAAAATCTTTAATTAAAACATGGAATTATTTTCTGTTCACTTCATTGTGGAATGGATTCTAATGTAGTGTTATTATGGTTCATTCAAATAAAATAAAATAATAATAAAATAAAATAAACATTACACTATAAGATTGCTACACTTTTTAAAGATTCAACATTCTTACAAATGTCATATCTTTTTCTTGTTCTTTACCGCTTTATAATTTTTTTTACTAACAATTAAGAATAGGGTTTAACTCAATACACCCTAAATTTTGCTAAATATACCCTTGATTGTTGAGGTATAGTTGCCCCGAATAGAATGGGAATTACATGAGCAACAAACAAAATAAGAAGAAGTGCCCAAAACATCCCAAGGAAGTACACTATGGGCCATTGCTTGAATTGTATAGTCAATCAATTGCAAAAATTGGAGTGTATTTAGTTGCACCCTTAAGAATATTATATTTTTTTTATATTTTAAACTTAATTGAAGATACAATATTTTTAATTTATCTATTTTTATCAAAATACTATAAGTCTTATATGACATTATAGAGTCTTCATTGCCTCCTAATGGTATAGTGTAATGTTTATTTTATTTTATTTTATTAAAAATATATATATGATAATTGAAAAAAAAAAGACCAAGCCACCTAGTAGTGTTAATAGCTTTGTTAATAAATCAAATATGCAAAACTATTTGTAATATATAAATTAATATTTATTTATAAGAATAGTAAAAACATATTTAAAAAAAACTAAGTTTAATAATAAAATATACATACATATGTTGAAATAACTAGATCAAAATATATAAGATTTACTAGTAAAATCATACACAAAACTCAAAGGCAAAGATGAGACTAAATATAGGTCTAAGTATAATGATATTTAAATATGATAGATTATCGATATATTATCCAATATTTTGAACAAACAATGGAATCCTTATAACCTTTTCAAAAAATACTTTATAATATATATATATATATATATATATATATATATATGTATAGACACACACATAGATACATTACAATTTGATAATTTTTTTGTTTTTAATTGTATATGCACAAACATTTTAGATTCTTTATTTTTATCTTATGATATATATAATTGTATTTTATTTCATGCATACACTCATGTATAAATAAAGATCTTTTTGATTGCATTTTTCTTCCAAGTATTGAAAATCTCACCGCACGATCATGTTTTCTTAATTTTAAACAGCTGGTTGTCGGTACATGAACATAGCAGTAGGTGTACTCTCATTCTTCTGAGAGGACAAGAACGTGAAAACACACATTTTACGGTATGAGTGTCAAGCTGTGGGAACTCAAGAATAAACTCTTGAGGCATGGCTTTATGCTTTCATGAAACCCAGTGCACAGGTTTTGTGTGAGACAAAAACCAGCTGTGTAATGGGTTAGCTCACACGGATTATTCATCCACTTAAGTTCATCCATCAATACACGTTAACCCAAAATTCATTCATCCAAGGGGTTATCTGACCCAAGGGTTTCTGCGAGAGGGGGGGGGGAGTCAACAGCACAGTCGTCACTCAACTCTTCTTCTCTACTGCAGCTTGTTTGTTTCATTTTTCTGTAGCACCATCGCCATCGCCATCTTTGCACGGAGTTCGGTTTGCCCTTCACCACCTCTTGGTTATCTATCTCCTGTTGTCTCTTCTTATCCTCTCTTGCCGCCTCTTTTTTTCTGGTGCCATATCCAGAATGCAAGTTTGTTTATGCTGAGTTGGTCCATTCCTGCTCGGGAGAATTGTAGTTTCCTTGGGAGAGGAGAGAAGCTGTCTGACTGTCTGGTTGGTGCTCCTTCATCTACTCCTCGTTCAGTTTTTGTTATTTTTCTATGTTATCTCTGCTGTCGTGTAAACATTTGGTTCTTTTCTTAGTTCTGTTGCTTCTGGTGTACCCATTATTTTGCAACCTTCCACTTTGGCAAGCTCAATGGTTGGTGGTTCGATACATGCCTAGCCGCGCACCTATATTCTATTTAGCCTAAGTTCTGAATCACTCCTGTTAGACTAACAACAGCATACTGCCCTGCCTTAAGCTCCAAACTAGGGTTCACTTTTAATTTCTTTTTTAATATCAGTATTTTTGTCACTGTGAGATTCCCGACACAGTTATTCTTCTCTGTGGGAGCTAGACACTGCAACTTATTTTTGAAGGTTGGGATTCTTTTGAGCTGTCTGTTTGTTTTCGGATCCACTCTTCAGCTGCGAGTATTTGCCGTCGTTAGAGCTTATTATATGCGTCTAGTTTTTTCATCTCTGTGCCACTCCGTCCGCTCTTTCTATTTGATTCTTCAAAATCATACGAATTATACCTAATGCTTGTGTAACTGGTGAGGTTGGAACACACATATTGAGAACGCACACAAACTCGCACACACACAAACACATATTATAAAAATATCTGTTAGAGTGTCGTGTAACTTGTCGTTTAAAATTTTACGTAAGTATTACGTTATATCATCGTGCTGTTTCATCACGTCCAAATTTTGCTTCGAATGCCTTCTCATTTTAACCTCTCGTTACTGAGACCAGTAGGATCTGGAATTCTGCGCAGTTGGTGCTGATTACTAGGAATCATACCTGGGCGTGGGATCAGTTTGGTTTTTTGATTTGGTTCAATTACTGCAAGTATATCCCGAATTTTTATCAGAGTTAATTCTCAGGCACCATGGATGATGATTGGGGTATGTGCCTTCTTCTATTCCCCTTTAATGTGACTTTGCATGACAGCAGCACTACATTCTTTTGTTCGTTTTACCCGTCGCGGAAGTTCTGACTCATATCTGTCGCGTTTTCTGTTCGTCTTCGCAGATGCCGACGATTTTGTTCCCTTGCCCCCGGTGTTGGCCAAGGATGAACCTAAGACTAAGAGTCAATGGGACGATGAAGACGTAGAAGACGAGCCCAAGGAAGAGGCGAAGCCCGAACCTGTACGTTCGGGCTGAATTTTCATGTTTCATAGGTTGTAATAAAGATAGCTAACGCTGGTATTGAAGGATTTTTTTAAAATTTTATTATTAGGTATCTTACCGTACCCATCGTTTATAATTTGCATTAGGGTATCTTACACCCTGGATGATGTTACTGTTAAGACTGGGTGAACTGATACTGGGTCGCTGTCACTTCAGGTGGTTGCACCCAAACCCAAGAATGAGGAGAAGGAGAAGTCCAAGAAGAATACTGATGACGAGGGGGTTTTGTCGGACCCAATTGCGGAGAAGCTTCGTCAACAGAGGTACCACTTCAATGTTTATGGAGTGGTCATTTAGCTTGTCTTTTAATGCTCGAAAATATATGAACCAATATCTTCCATTTTGCATTACCGTTTTTTTGCGGTGGCATTCAAGATATGTTTTGGTTTGAGGTGGCTTCTCTACAAATTGCTTTTCATCTCATCAAGAAAAAAAGAACAAAAAAATTGTGTAGATGCTCATTTAATAAGTGTATGTCATGTGTGCTTAGCTTCTTGATTCAATGCGGCATATGATATCTGGCTTTTGATAGGTTAGTTGAGGAAGCGGATTACCAAAACACATCTGAGCTTTTTGGAGGCAAGTCAAGGACTGGTCATAGTTTAGAGAATTTCATTCCTAAGTCTGAAGACGATTTTCTCGAATATGCGGAACTAATTGCTCAAAAGATAAGGCCATTTGAGGTACAAATTCTGCAATCTCTCGCAATTGGTACATTTGAAGTATTCATAAGTGTGAATAGGTTCATGTTTGCTGAACACACTCTGGGCTTTGTGCAACATGTGCAGAAAAGTTTCCATTACATGACACTTCTCAGAGCATTGTTGCGGCAATCAGTTGCAACTATGAAAGCTTCTGATGCGAAGGAGGTCGCATCAAGTATGACTGTTATTGCCAATGAGAAGTTGAAAGCTGAGAAGGATGCTACTGCAGGAAAGAAGAAGACAGGTGCATGTCTACCCATTAACAATATGAGAAGTTTGTGTTTAAACTGTGTTTTATTGGTGAGATCTGGTTCTTGAACCTGCACTACATGGAGTTCATTTTCTTAATTAATTCTGGCGGTATATACTCCGTATTGTGGAGGTGAATGCATTGTTGTACTTTATTGATAGCTGGTTTGAATGGTGCAGGTGCAAAAAAGAAGCAGCTTATGGTTGACAAACCAGATGATGATGGATTGGGTGGTGGCTCTTATGATTCAGTAGATGATTACGATTTCATGTAATGGAGATGGGAGCTCCTATCACGTAGCTAATTCAGACTCTTAAGTCACGTTGAGTGGTGCAGTTGAGTGCAGTATTTGCTGAAGACAAACACGTCGCTGTTAAAAACATCGTCTAGATTCAGCAATTTGTTTGGTATTGCACCTCGGGATGTGTGTCTGCTGCTGATCTGTAACCTAGACAATCGTTGCTACTAGGGTAGAATTTCTCCCCTTTTTTGTTTCAAGTGCAATTTTGAGGCTTCTCTATCCTATTTATGAACGAATAATAGCTATCTACTGGGAATTGTCCTGATGAACTTGCTGTTGCCAACAATTTGTTATCATGGGAAGGAAATGGCCTGGTACTTCGGACTGGTAATCACGACTGGTAACCAATCCCTAGAGCCTGGTTTGTTCTTGGTTTGTTTTTAACGTGATGCCCCCTTTTGACTAGCATATTTCAAAATATCTTATACAGAAATTCGATTTTACCCTGAGGCTCTCGTTTTTGGTTGTTCTTAAATCCCACAATATTTTCAAGGTATGGTACTTTTCTTAAGACCTGTGTCTTGTTCTCTTTGTAGAGATCCAGCATCGCAATGTACTCGTCGATATCTGCTGTATCTATACGATTGTCACCTCGTGATAGTAGTGCCATTGTTCAATCCTGTTTTGCTGCAGTCGTAGAGTTTGGAGTGAATTGTTCAGACTATATCTTGTCCTAGTTGCAAGATGTAGATTTGATCTTTTTGTACAGGCTATGATGCTGTTTGCGAATCCATATGTAACTAAGACTGTAGCACATAGTGAGAACGTAATGAGGAAATTGTCACTTTAATTCCTTAAACCCAATTCCTCTTGAGAGAAATTCGGTCTATTTCCGGAATGATCAAGGCAATTCTACGTCTTCTATTGAGGTCATTATCACAACCTGTTTTTTACGTACTACACATAGGCATCTCAACATCTTGCTAATTCCTCGTAATAACATCAAAAACCGCAGACAAACCTCAGGAGGACGATTTTTCATGGACACAGTTCTGTAATTATGCCCTCAACGAAGTAGCACCTCAACATGACACACTTGAGTATCAAAAATTCCTGCATGATGTTACCCTGGCAATCTATATAGAATTGCTTTTCTATGCTTCGATGACTGGAAAACTTGGATACCTCAAAGCAGCTTAAATTATTTTTTTTGCGGCACCTGATCCAGTTACACTCAAGTATCTAATCTAAATAAAATTCGGAATGTTCGTTTGTTCATCCAGCGGTAAATCTCTTGGACATCTGGCAACTCGTACACACCATTGCAGTTCTAAATCATAATCATAACTACCTCAAAGCTGCTCAATGTTCCAGTTCAAAGCATGCCCTGCCCACATTGGAACCACAGTACCTGGCCCAAACCCATATTCTGTAGGCACATTCCATCTCTTCTTAACCAAGGTGGTTATATTAGAGTTTCTTGGTAGTCCATAAAAATCTGGCCCATTCAAGCTTGTAAATCCCTCCAATTTGTCAAGGGCACCTGCCTGCCATCACCGAAAAGTAGCAAAAGTAAAATGTCATTTTCCTCAAGGCCTTGAATTTTGCAGGCATACTAGAGCTAATAATGTACAAGTGCCATCAAGCAGTGCCACGCACAAAGTATGCCACTTCCAGTTCCACTTTCTTGTAAGCAAGATAAGAAAGCACAGGAATTATGAAAAGCATCAGATGTTATTTGTTTGATTTTCATCTTTTTTCTGTTAACTTTGTCCTGTACTGTACTAACAAACTAATTGGGTCATTTTTGCATGAGAAGGTCACTGAAGACGCAACACTACCAAACTGGACAGACCTGAATTATCAACAACAAATTTTGCGAACTGTCTACGTAATAACTCCAGAAAAGGAAACACCATTTATCACACTCGAGTGACATATCCATGCCTGAAGACGCTGATGACATACAATTTACGTGGAACATACTGGTTTGCAATGGTGTAAATACCTGATCAAATACTTCCGCGTATAAGGGAAGGGCAATGGGAGCACTAAATATGCCTGCACACCCACAAGGTGCTTCTTTGGTCTGCCTCTCGTGGGGTGCACTATCTGTTCCCAAAAAGAAACGTGTGCTGCCACTTGTAACTGCCGCAACCAAGGCTCTTCCTACAGTATCATCCCAAGGTAAATGAGTAAAAGTAAAATGCAAGCGCGAGTTGCCAAACAACGGTAACGTCAATTATTAGATACAATTATTCTCTACCACATGTCAATGCTAGTATATATATAAAAATAAAAAAAAAACGAAAAAAATAAAATAAAAAAAGTTACAAGTTAGATATGCAAAACTACAGAGAAGTAACATTTTTATCTTGCTTAATCATTCATGCAACACAATTACTTAAAAATAGAAATGATGACTTACTGTGAGTCTCTCGCTTAAGTACTGGAAGGCAGTAATTGTGGGGTTGAAGTCCTCCCTGAAACAGCGCATTCCTATTCATTAAGAGATGTTGTGGTGTTACTGTTGCTGCAACCTTGCCTGTCACAAGAATATTACGAAGTTAACTATCTCCCAGCTTACCACAACAGGAAGGGATGGACAACTTCGATCCGGAAACATTTCCAACTCACTTCTTCTTAAAGCAAGGTGAGTTTCTACACATGCGCACAACGGCAGCTGCTCCACACTAGATTCCTAAGTCAGTAATGAAGAACTCGTCCAAGAATCTTGAAAATTGGTGATTAATATCTCCGGGAAGTACCATCACTATTCGACTCAACATACTTAACCGCGTCTTCAGTTGTAATGTGTTCCATCACAATCTTAAGATCCGGAAGTTTCTGTCTAATGGGAGTAAGTACTGTCTCGATGAAAACTTTCTCCCGGTCGAAAATGTCCACCATTTGATCCGCTACTTCTCCGTGAACCTACAGCCATGTCACCAAAATAGGTTAACGTATTAAAGATAGAAACAGAAAAGGAATCCCCAAGGTGCGGAGCTATAATGCAAAAGAGGACCTAATTGTCTGAGGTTTCCCTTGGAAGTTTTTCATCATTTCAGAACCTCAAGAAAAACGCGTATATACTACTGGCCTAAAGAGCACGAACTAGTAATCTACCCTTCAACACTTAAATTTCCACTTCGAGTGTAGGCGACACTACGCAATTATTCTGAAACATGAGCAGTAAACATCTACCCTCGTAGGACTTCAGAAGAACATCAAGGACACCAAATTTACCAGAAGAGGCAAGCCCTGTTCCACCATTTCCTCAAGTGCAGGCAGGCACTTTCCAAACAAGTCTGTGACGCCTGCTTGTGAATTTGTAGTTGCTCCTGCTGGGTACAATTTGACAGCTTTCACCAGCCCACTTTCACCTGTCAAGGCACCCCTCTGCTACTCCCTCAGTATACAGCCAAAATTTCGAACTATTGAAGAACAGATTCCTACTCCTGCTTCATTTATTTTAGGAGCAATCAATTTAAAAATGATGCAGTTCATGGAGTCAAAAACCCTTGAAAATTACTTGCATCCTTGATATCTTTCCTGGTCGTTACATCTGTCAAATACAGAGTCATCAATGGCTCGAATTCTGCATTTGAGGGTAGAGCCTTCATGATACGATCCCTATACGCCAAAGCTGCAGCAAGATCTGTAACTGGCGGCTTCAAGTTGGGCATAATGATAGCTCTCTTGAAAATGCCTGCACTGAAGGATTTCAAACAGCTCCCGTGAGCACTTCAGACTTCAATGCAATGTTTCAGGTAAAATGCGATTATTCACAGAAGATTGAATCTGCGACATGATTGGTTCTTTGGATAGAAATTGCCTGTCTAAGAACACATATCCCATGGGCAAAATGTTGCAATTAACTCAATTATGAGAACAACCCCATCGATGTTTCATTTCCTAATTACCTTAAAGGAGCAACTGCATTGAGACCATCGCCATCCCGAAGATGAAGATGCCAGTCATCTGGCTGGATAATTGTGAGCCGCTGAATCCCGTTACTTTGATCAGTGCCTGGCTGAACAAGAGTACTTGCTCCTGAAGTCGCATTCGTGACTGCCAGCCTCCCCTTTCCTGATCTCGGGAAGAAGCCTTCAGTAGGTACTAACGAGAACGAAGCCGCAAAAGCTCGGGGTTTAAACATTGCGGGAAGCATCACGAGCTTAT
Organism: Physcomitrellopsis africana; assembly: GCA_036785485.1. Classification (NCBI taxonomy): domain Eukaryota; kingdom Viridiplantae; phylum Streptophyta; class Bryopsida; order Funariales; family Funariaceae; genus Physcomitrellopsis; species Physcomitrellopsis africana. Next base: position 672,675 of record JAWRVF010000037.1, on the reverse strand, counting down.
AGATGAATATATGCCGGGCCTCAAAGGAAATACTCGTAGAAGAATTGATTTTGGAAAAAAGAGAGAAACGTTTCCGATCAAAAGGAATCTTACGCCTGGTCTCCCAAAACCCCACAAAACTCTCAGCTAGAAACTCCACTCCCACAACACTAGAATGGCTCCTACGAGAACCCTACCCCAACCAAACACACAACCCAGCTCCAAAACCAAGACCTAATCTCTCAGCGCCCGAAATTGCCACTTCAAACCACCACAAAACCTTCAAAGCTCACAAGGGCAAGACGGAACAGGCTAAACCCAGTCTTGGAAACGCCTATGTCCATGGACGAAAAGCACAGACGACACTGCTCCATCTCCATCTCCATCGTGGAGTTTGCAGAGATAGATAACGACGAATACCGAATCTCTGCAGTCGGCGCAGCGCCAGAATAGTGCGGCGTGGAGACAGACCCATAGATCCATGTACACCACACCCATTCATCAGCAGGAGCCCCACTGCGCCACTGCCCCACACATCCTTGTTTCTCATAATCCTACACATTTCTTCTTTGCAAACTCTTGTTTAATATAAAGTATACATTGATTTCTATTAACCACGTCATGTCATGTTTGAAGAAGGTATTTCACCAAATTCAAGTGTATTCTGGACTCAGTTAAACATATTAATATTAGATAAATATATATTTTTTCTTTTTTTCTATAGATTAAATTTTTGTGATTGATGTCAAGTTATTTTGGAGTGCTATAATATTTTGGAGTGTTACAACAGTTTGCTCCAATTTCAAGGTTTTATGAAATAACTCCAAATTAAGGATCCCAAATGAATTTTGTCTAATGGATTATCATCTAGGGTTCAAGTTAGTGCATCTTTTAACTTGCTCCTTTTCAACATGGTGACAATGGCAGGGCATGGGGTTTGTTTAAATAAATTTCTTTGCATTGCCACTAATTGGTAAGTGGAATATAGAGTTGGTTTATTGATTAAAGCTATCTTGTAGATCTACAAGGTCCAAGATTCAATTTTTTTTAATATTGCTTTATTGCATTTGTATAAATATATATATATATATATATATATATATACACATTGTAAATCTATTGTTTAAAAACTCCACCTTACCTTAGGTTCTTCTATCTTCCTATGGGCCACACTCATCACCCTTTTGTTGCTAGTATAGATAAAATGACATTTTTTGGATTTGTCTAAATTGTTTAGTTAAATAAACATCTATTTTAAAAATTCATTTTCCTTCATTTCTTACTTTTAAAGTTATTTCTTGGTAGTCATTATTTTTTCAATTGGATTTTTAAATAATTTTGGTAGAATTAAATAGATTCTTTTCTAAGAAAGCCATATATTTTATTTAAAGAGCACCTTCAATAGAACTTTGGTAGAACTACTAATTAGTTGAGTACATAAAATGATAATATTGTAAGTTATTTAGGACAATTGAGATAATAGAGAAGTAAGGGTTTTGAAAAGAAGAATGAAAATGATGCAATTGATCATTGTAAAACATGCCACATTGGAATATATCTATAATTTAGTAGTATCTACTTCCTTTTGGATAGTAACAAATATATTGGCATAGTTGTTGTCACTAAAATCTCATTTACCAACATTGCTTAGGTTGCAGGTTTTTTATTTATTCTTAAAACATTGCTTTTACTTACAATCTTGTTTATAATTTGAAGCTATCTAAGTATAGCTTGTATGTGCTATAAAATTTAATACTTTAATGTAACATGACTTAAATGATTTATTCTCTTTTGTCAAAATATTAATAAAAATGATTTCAACTTCATGTATTTTATCAAATTATCTCATATTGTCAAAAACATAAATTTATATAGAATTTAGAGAAGACAATATATTCCTATGTCATTGAAAAAAAGAAAGTAAATAATGTCAAGATAGATATAAAATAGACTATAAATTAGAATGGCTATTACCAATTATAAAAAAACTATAGAGTCTTGAACCAAGTTTGAAATACAAGAAAGGTGTTAACAAAATTGAGGATTGACTTAACCTTGCCTCCATATGTACTAGCTACAAAGGTCTTGTAGAAGCTCGCTAAGGACCACAAGGCTTGTAGAAGCTTCCTAAGAACCATGAGGCTTGTGGCCCAAGTGTAAAGTTGTAGATTTCTTTTTAAACGATTCTCCAAATGTAAAAATCTTTTAGGAAAAGTTTCAATAGCCATGTAGCATATCTATATGAGTCTAAATATCTAATTTGCATCTAAAAAATTTCCTCAAAGTTTCTTAAGAAAAATATTATTTACCTAATATGTTTCTACCTACTTCTATTAACATCTATGTATTTAAGCAATATATGCATCTATTATATATATATAAATAAAAATATTAATTATATTTAGAAGTTTTTAAAATATCACTTACTTATTATTTATAACTATAAAATATGTACGTGTCTATATATATATATATATATATATTTATCAAAATAATATTTCTAAATTTTAAAAATTCTTTAAATAAATAAATAAATATATATATATATATATATATATATTAGAAAAAAAAAATTAATAATTTTTTAATAATAGAAGAAGAGAAAGAAAAGTGATTGTTGATATTTGATTTTAAATATGTAAATAAAATGTCATAAAGATAATTATATAATACTCAAAGTATCTATCAAATATGTTTTTATTTTAATAGAATTTTTATTTTATTTTATTATAATTTTATTTTTATTTTAATAGATTATAATATTATAATTTTGATACAAAACTATAATATATATGGATTATAGAGATTAATATTATTATATTAAGAATATTATTAGATATTATATTAAATAAGATTATAATTAATTATTTACATGCTAAAAATTTATAAAATTAAAATTATACTTTTCTTAATTAATAAAAAAAATTATATTATATTAAAAGATATTATAGAATTATATGTTTAAAATAATTTAATAAAAAATTCATTAAAAAATAAATAATTTTTTTAACATATTTCTATAGAATTAAAAAAACTTAATATTTAATATTCTTATAGCCATATTTGCCATAATATTTTATTTGTCTACAACCAAGTCTTAAAATATTTATAATGCAATCTAATAAAAAAAATTATTAATTTTTTTAACTGTTATTTTATAATCTAGATAAATTTTTGTAACATAATCTCTTTCTAGGACCTTTAACACCAAAAAAAATCATAAAAATTATATTTGTAGATAATGGAACTTCATTATCAACCTTTATGTGCATATTATTGCTATTTAGATTGGCTAGATGCTTATATAAGAAATATTTTTAGATATTGGTTTAAAAATAAATGTGGTTATATCATAAATATAAAATATCTAAAATTATTTATAATGCTTTGATAACATTAATTTTTATTATAAATTTATTTAACTAATTTATCTCATAAGTTTTTAATCTTAAAAATAATATCTGAATTTAAGGAAATTTTTATATATATATTTTTTATTTAATTTATAACATAAACTAGCACTTATATTATAATACTTATTTAAATTAATCTCAATTTAGAGTTACTTTTGTCTTATATAATTAGATTAATGACAAGATCTTAATAATAGATTATTTAGATTATATTATTATTAAAATAAAATATAAAACTAAATTATTTTAAATAAATAAATAAATAAATAAATATTTTAATAATAAAATCAAAATAATAATATATTAAAAATATCTTTTCTTGTTAGAAACCACTTGTATTAATTATGCTATATTATAGTATTTTAAAATCTTATTTTATATTTTATTTTAGATAAGTTAATAATAGTATAATAAATTTTATATTTAAATTAAAAAAAATAAAGATAAAATATGTATTTATTGTCTAGGATGCAATAATAAGAGACTAAAATATACTAAAATATAAAAGTTTAGAAAATATTTGAGGAAAAAGACTAAATACAAGACTTGGAACTAGGCAATACTTAGATTATTTAAATTTTCATTACCAAGAATAGGACAATCATTGTCTTACCTCCTTAGTTATGCTTGAGCAAACTAGATCCTAATTAAGCTTCAAAATATTTAGAAATTAGTTCTTGTAAACTTCCAAATTTGTGTTTTTGAAGACTCTAGAGACTTTTAAAGATCTATGGGAAGCGGTACAAATATTTTTAAGGCTTAGTAATGTTTTAGAAAAATACTTAAGACTACAATTTGATATTTTAAAAAGAATAATAAATTTAAAATTACTAGTTAGACACAAAAAAATAAAAATAAGAATGATAAACCATCCTATTTTATTTGGATGTGTTTCTTACATCCCAATAAACTGAGATCAATAACTTTTACTTTAATTGTGTTTCAAAAAAAAATTATAATAAATAAAAAAAATTAAAGAATACTCATTTTGAGACACAAGATATAATCTCAATCTTTTATTCATGTTTTGGATACTTTAATACATATAGCTGAAAAATTGTATTAGACTTAATATAGTAATAATTTACCTAAAAAATTATATTCGACTTAATATAGGCATAATTTAGCTAATAAATCCTAATATTAAATAAATTAAAAATATTAATATTATAAATAAATAAAATATTATTTTTTAATAAAATATATAATTTAATAAACTAATTAAAAAATTAATCAGTTTTTTATGATTTTTTTATTAAATATCAGATATAAATTTATATAGATTTTTGATGCTTGAATATTATTAAAAAAGTATTTATGTTATAATATTTTATATTTATAATTTAATTTAATATAAGAAATTATACACAAAATAATAATATACAAAGTTTTGGTTTTTTTAAAATAATTTTGTTGCCATTATTAAATCAAAATTTATCAAGTTGATATGTATAAGACTATTTTTTATTACTAGATTAAATGGATTTATATAGTTCATTATATATTTTAATTTTAATTTTTTTATTTATATATTAATTCATAATTAATTATGTCTTTTAAAAATATTTAGATTCTTATACAATTTGAACATTCATAGTTGAAAAAATATATAATTAGAGTATAACAAAAAGTTTTAATAAAGTTTAATTTTATAAATGATATGTAAAATAATTATAATCATATTATATCTTTCAAAAAGAAAAAGACCAATTTATATATATCGAGATTATTAAAAAAAGTATACTATCTCATGTTCTGTGTATTACAAATGTATTAATATTGTCTTTTATGCAGAATACATGACATCTTATTCACCTCATTTTCTAGAAGTGCCTTAATACTATTGTATGATGGTAAAGATCACCTTATTTGAATGTAAACCTTTATTAATTATCAAAGTTTTTGGCTCAAGACTCACTCTCTCAAGAATCAACTTTTTAATCGTAGACAATTAAATGATTAATTTAAAAAGAATAGAACTGCACGAATAGACCTACGTGAACTGTTTCAATAAGCTAGTTGGGCACGCTCTCAGCTACACTAGTTAAAACACACAGCTCAGTTCATATCTAACACATCTCGACGTCATTACTGCCGAAGGCATGCAATCGCATGGAGTATGCTGATTGCGTCACCTGCAAAGAGATTTACAGTCAACGTAGGCACATAAAATGGACCAGAAGAACGGCGTCAAAGAAATGTGTGCCAAAAATCTTTGCGTCCCAATACCAGAAGCGGTATTGATCGCATGATGGGAATGATCAGTGATGGATCGACAATCTGAGATCCTATAGGCTTTACGAAATCTCAGGTTGCTTTGTAATGAGCTGTAAACCAGGGGTGTCAGCGTCCAAACACTTCTGAATGTCGGGGTAAACTGTGCTAATCTCTTTTCGATGAACCGCAGAGTCGTAGCGGCACTGAAAGTCATAATCAAGCGGAACTTCGAAGCATGTATCCAGTCTGTCCACGGGTGCACGGAGGACGTGGTTCTATAGCTTCGCGGAATCCAATGAACCAAGGGATGAGCCCGCCATATGCCTGCGCAACTCCACTGAACGTCGACTGAGGCGTGACAAACAGGTAGTCGGAGTAGCTGAGAGCGATGATCTCCGCCAGCGCGTCCTGGAAAATCTTCACGCCGAACTTCTGCAAGACTTCGTGGGATAACTGAACAACGTCGACGTGTTCGCCAATTGCAGTTGGATAGGTAGCGAATGTGTCACTGAGATTATTTTTTACACCTTCGAACAACGACGCTACGAAGACGGAGGTCGTTAGATTTGAAACACGGGGTAACGCTCGCCGAGAATTGGTCACAACGGGTGGAAGAAGATGATTTTCAAGCCAAATTCTAGCCTCAACATCCCGACGCATCCTATCGAACTGCTCCTTTTGGCCACTATACCGAACTTGAATGCCTAACCGACGATAAGCTCGCTGGAGCCCATAGTCTCGCTGAATGCTCTTGACTTGCTCCCAAACCACGTCAGATGGCGACATAACATCGCGCAGGATGTTCGTGAGAATCATCTTATCCGGAAATAGAGCGTCCAGAACCGGCCGGAACGAGGGCACAGCGTAAAATTTAGGCGCAAAGTAGATGCAGCCCATGATTTACACCCATGTCACGTTCTTGTAATAGTCCTGTTCCGTGTCGCAAAAAAATCGGCTGTCGAGTTGCTCCGTATACCCACCTTCGCCATTCGCCACAGCGTAATCCATAATAAGCTGCGACGTTTCATCCCCGCCTCCCGCTCCACGAGCTATGCCAATGCGGCTGTGGAAACTTCCAGACTTATTCCAGTGCCTGCCCACCCCTCTAGAGTCTCGATTAAAGGGCGTCACAAACTGGTTAGGATCGAAATGCAACCATGAGGATCCTTCAAAGGGCTCGCAGAGCAACTGAGGAGGCAGAATTCCGGGTCTGGCGATAAGAAACACGCGCTGCGTAATAAGAGAGTAAGCAAACGCCGACGCAATCATCACCAACCTATTTCCCAACCCCGCTGCAAACTCTGTATCCAATATTGTGAACTTGCACTCAATGGTAGAGTTTTTGCTCGTGAACTACGCCACTGGGTTACCAATCCCATGCAAACAAGTGCGGTGGAGTTTGGAGTATTCTCGGAGAACCTCCTGTCATTGGGAATTCGGCTCCACGTAAGGAACGTGTTTCCTTTGCTTGTATTGTAGCCACATCTCTCTGCGGCTGAGACACGGATTCTCTCGATTCCATTTCGCTCTGGCCACTTCTGTGAACTAATCGCTCTCATCCTCCCCTCCCGCATCTAATCTTGTAGTTTCTTGTAAAGAAGCCATGAAGTTTTTCAGAACTTTTACACGCCTCTCTCTCAATTCAGTGTCATTCAGCTCAACCATGGGCGGAAGTACGAATTCGCCCAAATTTTCTAAAGTCACCCAGACCTTCGCAGAAAAATACAGGCAAGCGAAAATGAATACCATGAGAATGAAGAGGAAACTGGTCCCTCGGTGGACGCCGCAGGGTCTTGAGGGCGTCATCCAGACAGGTATTTCTAGGCCATCCTTCACTTACGCCGATCTCGACCATTGAGATACAGAAGAACGCCTAACCTTCGACCCGGGTCTGTTGTATCACACCGTTTAAGAGTAAGAATTGTTATGTGGTACGTGCGGAAGAAGGATTGTCTAGCTCACATTTGAGAGGTTACAAGAGTGGCGGCGACGAATGTGATTCAAGACGACAGCCGTTTAGCATATCCCAGAAACAATTCGACTAGCAGCATCTTCTCTATCTGATAACTCTATTGGTGCAAGAATTCGCAACCCTATAAAAAATCGCAAGCTTTCAAATCGATCACAGGTTGGAATTAAGGGCTATTTCATGTAGGACCTGCTCCTGTCGATCTGTAGATTGTACCAAGTTGCTCGTTCATAGCCTGTGGAGGTCATCCAGGTGGTTCAATCTCAATTCCAACGCTGACACAATGTAAAAAAAGTAGCAATCCTAAAACTGAGAGATCGAAAGAGGATTCTTGTTAAAAAGCGTCAAGAATTCAAACAGGACTGAGCTCGAGAGATCTCACCGTGAGCCAACCATCCGAGCAACACACACCCGTGCAGTTGAATCGACCCAAATACTCTCCACCATCAGTCGCGGAATCTTCCCAACTTCGGAAGAACGTCACCAAGTTCGGGGGCCAAGTAACTGATCCTCAGTCGCAGGTTTCTGGAACCGGTTCTGGAGCGTAGTCCACGTAGTCGCAGGATCATCACCGAAGGAGGCTTCGGGTAACGGCCCGGGTTGAACGGCACAACTCCCCGAAATGCTCGGCTGGTAAAAGCGGGGGGGCAACATACCGATTAACCGCATCGACCTTTTACTTTTTAGGGTGAAAAAAGGTTACAAATCAATAAGGTGAGTATTACATGAGTCAACTAGCTGGAAAATGCATTGCTTTCTACAGGAAAGCGAGGAAGCGAATTCTCTCAAAAAATGATTAATTTTTTTCTTATAGAAAGAGGTTGTTACAAAGCCACACATTGGTTGCTTTTGGATCCACTTTTCTATTTTGGATTCAAATAGAAAACTATCAAGGGTCAACATGAGTCTAATCAACTACAAGAAGGTGAGACCATGCATATTCTTTGCAGAAATTTTCTCCAAATTGTTCTCCTCGTGCAATTTTTACTTATATTCACATTGATTTACCTATAAGTTTCTATTAAACTTTTAATTAAATTTATTTTTGTAACAATTGGATACTATTTGTGTTAAATATAAAATATTCATTGATGCTTATATTGTATGATTTTTTAATACATAATAACTAATATTATAGATATTTTAAGGTTTAAATATTGTGGATATCATTAAAATTAACTTACATTGATGTATCTATAAAATTATTTTTTAAAAAATTTATCTTCTTATTTTTTACTACTGCGTTATCATAAGTAAATAAATAAATACTCTACTTCTTAAAGATAAAAATAAAATATTTAAAAATTCTTGTGACTCTTAAGTTAAAAATTCTTGTCACAATTTATTTTTTAAATATTTTTTCAAATGTTTTGAATCAAGATTTGAAGGTCAAATATAATTGACATCATTTTATTTACACAATATGATAATATTTAAATATATATTGATAAATTAAATAAAATTATATTTCATGCTTGTGGCTAATTTTTAGCATTAAAATAAATATACAAGCCTAAAAAAATGCTTTAATTTAAAATCTATACCTCGACAACTTTTCAAATAAAATTTTTTTTATTACAAGTTTCAATGAATTTCTTTGCAATATTTAGTATTTGTTTATATTTTATTTTTATATGGCTGTAATTCTGCTTATTTCTTGTCTTAATAGATAAAAAATATTTTAAAAATTCATAATAATAAATTTTGTAATCTACTAATAACTTATATTATAATTAATTTAGTACTTATGTATTATAATTTAAATAATAATAACAATAATAACATATATAAATTATTGAATCTAATTTACTCACAAATATACAAGATATTTTGTAGATAAGTCTCAAAAGTAATATCGCTAATATCAAAATTAAAAATGAGTATGTAGTTATTTAAAGTTTTAGAGGAAAAAAATAAAAATATTTTAACATGATTAAGGATTTTAGATTATAAAATTAATTTAGAAATATATATATATATATATATATATATATATATACTTTCATTCAATGAGTATAAGAGAGAAATAGATTATACTCATATTTTAAAGAAATAATATTATTTTTCAAAGCCCAAAAGTATTTATCTGTATTTTTTTAATAACTGTACTAGATAAATTAATATTTGAAATAGTCAAAATCAAAATTTTGTCTACATAATATAGTTCTTTTTTCTAATTTAACTTATTTTTGTGCTTATAACCTTGTATATTGAAGCTTAAAACAAGAAATTATAGCAAAATTTTTCAAAACTAAAATTTTATCCTCTTCAATTTTTGTACACTAATAATTGTATAAATAAATTATGGATACATTTCTTGAAGAAAGTATACAAAATTTTTGTGGTATTTTTATGTGTTGACTGTTGTCCAGGCACAATTATAGATTGAGGGTTTTATACTTTAAAATATCAAATCTTGAAGCAAATTTGCCACCTTGCTAATTTTTAAAAAAGAAAAATTACTTAGAAGAAATAAGGAATTTTCCACTTCAAAGAATTTGAAATTTATTTAAGAATTCTACTGTTGTTGTTGTTGTTGTTGTTGTTGTTATTGTTATTATCTTAGCATTTATATATGCACCTATGGGTATTGATATATGTTTAATGGATTTATCAAAAAATATTATATTTGTAAAATAAACATGAAATATATTCTGAACCAATATTTTAATGATATATGTAGAAAGTTGATGTTTTAAATGATCAAGTGCACAAGTAAAGTTCAATCTGTTTTATTATTTTTCCACACACACACTTTTATATATATTGAAATGCAAACATGCATACAATTCTGCTTATGATTGCTCATTGAAACCATTCAATTTCTGATCTTTGTTGCATTCACACAAGCGAAAAAGTTCAATTATCAAATGCAATCATATTCAGTAGGATTAATAATAGGACTTCACCAGGAAATTACATAATTACAATTGGGCAATTGCATTCCGGATATACCAAAAAGTAGTAGATTTCTTTGAGATCTAATTATAATGATTGAAATCGCCAATTAACAACTGCTCATTAAAAAATAAGACTAGTCCTCAAGAATTTATCAAATTAAACCTAAGACAGTATATTTGTACTTCAGTAGCACGATTCATTCTCAAACACAAATCGAGGGATCCAAAACCGTGAGAACCTGCATTTTGCCAAGTTGCAATTGCCCAATTATAACTCCTGTAAAACTATTGTAAAATAATTTTCTGAATTATCAGTTCATGTTTGTATCAACTAGTGTTATGGGTCCCACAAGATCGGTACACTTCTAAAAGTGTTGAAGCTCCAGCTTTGATTAGAAACTTTCAGAGTGTTTGTTGATTAGAAATGCTCACTGTCCAAATTATGCATATGATCATTCTGTTGTATGAGATCAACAAGAAGTCCACAATCTACTCCTAATGGGCTTAGATTTTTTTTTTTTTTTTTTTTTTTTTTTCTTCTTCTTCTTCTTCTTCTTCTTCTTAAAATTATTTTTGTAAGCATCAAGGCAAAACTCTGAAGTTACTTACCACTGCTGTGGCGCATGATCTTTCCTTCACAGTATGTCCGGCGCTTTGCCGAGATCAGCATCATCTACAGTTTGAACACTACCAACAACTTTAACGTCTCCAGGATTCCTAGGCCCAGTTGCAAATTTGGTAATGCATATATCATCCCTTTGACGCTCTCATCGATCACCACCCCAAAGAGCATGTGTGTGCTCCAATCAGCCATGTCAGCAGCAATGTTGACCTCGTGAAGAGTGAAGTAACTTCCATCGGTGACGTAAACAATGTCGTCGGGTCTGGAATTGGAGCGGAGTGAGGGAGACATGATGGCTGAGGGTGCCACCTCCCTCTGCACTATTATCTCCAAAGCATGCACCAATTCATCACATTCGACTTCCTGCATTCGACACGATGGCTTTCACACCTAGCGAAGTCGACGTTGACTAGCCCAGTTGTTGTGAGGTCTGAAATTCCTTGCACTCCCTGTTGATCTGAGATTGGAAAATGTAATTAAAATAGTGATCCCTCTACTTGGACAAAACCACGATGGTAGTGACTCTGTAACAGTTCTTATATCTAAAAATGCTGGAAGAATCAGAGTTTCGTTAACTGTGAGCAGCAGCTCTCAATCCTTGTTTCATAAAAATAGTCTACAAAGCAATATGTAAAGATCGTAATATTTTGGATGATGTAACTGCCTCACGATGTCACCTGCAAGATGGAAAGCCTCCAGCATTGACGTGTCAGTTGCCAGTCTGAAGCAACTCATCGTTTGGAACTACAATCACAATGTCTGCTTAATGGCGCATGGACTCGATGGTTTTCCTAGCTTGCCAAGCTCGGGTGCATCCTACAAATGTGAAAGTTTCAGTTACTATGTCAATTGTCAACTCCTCCATGGTCTGCACCAATCGGACCAACATTGTTAATCAAATTAGCGAAGGTTTTGGTCCACAATTTTCGAAACAGACGCTCAGTTTTTGCGCAGAAACTCCACGCGAAACTCGATGGGACTGTAGTGTCTGTTCTTCAGACAGGACTCAGGCGTGGTATCGTAGGATATAAGTTAATAATATCGACGTGATCGATCAATGTCTCATAATTTGGCGAAACCAGAAATAGAACACACACTTGATCCTGAGGCTATGAAGACCAGATCGGCACTCGAAGACCAGATCAACCACCTGAGTCTCGCCAATTTCAATACTTCCGATAATCGAAAACCAAAATTACAGCTTACGTCAAATTGAACTGCTTGCACATACTTGACCTTGTACAACATTGATTGAGGGGAACACGGTTCTTTGCTCAGGTCATGGTTCAATCGCTTTTTAGGAAAACTACAAACTAGTAACACTTAACAAAGGATAATATAAGTTCTGACCTCCACCGCAGCCTGCTGTGGTGTTCTACCCAATTTAAATCTTATAGGAGGCCAGCGACATGCTCAATGCTTGTATTGATGGCCCAGAATTCAACTTTCAATAGTTCTGACTTCACAATTTCATCAACCGCATTGCACCTGTGAGAGCGACAAATTCGAACTACTGTTTTCCATACTGGAAGAAGAGACACAGCTTCGTCCTCCAGCTCGAACACCATAACTCCAATTTACCGGCGACAGATATTGAAAACGTGGGCATTGCGCGCGGATCAGTAAGCCCGAAGCCGCTCCTCTGGCGCTGACGATGCATTCTCTGTTACTTCCCAAGCACAAATGAAATAAACCGGGACTCGCTAGTGCAGAATCAACCCCAAGCTCTGAACATGATCCAGATGATGCTACCCGATGAGACTCCTGCATAATTTGCTCGCAACGTGGTAATTGCAGTACAAGCAAAATTGGACACACAACCAGCATGAAGCTCTTCTTCTTCATGCCTAAACCCCAATTTATTCTGTAAGCACACTTTTGTCGACTGGCAATGTCTTCTAAAATGCCATTTCGGAACACCTCCATGAGAAACCTTCACACGATGTCCACAACGCGCAAGAGAATCTCATCACTCTACAGCCTACAAAGTTTGCAGGCTACGCGTACATTTTGTCAAGACAATCTCAACGAATCACCAAAATATATACAAAAATCTCAACTTGCTACGACTACCCAAAAAACGAAACCAGCATCAAAATTGAAAGATTCCCGAAACTTGCAATCGCCTTCCTTGGAGATTGAATTTGAGGCACTGGCTGCCGATCCTGTCATGTAAACAGAACCACAGTAGTTGGCGTACGGATATTCCAAAACCGACACCTTTAGGAGGAATGCTGATTCTGAAAACACAACCATGTACCTTTTGTGTGTTTGCAGGCAGGTTTTGATCACTCTCCCATCGCCTATTTGCTCACCCAAAATGGCTCACATTCTCTTTTTTTCTGGGAAAAAGCGGACAGGTTACTGGGACTAAGTCCCAATCTTGCTCAATGGTTGGGTTTGGATAATCCATAAACCCTAAGAGCATCTTTGTGGGGTTTTTAAAATTATTTTAACCAAAAGATTGATGTGGTGGTCCACTCCATAGTTGCTCATGTACGACTCAACAATCTTGAGACTTCACCACTTACAGTCATAGATTTATAAAATGTGGTTAAATTGGCTAGGCTTTCTAAACGTATATGTCTTCATTTATGCCAAAAATAATTAATAGCATGAAATATTTAACTACAATTTTTTTTATTTCTTTATTTTATTTTTATGTTATAAAGTTTTATTGCTTAAATAGTGTGCAACTAGTTTTAAAATTATGCTTATAGTTGAAACTTTGTATGTATGTTCTAATCCATTGAAGACAAGAATAATTGAGGATATTAGAAATTTCAATCTAAAAAAATTATATTCATTAAATCTATTATGCAGCTATATATTATATTATTTATTAATCCTAATAGTAATTTAAGAATCTTTAAGACTAATTGTAATAGATTTCCAACCAAATTTAATGCTAATTGATATTTTTAAAAGATATAATAAGATTTTGTCGAAGTTATTCAAAGAAAATAAATAAATAAATAAATATGATCTTAACAAATAAAATAACAAAATAGAATATTAATAAATGATATGAAAATTACCTAGTAATACTGTAATAATACTCTTAGATACTAACCATGAATTTTAAAAATCTATATAATAATAAGTTTAGATTACAATAGTAATTTTATAAAATATAGACTATTATAAATTTTTAAAATTTTAATATAATACTTACAAATTAATTAAAATTTTAATATAGATCAAATTAATAATGATATATAATTAAATTATTTTATTTATATTAAAGTAGAAATTTAGATGTAAATAATGAAATATTGTAGAAGATAATTTATGCTATACAAACCATGTACTTTACACTTAGAATGTATTATGTAAATTTAAAAATATCATAATTGCATGTGGTTTCTTTAGTTGACAAAATAGCTTAGAAGATCACATACAAGTTGAACAATTTAAATAGATGGAAGAAGGGATGTAAAATAGAAGAAGATTGAAATAGCAAGGATGAAGATCAAAGCAATTGAGAGAAAAAAGAGATTATAAGAGTAATGTAGCAACATTTTTGTTATTAGCAAAAGGAAGAAGAAGTATCAATTAATATTGTTTATTATTGAAACAACTTTTTTAAATATCAATGATTAAAAATAGGTTATATTTAAAAGTCCAAAGTTATTTATAAATAATCTAAATAATATACATAAGAGCTTATATAAGGCTAGGATTTTAATATATAATTTTAAAAATTTACTATATCAATTTTTTAAGTAAAAAAAATTGAATACATATTACAAGTTGTAACATGATATTTTTATTTTTATATTATATTATATTATATTTATTATTTATTATAAGTTATAAATTTTAAAATATCGTTATAAATATGTTTTTTACAATATTCTTCAAAAACCTTGTGTAAATCACAATCAAGTAGGGACGAAACAAAAAATGAAGGATGAAAATGGTTTGCTCAAGTGTCCAACACCATTCGATGCCCACTTTACGATCTCTCATTGGAATGGAAGCTTGGTCTCATGGCCGTGTACCACGCGGTAATAAGCCAGTCGTGGTCACTGCATTAGAGCAGCAACGCGGTGAAAAGGCCCCGTCCGAGATCAAGTTTGAGTTACTTCACTGCCTTGAATTAGGGTTTCTGATTCCCCATTTGTGCTCCCAAGTTGTCACAATTTTGAAAGAATGGGCGCTCTGGAAGGAGCTGCTGCGATGGCCGAGGAGGACTCCGCGACGGTGCCGCAGATGAGCTACGCGGAGTTTCGAAGATGGAAGCAACAGAAGGTTTGTGCGGGCCTCTTCATGTTTTTCGCTTTATGAGCAGTAGGGTTTGGTGTTTAGAGCTGCAAGTCGTTGATTGGCTGTGCAAATATCGGGCGGTGGCAGCGTTGCAGTGATGATTGTAGAGTGAATTTGGTTATGATGGATAGAAATTGTGGGGGAACCGTGTTCGACGCCCAGGTGTACATGCGCTGTACTTCTCGTGTTGTACGCAGATGGATTGCAAGAGTTACGTATACACGAGGGTACGGATTATTCTGTCGAAATGTCCAGTTGCTTTTCCTACAGTCCATAGCTGTCTGATATGCCTGAATTCAAGACGATCGACATAGTCGGTCTTAGAGGACGTTACAGTATAGTTAAATCAATATGATTCCAGCAGCTTATCAGTGTTTTCAAAAGATGAGTGCAAAGTAATGCTTTTGTGGATTTCGTTGCACTCATCTTTTGAGGGTGTGTTGTCGAGAGATTTTGTATCGTTTACCCAGCTGCAGTTTAGATAGGCAAATTTCGGGACCTGCTTTGAATATTTATCTTTTTAGGATAGTTTTCGTGCTTGTCTTTGCTTAGGATAGAGGTTTGCAAATGGTCTTATGATCAGAATTGCAGCAGTGGCTTTCATTAATTGTCGTAGGTTTTTAGTTACTGTGGCTGCTTTGAATCTATTAGCTGCGCGGGGTGAAATGCCTCGGTGTTGCATTGCATTGCAACATGGTCACGGGGTACTTTAATTGAGGTTTGTGGATTGACAGATTATTAGCTATTTCTATTATATCAGAGGTGACTTATAATCAATCAGTTAAATAATTCTTTATATAAAATATAGTGTTTGCGCTGCAAGGCCTTTCTTTGTTGGAATGCTCTCCTCTGTCTGTCTGGGAGCTTTTCCTTTTTAAAAACAAACTTAAACACATGTATTAACCTAGGCTGATATTTGGCACAGAACAAGGCTGCTTCATTAAGAATTGAAGCACTATGGGTATAATGGGTGCAGAGAATATGTTGATGTACGGAATATTCGTGGCGTTTCGATAGGGTCAATGACCTCGTGGCTCTGTAGGGTTCATGGGAGGTTTTTAGGTAGCTTTTTAAAGTATGTCTCGGTTTCATTATGTTGAACCATTTTGTAGGATTTGAGAAAAACATAAAAGACTTGTTTTGTTTAGACGTTAGTGAATTGTTTATGGATGGGTAAGACGAAGGCTTTTCAAATCTTTTATTTGACAGTCTCATGGACTATCCGATCTTCTGGGATCTCTAACCTCAAGCTTTTTCTTTGTATAATGGCAAGAAAACTAAGAACTAGCCTTTTATGGAGAATGTTTCTTGTCCATGTTCGTTCATGCAGCACATGTGTTCACCCATTGCAGGATGCAGAAGCAGAAGCTAGAGCGGCAGAAGCTGCACGGAAACGTGCCGAAGACATTGCTGCAGGTCGAGTGCGCATGAATGGCAGGGAGTTGTATCAGCATGAACCGTGGGTCTTCGACGATTCCCGGTTCGACACGTAGAGATATGGTAGTTAATAATTTCTTATCATACAGATTGTTCCATTGGTGTAATTCTATTGTGAACATGAACTCCACTAATTCTCAGTGATTATCTCATTCGACAAAGCTGCTGCTCATCTGCGGCTTACCAAATGGCTCGATCACTAAAGGAAAAAGAAGGAATTAGCTATATGAGAGGCATCTGCATAGAAGTTCTGATTCAACCAGGAGTTTGAGGTTGGTGTGTGTTCCATAACATGCAGTCAACCCCCGATTCTTTGGGCAGAATTGCACGATGACACCGTGAATCTTATTCATAATTCTAAGACCTTCCAATGCTTGGGTTGAACTTCAGAGGATACTGTGGAGTTAGAGGGCCCAGAGTAAAAGCATGGCCATCACAGATGTCCGCGTGAGGATACTGAGACACACTTCCACATACAGCGCAAAACTGCAGCTATAAAATTACTTTTCAAGCTTCACCAGCTGTTGACAGTGAGGTAACTGAAATGTAACTCAAGTAAGGTAGGTGAAAATCCTAGAGAAAGAGGAGAAGAAAACGGTGACTTAGCAAATTTGATTTTGAAACAAAACACGTAATACGCAAAGTCTGCGATTGCAAGTCTGCGATTGCAAGTCTGCGGAAAAGCCGAGGTGCCAATAATTGTCTGTGTCATAGGGTTGATGATGCTAGCACAGGACTGATTGAGAATGCAGAAGCAGCCAACTAAATACACACATACAGTCAACTAAAAATAGACGCACTATATTCTTGAGCTTGTGGCAGAGAGATTCTTCTGTTACAGGAAACACTCTTTTGAGTGACTACTGTTATAACCTGTCAAAATGACAATTTACATAGAAATTTCAAACACTAAAGTAACAAGCTATGTACTTAAACATAGATTATAATTTCATTATAAACAATGTCTTCAAACAGACGTATACAAAATATTTAAAAATAAAAATAAAAAATAAAAATCACAAATTATAAAACTACAAAATTCTCAGAGACTTCACCCAATACTTACTTCCTACAGTGCCATTTATGACCCAATTTAAGGAACATCTTTAATAGTTTTCAACCACAATTGTCACAATTATTGAGACTGATAAATACTTGGGGGTTTTTTTTATTCGTTCACAACACACAACATAAATTTGGTGAAACAAAATATCATGTCGGACAAAAACTGGTTCAATTGTGTCGCACCAGATAAGAAATTATGATGAATAATCCTACGCATCAATTCCATGAACAATTTGTCGACCAGTGTGCGTCAAAACAGTAAACAAAGTACTCTTACACAATCCAAGCACTGTGTTGGAGGAGTGCACATTCATCCATAGAGAAGGAGGCTTCGTGCACACCTCAGTCAATCAATGCCAAAAGTAGGGCATCCGGAGCCAAATGGACTGAAGCAGAGCCAAATTCTGCTCCGTGGGAGGGGGCTGGTTACGTGGAAGGGTAACGTTAGGGAAGGGGGAAGGGCGGGGGGGGCGGAGCTTTTGAGATTCAATCCAGGGCTAAACTCAAAGCAAGCACTGTCGAGGTTCCGATCTCTGCTTCCTTCCTTACTTCCTTCGTTGCTACATCCTCCCTCTTTCTCTGTTTTCCTCACAGTGTTGTCAAGGTCACCATCGCCATTGCACTTGCAAGCTCTGCAACAGAGTCAGCTGTTCCAGCATCTCGTGCAGCCTGTGAGTGTTGGGTTTTGCAATGGCCATGGCAGCGGCTCCCTCTCTCCCGCACTTCCATGGCCTTCACTCCACTGGGTTTCAAGCTCAGTGCCCTGCACCGCTTACCGCTTCTCGTATGTTGCTCTTTTTCATCTCTCGCTCCTCTCATTGTGAATTGGATGCGGTAACTCTGGGTTGGTGATTGGCATTGTGAAGTTGAATGGTTTTGGCATTGGTTGGCGAAGTTTCGAAGTCGAGTTAGGTGCTTTGGGGATCATCGAACTTGGGTGGCATCATTTAGGCGTCGCATTGCATTGCGGCTTGAGTGTGGGGCGATGCGGCGGAGATTTCTGGATTGATTGGTGGTTTGGTGTCCGCTCAGAGTTTGTGTTTGCTATGAGTTTTAGTACTGTGGTGTAGTTCACTGAATATGCGTGAATATGTATGAAGTTGTGGTGTAATGCGGTGGGTGTTTTTTTTTTTTTTTTTTGTATGAATTGGTTCTCTAGATTTTCTGGATGTTTTAGAGTCCATAGAGGGTTTAGTGCATTCTGAAGGAATCAAGAGTTACTAAGTGTCTTTTATGTGAAACAGCACATGGGAAAGTTGGAGCCTTCCGAGTGCAATGCGCGGCGTCAGTTTCGAGTGCCCCTAAGAGAGAAACGGATCCAAAGAAGAGGGTGGTGATTACTGGAATGGGACTTGTATCAGTCTTCGGGAACGACGTCGATACATTCTACGACAAGCTTCTGGAGGGAACCAGTGGTATTGACATTATTGACAGGTTTGATATCTCGAAATTTCCTACGAAATTTGCCGGGCAGATTCGGGGATTCAGTGCAAAGGGATACATCGACGGGAAGAACGATCGCCGCCTCGATGATAGTCTCCGGTATTGCCTAGTCAGTGGCAAACGAGCGCTTGAAGATGCTGGGCTTGGTGGGGAAGACCTGAACCAGGTGAATTTCAGAGTTTGCAAAACAATGTGATGAATTTCGAAATTTAGCGTCAAACCTGTTATCTTGCGCGATATATTTTAGATTGCGTAGTGTTTTTTTAAACGCTTTATGAGCAAGAATTTTCAGCGTACCTAGTGAATTTTCTAAGATTGTGAGATTTGAATACGGTTTGATGTATCACTCGATTACTCTACCGCATTTTGGGTTGTTTCATTTTGTGGCATTTTAAGCGAGTCCTGTGCTCTTGCAACGCAGGTTGACAAGCAAAAGGTCGGTGTTCTCGTCGGAACTGGCATGGGTGGGCTCACTGTGTTCTCTGATGGAGTTCAAGCTTTGGTAGAGAAGGGTCACAAGAGAATTACACCGTTTTTTATCCCGTACGCGATTACGAACATGGGCTCTGCCCTTCTCGCCATCGATCTTGGTTTAATGGGTCCCAACTATTCGATCTCAACAGCTTGTGCTACTTCCAACTACTGTTTCTACGCCGCCGCCAATCACATTCGGAGAGGAGAGGCTGATATTATGATCGCTGGAGGCACAGAGGCAGCCATTCTCCCTATCGGGTTAGGTGGTTTCGTAGCTTGCAGGGCTTTGTCAACGAGAAATGACAGTCCACAAACTGCCTCCAGACCTTGGGACAAGGAACGGGAAGGGTTCGTGATGGGCGAGGGTGCTGGCGTGCTGGTATGCATGACGGTCCTGCTTGTTTGTAGGTTTCTATAGACTTGGCTGATAGTGTTGGGTCTTTGAAGCCAAGCGGTGTGTGTAGATCATTTGCGGGTAGGATTGCTTGCTTTTTTGGGAGCATGCTAATTTTCGTGGCAATCGTTTGATCTGTGAAGGTTATGGAAAGTCTAGAGCACGCATTGAAACGAGGAGCACCAATTGTGGCGGAATATTTGGGAGGAGCAGTTACCTGTGATGCATATCATATGACGGATCCTCGATCTGATGGATTGGGTGTTTCTACGTGTATTGAGAAGAGTTTGGAAGACGCAGGAGTCGCTACCGAGGAGGTCTTCTTCATCCTACCCCTCAATGCTGAATGTGATGATAGGTTGCTTGTACGCAATCGCTGACAAGGATAGGTGCTGCCCATGTACAACATGTTGATGCCTTGTCAAGTTGCACCTCGTGAAGGTTAGAGATTCGTGATAATTTATGCTCTGGTTTTGAACATGGCCTACAGATATCCCTCAAATTGAATATTGAATGATGGTTTGCCAGGTCAATTATATCAACGCACACGCTACTTCAACGCTTGTGGGTGATTTAGCTGAAGTCAATGCAATCAAGAAGGTCTTCAAAGATACCTCAGAGATCAAGATGAATGCAACTAAGGTATTTATACTTGAATATTTACCGAGGATTTAGTCTTGGTAATATGAGAGACTTGCCTCAGTCTAGAAATGGTTATTGTAGTCTAGATTTCCGAACGGTTTTTTTCGAAAAAATAGAATTTAGAGATTGATTTAAAAACTCAAACCTTGAAGAACAGTTGGACTGTAATGTCTCTAATGCGTTTAATGATTTGTTGAAATGTTTCAGTCTATGATTGGGCACTGCCTTGGAGCTGCTGGTGGCTTGGAAGCGATTGCTACAATTAAAGCTATCCAATCTGGATGGCTGCACCCATCAATTAACCAATTTGTAAGTGCATTTCTGTCGAGAAAATCTTATGTATATTTGTAAAAGTAAAGTATCTGTTCTGAGAATTTCTTTGACCATAGCGTTAGGTCGCAATTAAAAATAGTTTCTGTTATCTGTTGCAGAACCCAGAGGAGTCGGTGACGTTCGACACGGTGCCTAATGTGAAGAAGCAGCACGAAGTTAATGTCGGTGAGTATCCATCTGATTGATTTGTGCTTTTTCCTTCATTTTTCATTTTGGTGCAGAGTTGATCATGCATTGCCAGGTTGTGAAATCGTTTTCATCCAAATTCTTATTTCCTCCGCAACGTATTCGCTATTAACTTTTCTGCAGGTTAAAACTATATCATTGTGTGCAAATGCAGTTCTCTTTTTAATGCGTTTCTATTTTGTCTTATCCAGCTATCTCAAATTCTTTCGGCTTCGGTGGGCACAACTCCTGCGTTGTGTTTGCTCCTTACAGAGCTTGAGGAATCATACTATTTTTGTTGTTCCATAGTATAGAATTTGGAAGCATTTATGTTTACTAGGTCCAATCACGTCATGTATCAGTATGGAGGTATGACGAATCAAAGATGACATCTCCATTCAAGTTCCTTGCATTCATGTTTTCGTTTTGTTTTTATTCTATTTTTTTGTTTTTATTTTTTACTTTTTTTCTGGGTTTTCTGAGTTAGCGATTCTTGAGTGGGAAATTTTTAAACGATGAGGTGTCTAAATGTTATATTGTTTCTGGATGGATTTATAGCAAAGTTTTTGTAATTCATTAGATGAAGGTTTTGTAGAAAATCCTAATTTGATTTCCATACAAAACAAACCATGGGATTTGTACCTTCTAATCTTATTTCAAAACTTTTATCCTAAGTCAACATAGAATACTCATGTCATATAAGGAATAGAAATTAAAGATTAATTATGCTAAAAACTATTTGAACAAGTTCACAAGAGTAACTTCTTAAGTTACAAGTTGGATTAGAAGAGGTCTTTAGAGTCGGCTAAGACAATGATAGAAGTTTGGAATCTATATTATATATCTAACACGTTAAGTAGAAAATGAATAGAAGTCATAAGTCATTGTTATTAACTTAGTTAAATATATATACATAGATTATAATTATTTATTGACTTAATATGGGTTTTTTTAACAACAAAATATAAAAAAAAAGATTGTTTTATATTAAATGCCATTAAAGATAGTAGGATGTAGTATCATACATTGAAGAGCCATATTCATAGATAAACTTCTTAATTGATATAGACAAAGGAAGAAATAACATTTATAAACTAACAACATTAATAATACAAAAGAAAGGACCACAAAAAGACAAAGAAGGATTCGCATTGGTGAAGAATAAGTAATTCAATTATCATTTAATAAAATCTTTAATAGTTAGGGAGAAGATATAAAGTACATTTCTAAGCATCTACGATAGAAAGAATATGAAGGATTAATATATATCTTTGCAATTCCATAAAAGGCAAAAGTAAATAAAAAAGATCATAACAAAACTCTAAGTAGGTTTGATTCAACTTCTACAAATACAAAGAATAGTGTTGAAATGGACTTAGAAGATGAAATGGAATAAGATATAATAGATCATCAAATGCAACCAAGAAGAGAAGTGTAAGCATACAACAATCTTAATATAATAAGTATATTTTATAAAAAAAGTGAATATATTAATATAAGACTTGATAAAAGATGCATCCTTGGAGAGGCAACAATGACTATAGACATAACCAATGAGAGTATTTAAACACATCAAATAAATCCTACAGTTATTAGATGAGACTTCATAAAGTACAAGTAAAGACTTAGATAACAAAATTATGGTAGCAAATATAATAGAAGTGCATGGTGTCAAAGATATGAATTGAAATAAAAAATTTAAAAAGACAATATATCCTTATATCATTAAAAGAGAGAAAGTAGACAAATAAGAGATAGATATAAGATAGAAATAAACTAAAATAGCTATTGCCAATTATTAACTAAAGAATCTTGAGCTAGGTGTAAAATACAAGAAAGATATTAAAAAGAGTGAAAATAGCCTTTGTCTTGCCTCCATATACACTAGTTACTAAATAGGTTATATACAAAGAATCACTATTGAAATAGCTAAGAAGAAAAAAAATATTGTTAAAATTAATGAATCATTGTAAGAGAGCATAGGACTTTATCATTCCATTAATTTGCTATATTTTTAGATTAGACATAGTACTAAATCTATGATTGTTAAAATATAAAACAATGTGTTAATAGACACCACTCTTATTGATGTAGCAAAGCACCAAAGCATAATAAGAATACTAAGGATTAAAAGTAATACTAATAAAAAAAATAATACAACATAAAATAGGATAATAGTACTTACTCTATAATAGCACAAGTAGGTGTATTAACAATAAATTTCAACAATTTCTAACCTAATCTATGAAATTTGAAGGTAGTTCATTAAACTCAAGGCTTATTAATGGACTCAATAGAGGTGGAAGTTGAATATTAAAGTCTAATAACAATATCAACTAGAAATCCAAAGCCTAATTTTTAACAACTCACAAGAAAGAAATTATAGATCCAAAAGTAGAGATTGGATATGTGGTAGCCCACACCTCTATTCGAATTTGCTTGAAAAGAAAGGCAAACTCATTGGAAATATCATTAGTTGCAATAAAAGTAACACAATATTAGAAAATAATTGTGGATATTTTAATTCCTTAAGCTATTAGATAAATAGTCCTTCACTTTTTCTCTCAATTTTGATTATTTTTTTTAAAAAAAATTATCTTAGTTAAATTGTTTCTTTAATTTTATAGATGAATAAACTTTGATATCATCTTCATTTAATATATCAAGTACAAAAAAAGAATTTTTTTAAAAAAAAGAAATACTTAAGACCACCAAATTAGTTAGTTATAAGAGATTTTAAGCTTCTCTCTCTATCTTTGATTTTCTCTCTCTTCTTCTCCACTCCCTCCCCAATTGTATTAAATGTAATTAAAAATACTATCAAATAATATTAGAAGATTGAATAACATAGAAAAGATTTTAAAATTATGAAGTGGTCTAAGTAGATTTGTATCTAGATGTAATAGAAGTTTCTTATAAAAACACAAGCTTTGTTATGAAAGAATTCAAGAACTTGGATATATATTATTTTCTAAGATTACTTCAATATATTGGAATCATCTTTTGGATATGTTAGAAACTTTAATGGTACAAGAGAAAGCAAGGAGTGTATTTTAATTTCTTCTTAATTAAAGCTATTATAATAAATATAAAATTATTAATAGATAATTGAATGTTATGGATAATATTAAATAATATTCCAAAAAAACTTTTGGAAGTAGCAAATATTTATACATCAACAAGCCTTGGATTTGTACTTAAATATTTATACAAGTAAAAAAATGTAAGTTTTGAAATAATATTGGATTTATTATCTAAGGGCAAAAATTAAATTATTGAAGATAATTGAAATACAATAAAAAAACCAAAAGATTTAAAAAATAAAAATTTAATGTAACATTTATATAAAAAAAACTAATATTTAAAAGTATTTTATATCTAAATGGATTTTAAGAGATTTTTTTATTCTATAGATATATTTAAGATTCTCATAGAATAATAAAAGAAATAGAATAAGGATAATGGAAAAATTAGATAGATTTTATATTGGATTTACAAGGACTATTCAAGAAAGTATACAATTTTATAAAATAAAAGAAGATGTAGATTTATCCAATCATCTTTCAATAGAATTTAGTAATCAACTTACTCCACATTTAGATCAAAAATATTATTATAAACTTAGTCTATATTATTTCTAAGATTCTATAATCTAATCCAAGGTCTCTCAATTATAGGGGTTACATCAATTTAGAAGCTACTTCTTTAATATGATGAGGAAATTTGTACAATTCTACAAAGCATTTTGTAAAGTTCAAGCATTTTTTTAAAATAAAAGAGATTTAGAATACAAAGGCAAGGTAGAGCTTACCTATGTAACTATCCAAAATAACCTATAAAACCAATGAGCTCAAAATTAATTGAACAAGTTTAAGAGCATTTAAAAAAAATTATTAAATAAAAAGAAGAAGATTCTTATATACAATCAAGAATAAAGAGGAAATTAGAAGAAGATAAGATTATTAAAAAGATTTATTCAAAGGAGCCAAAGAAAAGACTAAAACCACAAATATGTGAATTATATAAATAGTTTGGAATTAAAATGATTAATACACTACAACTTCATAAGATTTGCTATGATTTCTATTTCTTTTATATCAAGAACAAAATGACTTAAATATACACTATAAAGCAATAGATAATATAATACTAAAGATTTTACTAAAAGTTTTGAAACAAATAAATATGAATCTTATCAAATGATTAGACATGGAAGAAATTTAACAAGCAATAATAGAAATGGCAAATGAGAAGGCTTTAGGGCTAAATAGTATAGGAGTGGAATTTTTCAAATTTTATTGGAATATCATTAGTAATAATTGACTTGCAATAATAAATGATGCCATTATAAAAGAGAGATTTACTAGCAAGATAGTTAGAGATAATATAGTACTTTTTTATAAGTGAAAAGATAGAACTACTTTTAGCAATTGACAACCTATAATATCAATTAATACCTCATATAAATAATTTTCCAAAATTCTCCAAAATTTTTTTTAAAATATTTTAAAATATTTTAAAATATTTTAATAGAAGTCACATACTTTAATCAAATAGCATTTTTAAAAATATATATATTTTGGATAATATTTTAATAATAAAAAAAAAATTCATTAAGCTATAAGCTCTAATTAATGTTTTTTATTTTTGAAATTAGACTTTTCCAAAGCATATGATATGATAGCATAAAATTTCTTCTTTAAAGCAAAAAAGGGAATTGGCTTCTACTCTCACCTTATTCATATAAAATAAAATTACTTATCAAAGGTGAGGCATCAATATATATTAATGATAATAAATAGTTTTTAATTACAAAGGTATATAAGACTAAGTTGTTTATTAAAAAAATATTAAATATAATATTTTAAAAAAAGATATATAAATAAAATCTTTATAGTATTAAACTACCTAAAGAGAAGTACAACAAATCTTAAGCCAATATGCAAATGATTCAACTCTTGCTTTTAGAGGAAAGAATACTTAGTAGTAAAAGCAATTGACATCCTTCAAAAATTTAGTATGGTATTTAGATAAGACATTAATTAGTCCAAATCCTATAATAATGTGATAACACAATAAGAATCCATTACATCCTTGATTAAACTTATATGGTTGATTATGGACTTATAATGATGAAGTATGCAAATTGCTATGTACTCATTTTTGCATAAATATCTTTATATAAGATATAGACCAATTTTTAATAGACCATGTTAAAAAGAAACTTAAATATTGGAATACAACAAAAATTAATATAGCAAGTTATGTCATTATTACAAATAACATCTTATTCTCTTTTATCTATTATTTTATTTTTATATGAGCTAGGTCCTAGAAAGAATCGAAGGAAATTAAAATAAGTATGAGAAACTTTCTATAAAACAACTTCCAATCCTTAAATTGTATCAAGGTAGCTTAGAATATTTTTTACAAATTTTTCAACAAAGATTGAGTATAATTAATAAATTCAAGAGAACCATCGATAATATTAATTTTTAAATGAGTTTTAAGAGCCTTATATTCAAATGAGTCCTATCTTTAAATTCTCTTACTTTATCAATTAATACAAATAGTTTCCAAAGTTACAAGAAAATGGAATCAAAATTTTGAATGGGCCTTGATTTTTTAATTATAAATAAAGAGGAAGTTCTAAGATAGATTGTATTTGGTCTAAAGTAATAAGATTTTAAAAACTACTTCCCCATTGTCATTTCAATAGTATAGAACAAATTCTTATAGCAGGATGTACAATTCTTCTTTATAGACATTTATATTGACTCTACTATTCATATAAGCAAATTGTATAGAAATGAGATGGAATGGAATATGTAATATATTCACAAAATATTTTATGGCAAAAAAGAAGTGGAATTAAGTCGTGCATTTATAATTAAAGATAAAATATTTTGGTATCAATTATCAAATAATTGTCCAAGATTCAAAGATATATTGTTAAAAGAAAGACTATTACATCCACAATTGAAAGACTAGATTAGATTATATAATTTAAACAAAGCTATTCTTTTAAAATATTTCTTTAAAATAAGGATTTCCATATTATTAATCAATGCAAAATTATGGTTTGTAATTTTTAGATCTATTAAAATAAAAATATATAGAATAGGGTCACAATCCAAAAATATATATCTTGATAATATAGTTCTTTAAACAAAGAAACTCATCTAGTCCAACTTTATAAAATATTGAAAAATACTATGGAATCTCCTCAAGAGAAAAAATAAATGGTGGTATGACGTTAATGGGAGGTTGGGATAGATCTTGGATGGCAAGTAAACTCTTCAGAATAGACATGACAATGACATGGAGTCATATCTTGGACTCAAGTAAAATCAGGCAATCCAAACAATAATTAAGATTTTCACCTAATTCCATCAAATTATCCATGGAATCCAATCTGAAAAGTTGCGGATCTTCATCAATTTAAGGTCTGAATTAAAGTATCCAAGGTGCTCATGAGGGTGGAGATGGCAAAAAGTTCGTTAGGTCTGAAATTTAACCTGTGATTACTTTCTCTGGATTGTCGTCTTCATATAAGTCTCCCGATCCTTTTCCAGCATTAAACCTTCGAGTTAAGATCCAGGAGTTTCGTTACTTATCTTCTGGTACTCTTCTGACAGTCAAATGATGGCAGTTGATGGATTAAACTCTGAGTTGGTAGTTATTGCTACCTACATTATCTGAAATACTCTGCAGTCACCAACTATATTTGACGACCTTCATTCTCACATGGACAGTCACTCTCTGAAGCACACAAACGAACTTTACCACAAATCACTGATGTACTCTCTGCAGTGATTTCCAAGTTAACAACACTGATTAAGTCTTCAAACGCATCCCATTGATAAGGGCAAAATACAACAGCGGAAGGCGGTATGTTTTATATATGATTGTTGGCCAATTGGAAAGTTCAAGACTCTGAACCTAAATCCAATCCCTAAATGTAGGACAACTGAAAAACTAAAAAGTCGACTACGATGCCAAAGTGTCCTGCGAGTACTAGCCAAGATGACGCTGTATAACTATATTCTACATAGTAGTCAAACTGTATCTAGAAAAACCTCTAAACCTCTGAATGTAGGCAGTAAACAAATACCCAATTCTTTAAACTGCAGGACAATCACAAATATTTACGAACTAAAGATACTAGAATCACTGAAAAGTGCACGCAGAGTGCAGCAAGGTGTCATCTATACAACTTCTGGAACAATCCTTCACGGCTTGATATATTTGATGGAGGCATGCACCCAAATACATGCTTGTAGCTAAAAAGCTGACTGGGAATCGAAAGCTGCCAGGAAACAAAAAACGCTACTGGTAAGATACGTGAAGTGCATAATGTGGCACGAAAGGAAGAGAGACTAAAGACGAGAAATTTGCAGAAGAGGTTAACACCAGCTAGACGGATCAGCTAATAAAGACGAATTCACCATATTGTGATTCATGGCAGGGACCAATGTCACATTTTCATACTAAAAGCTTTCGCGTTGTGAAGGAGAATCCCACATGGGGATGTGGAGATGAATTTCGAGAACAATCCACTCGTCTCTAGCAGAAAAGGAGAATTAGTTGTAACTGGCGATAACCAAAGAAAGAGAGCAAGGTTCGTACCTTGAGAAGTTTCTTCCAGGGTGGGTCTTTGACTTTTAGAAAGAACCTGCCTTCCACCTGGTACAGTCCTTGTGACAGTTGAGACTCCATCGACAAATTTGGTCCGGAAGATGACATTTGCATTATTAAACATGCCCTCCTTCAACGACACCACGATGAACTGACCAAGATTACAACACAGGCACACTGTAAGTGCCTTGATATCTTATCACTTCACAAAAGGTCGCGAGTTAAGTAGATAGGATGACCTGCTACTTCTAATCCTCAAGACTACCACTAAAAACTCGACAAATGACAGGGCATTTAACTTTCTTACCTGCGAGTGTGGAAAGTGTTCTTTGATCATTCTACCTATGTTCTGTGTGTGACTCAAATCAAGAGCAGCGTCCACCTGCAATACGTCAAGCACACAATTCCTTTTAACAGTGTCCCAAAAATTTGTACCGTTTCTCTTAAATAGATCTGCAACAGAAAGGTTGCAGTGGGTTATGCAGCTAACTTCAGTCCCATGAGGCAAAGTTTCTAGGATTTCCTCTCTCGCTCTCTCTCGCTCTCTCTCTCTCACTACATATATATGTATATAATCCTACAAATTTTTCAAGCGAATACAAAGCTCGTCAAGAACTGACCTCATCGAGAATGTATAAAGGAGCTGGTTTGAACAAGAGCAAGGCGAGGACGAGAGAGAGCGCCAACAAGGATCTCTGGCCACCACTGAGCTCTGAAAGCGATTGCTTCCATACACCTCCAAATGCAACCTTCACTTCGAGACCATCCAAAAAACTTGCACCCTCCGGAGGTTCAAGTTTAGCCGTTGTACCGGGTAACAGTGTGGAAAATATTTTTCCGAAATCTCTGCAACAGAGGTTAAGGTGAGTTTTGCATAAATTATCATAAACCCGAGAACCCACAGTGAAGTTCTAAAACCTGCAGCTATTTAGGTACCTAAATTGTAGTGCGCAGTTTTTTTTATAAATTTAAGGATGGTGGGCGGTATTCTAGTAACAAGAACATCTGATCATTACTGTCACATGCACTTTTGAGTAGCACACTTCGGACTCTAACAGAACTAACATAGGAACAAGCAAAACCTCATTTGAATTACAAGAATCGAATTATGGTAGCTGCTCGAAAACCGACAACCAGCAACTTACTTAGTCACGCTCTTCCAGGTGCCCTCTAGCACCTCTTTTTTCTTCTCGTCCAACTCATGAATAACTTTCTGAATTTTCGCCTTGTCAGCCTGTAAAGACAGCCCTTGTCATCAACTTCAAATTATGCAAGTGAATCTTGAACTCACACCCTAAAACCTACTTCATGTCCCAAATGTCCGCGTGAAGGTGAGTGTAACTCAAGGTTCTCATTCTTTCTGAACACGATCAGTTCAATATACTAGCATAATGTCAAAGAAAGGCTACATCGCTGAGGGTGGCTAGGCTTACATCACATTACGGTCATTAATAAATTCCAGTGTCATAAACTTTCGAAAGCACTTGGGTGTCAAGGTATATTGCTACAAGGCAGTTGCAAACTGACATTATATAAGCTACTGGTACTCCTGGGCAAATCGGCATGTGCATCAAAAAAATAAGAACCAAGCTCCCTGATAAACACCTCAACAATCCTTCGTCTGTCCAAAAGATCAATGTAGTCCTTTTCGGCTTGAACAAACATAGCCTCTGCTTTTTTGTTGACTCGCTTTTCAAGACTGCAGCACCAAGTTTAACCCATGGCTTCAGATTGTAATAGATTAAGCAGGCCAAAGAATTCCACACGATTTGAAAGACGCAGCAATAATTGGTTTCAAATACACAGGCATGAGAACCAGTATTGACATCCAAGCTAACTATAATATCTGCCTATGGTGGTTAGAAAGGAGAACGGACATACTTCTTCTGCTCTGTTTGCAAAGCATCAAGCTCCTGACGAGCAGAATCGTAGTCTCGAGTGGAGAAGTCAAATTCTGTCCCGGGTTGATTGAATAGCTGCTTTACAGTAGCAATCCATGGATGGGTCTCCTGCAACTTCTCCACGGTCTTCCTACAGTCAAGTTGCTCTCTTTCCATGCGTTTCACCTGTTCATGTTAAAACATAAAAGATGTTTAACCCTTTCACATTCATCATGCCCTTGTCTGATTGAACATTTTAAGACAAAAAATTCTGCACATGCTGCACCCAGCATTCACATTATATTAAGGTTCGGCAATAACTGATCAACCAACTAGATTTAACAGAGCATTAATTCAGTACTTGCACTCATGTATCCATCATAACTGCACAGTAGAGTGAGAAGAAAAAGGACAAGATTGTTCCAAACCTCATTATCAAGTCTCTTCTGACTTAGAAGGCAGTCTGTAAGCTCTTGCTTCCGAGCAGCCTGCTCTTTGATCAAGGAACTAATTTGGTTGTCGCAGGCTTTCATTTTCTCTCGGTTCTTGGTAAGTTCGCCATTAGCCTTTGTAAACTCAGATTCAATAGCGTCTCTCTGGCACACAAAGTAGAAAGCAGGTAGCACAA
The DNA here is from genome assembly GCA_036785485.1 of Physcomitrellopsis africana. Lineage (NCBI taxonomy): Eukaryota > Viridiplantae > Streptophyta > Bryopsida > Funariales > Funariaceae > Physcomitrellopsis > Physcomitrellopsis africana. The sequence continues at coordinate 641,207 of JAWRVF010000037.1, read as the reverse complement.
TATGAGTGTAAGCTTATTCTCAACTTCGCGACGCTGGCATTGGCTGTTTAGCAATGAAGCCAAGTACATATAGGATTGACCTTAAAGCATGCACTTCTTACCAAGATTTTTACAGGTTCATAAAAGGCCTCAAAAGTTCCTCTACAATACCATGCATTCTTCTACGACGTCCTCAAAAACAACTAGAAAATGAAGGTGAGAAATAAAGCTGGAAAAATACATTGCCCGACGCAAGTTTTTAGGTTGGCTCCAAATAGCCAGACAATCGTCTGTTAGAATAGGATACGCATTTCATCATGACATCTTCACTTGCCAAAAAAGCAAGGTATCCACTGATGCAGTGAAGTTACCTTGGCTTCCATCTGGCCGAGAGTATCCACAAGAGCCTTGATCTGGGCTTCCATTGCACTGATTTCTGCCTTCAATGTTTGCATTTCTTCGATGGCCAAGTCTTTCTCCATGATTAGCCTCTCTCTTGCAGCCTCCTGCGTCTGCTAACACGGAAATAGGGCAGCACAAGCCTTTAGATCAGATGGTCACTAAAGAATCCAAGAGTTGTTGTGACACTATTCAAAACAGTAGATTTAAGTCACTGAAGCCCTCATGTCCCAAAAAGTATAACTAGCTGATGATATATTACCTTGAACTCCTTGGAGACGGAGGCTACCTCCTTCTTCAGTGACTTGATCTCCTTTTCCAAGGCTATAAGACGGTTTTCCCGATCTCGGCCATGATTGTTAATGGCTTCAGACAAAGTAGACACACTATTCAGACATTCTTTGTGCTCTGCTTCTTTCTTCACTAGCTCAGCTTGTTCAGTATCCAGCTCAGTGGTCATAGTTGCGACTACTTCAGCCAACTGTTCAATACACCCAATCAAGGTTACATAAGCTGACAGTGAAAGCGTAAACATTAACATACATTTGGCAAGTACACGAACTGAATGTGTACAAATCATTCAACGACGAATACGTACCTTGTGGTGCTCGCTTTGCTCAGCTCGGCCTTCAAATAGAGAGAGATCATAAGTCTTAAGCTCCAATTGCGATTTGAGTTCAAGAAATTTCTTTTGCACAGGAGCCAGAGATGCAATCTGCAAGCAACAGCATCGTAGAAACGCTTTGACTTCGCTGAATGATCATTTAACCACTAGACAACGTTGAAAGCACTTCAAGTACCGCCACTTTGTTGGTCCCTTGATTGACACAACTAGAAAGTCCAACATGCAATTTGTGTTCACCAAAATAAAAAGAAGCTAGTGGAATCATCAGCAGCGGGTATTAACTTCACTTTCGATCTCAGAAAGATTCTGAGTATGCTGAGCCAGAATTGCCTCAGCTTCTGCCAGAGCATGAAGACGCTTCAAGAGTTCACCACCACCTCTGCACAATGAGAGTATTCACATGGTCACAACAACGAAAACATTACTCCGGGAACAGGAATAAGAAGTTCTTGCACAATTTGTCAGTTGATGCCACCCTTAAAAATTCTTACTTGCGGGATCCTCCTGTGAGAAGGCCCCTTGGCTCAAAGACATCTCCTTCCAGGGTAACCGATCTTGTCATCACATCCTTGTGAAATGCCACCTACAAGGATTGGAAAAGTACTTCAATTAGCTGGCAGAAATCAAACGCTTTGAGCAAGAATGAATAACTGAAGAAACAGCATATATATGGAATAAGATGTGCGGGATATAATCATATGTATGGTTCAATTGCAATCTGAATGATGATAATTTAGACAGCAATAAGACCACAAAACCCGCATATATCAAACAGACACGATATCAATCATTCCAACAATGAGCTTACACAAAAATCACCTGCTTGGCTGTGTCCATGTCAGTGCACACAAATGTGCCTCCAAAAACAAAGGCCATGGCAGCCTGGCATACGAACAATCGAGTAACAACTGTTAAAAATGCTCACAAACAATACTATGGAATGATGAACTTCACGTTTCACAAATGTACAGGTCCAAGGTTCTAGAAACAACATACAAGAGGATGAATATACCTCTATTTCTTCTTCGTAACCGACAAGGGACAATGCAGTTCTTGCGTTTTTAGGTCCCACCTGGCAACACAACGAGGTAATCATTACAAGTATACTTTACACTCCTGCACCCGTAATGAATAGCTGAGTACTTATGACTGATATAAAGAAGTAAAACTTACCAGCTTTTTAGCTGCTACCTGAGCTCTTTCAGGCACTCCTGAAGCCTGGATCTTGTTGAGGGGGATAATAGTGATCCGACGCTGGAGACCACCTTTCTCTAGCAGCAGCTTGCCAGTTTGCTCACTATCCACAACTACGTTAAACATTTTTCCTCCAGCTGTCACCTGATCGAGTGGACCGCAACATTTTAAAAAATTACGAAATAAAGGCGAATGGGACAACGAAAGAACCTTTAATTTAATTCAGAAATTTGAATCACCTCCACAACATCTAGAAAATCAGGTCATTGCAACCACTGGTAGAATATATGATCACGAATACTTAGAAATTACATAGAATGGTTCAAGAGAATTCACCTCGAGTGCTGTCATTGTAGAGGGATCCTTCACTTTGAGGAGGCGTGCTACAACTCCTTTCACCTTAGAGCGGTCGAAGTCTCGGGATGGATTATTGTAAGAGAATTGCACACCATTAAGCTCACCAGTGAGAGTGCTCACGTCTGCCTTGAGTTTTCTCACAACTTCAATCTCATCACCACGACCCTGCCAAGCGATCGCCAGCACTATCAATTACCTCCAGAGGATCATAACAAGCCAGAGACTGATATAGTGCATTTAGTATGAAGTGTGTACCAACTACAAGCCATCAAAAGAATAGAAGCTGTCGTTCAAATCCAGTATGACTGCATATTAGAGGCAACTTAAAGTTGCTGTCCAAGGAGCTCAGTTCAATGCTGGTTTAAAACCAAACACCTTCGTCTAAAAAAAGTGAAAAATACATTCATGGCGTTTTACACATCTAGGCATTAGTGCCATCAACCACTGGTTGTGACAATGGTAATTCAGCCATTCCAGAGAACAACACTGCATCAAAGTTTTGAAATAAGCAATACTGTTCGAGCGAAGAGATACAAGAAAGCGGACTGTAATTACCTTATCGAGTTTAGCCATGCGCTCTTCATCGAATCCCAAACTTTGCAGAGCTGACGTGATTTTGTTAACCTCGACTGTTCGCATTTCATGTTCCTTCTCTATAGATGTGGCCTCCTTCTGTTTAGATGATAGCTGAGTCCTCTTCTCCTTCAATTCTTTCTCAAGGTGTTTGATTTTCATCTTACTCTGCTTGACCTCAGTAGCGGCTTTGCCAACCGCTGCATTTGCATCGACAAGCTGGTCCGCCAAGCTCTTATGATCTCCGCCGCCACTCTTCCCTGCTTGTACACCCTGTTCAAGTAATTTTGCGTCAATCGTGCAGATTTTACATCGGATCTGGTCGTAGACTGAAACATAGACTTGGCAGAAATGATTTTCACATGGACTATTTCTCAACAAGTCGTGATCTCAGAAAATAAGGAACCATTAGGAGCGAAGGATCATACAGAGTTGTGCAAATGTATTTGATTCAAGTATCCAACCAGGTCGCAACCCTCTGCAACATACGTTACAAAGATAATCAAGTAAAAGTCAGGTAATCGAGCGCATACCTGGTAATCGGCCTCTCTCTCCGCCAACCTCGTTGTCAAACTTTCAACTTTCTGGGTGAAAGCAGATGCGTCTTCTTCAAATTGACGCACAGCATCAGCTTTTTCAGCCACTCCTTTCTCCAGCTCACTTAAAGCTTTTTGTGACTGAGACACGCAATGCGCAGAACAGTGACAACCTTAAGTTAAAGAACCGACTAAAGTCAATTTTTACGTAATGCACGCTCCTGGTAAAATCTAGAGAGCAATTTCCTTCTTAGTCATGAGAGACATTGATTGAGAGTACCTTGGCAACAGATGTTTTCTCAACTTCTAAGCTGTCTTTCTGATTGTTTACAGCCGAGCCGACTTTCACAAGCTCCTTCGAAAGCTTATCCACCATTTCAGACAGAACTTTAAAATCACTGCTCATATGCTTTTCTTTTTCCTCTGTCATTGCAGCAATTTTACCTTCCATTTCTGTAACCCCAGCTTCAATCTTGAAATACTCCTCTTGCAACTCCGCAATCTTTGTCATACGGTCAGAGATCTCTGAGAGTGCTGAGTTCTGAACCTGTTCAACACCACCCCAGTAGCTTTGAATACAACATTCAATGCACAATTTTCTCGACAGTATGAAATGTGTGTTCTACGGTGACACCCATTATTAGAACAATACTGACTGGGATAGTGACCGAGGAATCATTGACACACCTGATCAGCACTGGAGTACTGATAAGCAATACAGAAGCGCTTAAGACGTTCAAGTTGCCCATTCCCGGAAGACCACTGCATATATTGAGCACGCTCTTTACGAAGCTTCTCGAGGGCAGGCAAAATATCATGGTTCAGCACATTATCAATCTCATCCACCTTCATTTGTTTCTTTTCGAGTGTTTTCAGGGCGCCTTCTTTTTTCATCTCATACATTCGAGTCCCTGCCGCTTCTTCCAGCATAGACAGTGTCTCCTGAGGCTTCATATTAAGCACCTTTGTTATCCGACCTTGCATAATAAGAAAATGTGGGTTGTTCACATTGAGCTGGACTGAATGGAAAAGATTCTGCACTTTGCTTGGCTGAGCGAGGTGTCCATTGATGAGGTACTTGTTCCGACCCCCAACCACAATCTGTACACCCAATTTCAACACGTAAATTCTCTTGAAATATATACTACACCACGGCAGAAGTCATGCGGTAATGCCACCGTCGAAGTGAAAAGTTGGAACTTCATCAACAGACATTCCAGTTCCATGCCACCCGGATGGGGGGGGGGGGGGGGGGGGGGGTCTGCATTCAAGCAGCAGGTTAATTGGGCTCGGCCAAACGATCGTCTGTAAAGTGATCAAATGTTTTAGTCATTGTACAGCAGCGAAACTGCAATTTTGCATTCTATTAGGAGCCCCGAGCATCCCTTCGACGAAATATCAGAAGAATACGTTAACTACGCCTCTCCTGCTATGAACCGCGAGACTGCTTTAAGTTCTAAATATCTAAGATGGTGAATGTTCCGAACACCGGACTCTCCAGCAGATCATTTTTTAGTAGCCATTTTAAGTCTTCAACCAACAAAAAAATCTTGCAAGAAAAGAAAAAAACGCAAAACAAAAACAAAAAAACTTTGAAGACTAGGCGCTAATTAAAAGAAAAAGGAGGGAGCGAGTTCTGCGCACCTGACGAGTAATAGTAATCTCGTCATGTTCCTCATAACCGATGGGGCTGCGTGATTTATCAGCATTAGAGAACACAATCGACACAGTGGCCTTAGTTACTCCGGCCTGCCCTTGCTTATACACCAACTCCTGCAAATTAGCCACTCTGACCTGCTGCAAGTTGGTAATTCCCATAACGAAGCAGATAGAGTCCAAAATATTGGATTTCCCGGAGCCATTGTACCCCGTAATGGCATTGAACACCGGGTCGAAGTTTGTCACCGTCGTCCGCGTCGCGTACGACTTAAACCCCTCCAGACATATCTCTTTGATGTACATTGCTCCCTAACAACCAGAAAACACCCTAGCAAGTTGTTCCACCGCTTCCTCCCAGAAGCTAACCTTTGCTAAGAAAACCAAGTAGAACTTAACCGCTAGTCGACCATGGCGATAGCAATCCGCAAACAGGCGAGCTCCGCGCGACATCAACAATTCAAAAGAGAAACGGCCTCGGAAGCCGAGAAAGAAAGTCTTGCAGTTTCAAATTTTGGGCGCATGTTCTGCGCTCAAAAAGGGCGCGGAGATTTTGTGGAGGGCACGCCCGTTCCTGTTCTAAAAATGTCGAGGTCTCGCCCGACTAATTCCGACGGGCACGCATATGTTGGTATTCGTTTTGTTACCAGGCCCAGGATCGTACCCTTCACCTTCTCAAGTCTTTTGCCGACGTCAATCTTTCTCATACACAAACTTTTTCTAAGATGTAGTTCCTGTATAATTGTGTAATCCTTAAAACAATAATTACATGCTTACTAATAAAAGAATATTATTGATTAAACTATACATATATATACTTATACTTATATATGCATTAACTGTTTCCCACATATTTAGTTATTATGATTAATTTAGTTAAAAATGCATCATTAATTTCAATCACATGACAAAAAATATACTTTAATATCAAAGTATGTATCCTGTAGCATTACAAAACGAAAAAAAGATTGAGAAGCTTCTTAAAATTTGATGTCTGTAAAACAGATTTTGTAGATAAATTTTACAAAGTACATTTTTTCACAATATTCCATTGTTTTTTTTCTTTTTCTTTTTCTTTTCTTTATTGTTTTCAGAGGGTTTTAGAAGTTTTTAGACTAATATAACTTAAAAGGGAGTATGAATATTTAGAATGAATTAGAAGTCTATGTTTACTACATCACTCCCTCTTCTAGGATGATGTTTAGTTGAAAATTTTAAAAACAATATATATATATTGTAAAATAACAACTTGCTGTTAATTAACCATCAAGCAGAGTCAACTTACTAAAAAAAGAACAGTTGGCTCCAGCTGAAGCACGGGATCTAACGAAATTCGCATCTCGCTACATGCAGTTTAGCACTGGTGCTGTTCAGACTCTTGCCTAAAACCAATTTTGAAACTGTTCCTGAAATTTTACATCAATTTTGAATGCTGGGATGCTGATGCTGCAACACATGAAGTCGTGGCGATGCGAGGCCTAGCGTTGTGATATGAAAGCGGCCTTCTTCTTCCACTACCATCGATTGCATGGTGAAGCCAGCTGAGTTGGCATGGAAATTAGCTGAGGTGGACGATTACGTGGCAGGAATTGGTCTTTTCCGACTTGCTTGCTGGTGAACCTTAGGAACCAATCAAATAGGAATGGGGCCAGTATTCAAATTTGCGCTGTCCAGTGCCCCACCTCAGACTCACTTGCTTGTTTTCTGTGTTATATCTCATTTGCGGAGATGCAAGTTTGAGTCGTTGCCACAATGCAGCAGGCTCTGGTTCCAGGTGCACTCTCCGAACCATCATTCTCTGCGCTTTGGAATTTGTGGTTGTGGCAAAGAAACAAAGAATTCTGCGACGTGACTCTGCTCTGAAAGTTGGATAATTCTGCGATCGATCTAAAACCCTAACAGTCGTGTGAACTCGTAGCATACTGTTTCTTCCTACGTTGGCGGATTTTGTCGAATTGCCAGATTTGTGGTTCGACACGATCCCTGCATTTTTAATGTCGATCTTCTACTTAACGGGTCGAAGCCGTATTTTTTAAAAAAAAGAAAGAAAAAGAAAAAAATGGAGCTGCTGTGAGCGATGTAGTCAGAGGGTTCAAGATTTCTCTATGGTTGTTTAAGCTCTGATTGAGATTGTGAGAGTCGCTTGGGCAGTCACCAAGCTCGTGAATACAAGGTCGTTTCCTATTTTGAAAGGAAATCGGTTGAACATTCCCTTCTCCGATGGTGCACACAGCTGATATTCGGCTGGATTGTGTGTTTTGTTATGATTCTGGCATCAATCTCGATGACTTTGATACTTTAACGGGGAGCTCAAAATGATGTTGTTTTGAACTTTAACCCGCTGCGAATGTTTTGAGCTTGTGAATCATTTCAGACACAAACCCTATACGTTTAATTGTACGTACGGTGGAAACACTTTCGATCCTCTTCAAATTTTCTGTGGTTTTCTTGCTGTGCTTGAGCTTCAAAATGTGTAAATTGGTCTGCAATCACCCAGTTTAACATTCGGTCAAATGCTAGTACTTAATGGAACATTTTGTAATATAGACTAGGTAATCCTGGTACTTACTTCTTGACACCAGTTTGTATAGTCAATCTCGGATGATGTTTATGAGGGTGTTGGATTAATGTTGGTCACGTAATCAGGGGAGGAGAATGTAGAGACGCTGCTTGAGAAGATCACAGTAATACGAGGGAAGAACATACCTTTCTTTCGCCCGAAGCGCGCACTTCTCACCACTGAAGCATCTTTGGTATCTTAAGAAATTCCCTCCTCTCAAAGCCATATGCATCATAGCTTATGTGACCTGAGTACTTGATTTTCTATGAAGTGAATTAGATATTGACGATTAGTGATAAACTGACTTGAATATATTTTTTAGTCGCATGAAGAAATTAGTCTCGTTAGCTTTTCCCTCTGCTCTCAGCTGTAGATCAGATCCAGTCTTGTGATCATTCTTTCCTAACGTAGCGCGTTCATGCTAAGTCTTCTTTTATTTTGTTTTATTTTATTTTTCTGTCTGAAGAGGTCTCCACGATCATGCTAACAAAACATGAGAATCTACTTCTACGTGCAGGTAAAGCATGTCCTATACATGCTTCAAGGGTTTGCTAGTATGCACTTCCCATGGGATGAAGCAAACCAGAGATTTTCAATCGAGCAAGGCCTCCACGTCTCACATCTTTCAATATCGAGTCTCTACAACTTGCTTACACCATTCACAGCCGCAGCTACCTGTTTACGAAGAGTGGAGATTTTTGTTAAGAAGGTGGCAGCTGAATCTACTGGCAGCTGGTTAAAGTCAAGATCTCACACTCTACCAACACTGGAGGCTTTCGCAAATGCTGTTGCTATGCGTCTTGAGGTAGGTGGAAATCTTTTGTAGTTAAGCAGATTCTTCAGTCATTGAGTTGTTTAAATCCCGACGGTTGCGTCTTACGTCTTTTCGTGGAGTTGCAAATATTGGTAACTTAAGCGATCTTTGATTTGTCGATACCACTCGCAAGAACTATGGGTTCTACATCATTTAGGTTATTTGTGGATTTGGATAGATTCTTGACTTTTCGGATTGCGGATTACATTTTTAATGGATAAATTGATGGAATCGTCCTTTGAACAGTGAGGTAAACAGGTTAGAAGTACGTTCTTGTGATATCATCCAGTTTTTTTCACTGAATATTTCCTACCTATGAATACTTATGCTCAACTGATTGAACAGTGTTTGCGCAAGCCTGCATTGGAGAAGGAATTAGAGGCAGTTGCTGGTGGAGCAGGAACATCAGTTACGCTCTTGAGCCTCTTGGCAAGCATGTCCTGGTTAGTGATTGTGATACGTTTTCCCAGTTGGATTATTCCTAAAATGCTACGAGGCTTATCCTTTTTCACCTCGTACGAAATTTTGAAGCTTACTTTTAGTCATCAAGAATTTGGAGATGTATCCTATAAGCTGGATAAACAGGGTATTTGCAGGGGCTGAGTTCCTGATGGCTGTCGTGCTGAACGCTGTACCGGAATTCGATCTCCTATACAGCAAGAAGAGAACTGCAGCAGAGGTTGCAGCTCATATTTTGACGTCACTATATGAACAACTTAATGACATTTGTCTTCTGGAGGATGGGGAGGTATCATGCAGTTCAGCGATCTCTCGTTTGAGATGTTTAGATACCAATATGAATGCTCATAGTGTTGCTGCTATCTTCCCCTTCAGTCTGTGCTTGTTTGCAGGGCTGTCTTATTATTAGCTAGTCTTTTCCGGTAGGTTATGGTGTGTGTGCTTTTATTAAGCGTCTACAACTTTAGAACCCCTAGAACATTTATAAATTCTAAAAATTGATGTACATTGAATCACAGAGTAGTTGTTGTTTATGGTTTCTTTCTGTGACACTACTTTCGAATATAAACTTGTCTTGATGATAGGAAGAGGCATACCGGACAATATTGCTGCTCTTCGTAGGCACTCTACGACCGCTTACCAAATCTTTGGATGCTTGGTTACAAGAAGGCACTCTTAGCGACCCATCTGGAGAGGTGATGAGTCCCGAGTGATGAGATCCTTTTTGGCATATTGTTTTTCTTGATTCAACCGAATTGGTAGTTATGTCATCTTTTACAGTCCCCTTCGAATTTTTTAGTTGTTATTTGCTAACAATATTTCTGGACATCTACCAGCTTTTTTTTTATGCAGATTACGATGTCCCCATTGAGGATTCTGCATTTTGGCAGCGAGGCTATCAACTGCGACGGAAAACTAAATCTGATGCTGAAAATTACTCAAATTCTGGACACATTTCTTTGAACGAACACTGTACTGGAACTTTAGAGAATATTCCCTTGAGCCAGAAGAGTTCCTCTCCGTCAACTCTGGAGCCTGGCAGTCCAAGTCAAGCACTATCAAGCCCAAAGGGTACAAGTACAGCATCTGTAATTAGGTTTTTTTGACTACCGTTTTCTCTTCTAGTACCTTCAAGACCTTACTTTTATTGAAGATCACTGTTATCAGGACTCTGACATGATATTTGGGCTATGCCTTTGCAGTGCCAAGAACTGAGTTGACTTGGGGAAGTTCAGCTCATGAAATAGAAGATCTCATATGCCCAATATTTTTACAATGCCTTGCCAAAACTGTGGTGTCCGCTGGAAAGTCACTTCAGTTGCTTCAACATATTTGTCGAGGGAAAGGTGAAGGAGAACGTCTACCCGCATCATACTCGTCTACAGCATCCCCTTCCCTTCCTCATACACCTTTTTCACTGGTGAGCCAGGAGAATTCGTCAGCTGGAGAGGTACGTATGGCATGGCATCGCATGCCATTTTTGGGTCGTCAGATGACTATACACATTTTCCTTTTAAGATGGTCTTTTCAGCTCACTTTTGGCCGTGAGGCTAATAGTATTTGATTCGGTATGAAGCGGGAAATCTCAAACTTTTTTTGATACTTACGTGAACAGGCATCATCTGGGTTCCCATCTTCCCACCCACTTCATGAAAATATCTTTCCGAACTTCACTGAGGATCTATTTCCTGACCCAGGAGAGCTTCCTACTCAACAGTCACAAGTACCTCTCTATGAGGAATTATGTACCTCATTACGGAGGCTTGTGGCCCGTGACTGTACCAGGCCAATTATTTCAAGCCCAGGACCAGATGACGATGCAATTGACTTAGTGGATACGAAGCCAGCATCAAAGTCAGGGAATTATATGGAGACATTCTATGAAATACAGGCAAGATTTGGATCGGGCCCTTAATTGCGAATTTCTTTTGTGTTAATGCTCATCTGAGCAAATTAAGTGGTCATTTTTGTGACTATGAAAATATTCGCTTTTATTTTGTAGTTTCTCCTTCGACCAGTCTAGCACTAGTCAGGGGCTTATGAATGGCACGTCAATGACCATGTTTAATTCGTCAAGCGATAGAAGGAAGGTCCTTGTGTTATCTGGCATGTTGGAATGTTCTCACCACATCCTACCTGATGTCGAAATGGTTACTGTTCGAGCCAGGTTTGATCGCTTGGTGCACATTCAGCATATGTTAACTTTAAGGTCCATGTATTTCGACCAGATGCATTTGCATATTAAAAATTAGTAACTTACATTTGTTTTGGCAACCCTTGTCCTAACGTGGTTCTTCCCCAAAAGCAGGAAGCAAGACGTCGACAGAAGGAGCTTCGGTATATATGGAGTAGGGAACAACTCATCGAGGATGATCAGAACAGGGACGAAGCCACTTTGCATGAGACTATTCTCATACCTCATCCAGATGGCCAATCTATAAGCTTCCAACAGTCTTCCTATAGTACATTATGTACCACCGCTAGTGGCGACGACCAAGAACAGCATCCTAATCTTGTCTGTGATCAGGGACCAGAAGTTGCTAAGCTGCAGTATCAATCAGGATCTATCAGATTGCAGAGTCCAACAGGTTTGAATATTCTGCTCTTTATTTCAGAGCAATGCTGTATTGACCAGTCTGTTAAAAATTTGCTTGTATATGTAGTGATGTGCTCTTTGAGACCATTTAACACTTGATGAGTAAGTCCATGTAATCTGTTTTTTTGATGTAAACATGAACAGGTTTTCAAAATGATTTCCAACCAACATCTTTCAATGTAAGCAAGCCACAATCATCTTCTGCTGGTTTATTTTCTGCTTTAAATGCAGACAGTGTGGTGGAGGTGTCTGAAGAGGATTCATGGCGTATGAAGCTAAGTGTGAACACAAACAGTCAGCTCCCTCCCTTGAACGACTCAGAACTGTGGGAAAGTATATTCGCTAAAGATGAGTTTGACGAGAACCAGGATGTTGAAGCTAGTTCAAGTTCCCCTGATAGTGTTTTAGATGACCAATCTGGATTCAGAAAAGGCAGAGGAAACAAAGACCCAAGTCAGAACCCAAAATTTGCAAGAGATAGATTAGTGGTCGCCACAGATTATAGTCGTGGTGAGGGATGTGGCAAACTCGTGTCCACACTTTTTGGGAAGGACCTGAAATCAATGGAGCGTTTAATGCACAACTCAACCGAATTGCCATCTTTTAAGGTATGTGTTGTGGAACACACATTGCGTTGATTACGATTTCTTAAATACTTTATAAATATACACCGATAATGACTAATGGACAGGTTAATTCATTTATATCGCATGCTTATGAAACTGCACCTTACGACCAGAAGAGCCGTGAAGTTCTTTAATAAAACCTTATCTTTGGCTAATACATGGCAATTATTTTTGACGTGCCACAGGAAAAGAAGGAAATTTCAGAGTTTATTGCACCACATCAGCTCAATCAAATGGCTGCTCAAATGCTGGATTGGCTGCAACAAGTGAATTTTAAAACTACTCCGTCTCCTGCTGTTCTTGTGCAAGAGTGCTTGATCCTCTCCATCGAAAGACGAGTACTGCTCTTAAACCTTTCATCTCAACAGACGCTCCAAGGCAAGCCTTGGTCCGCTGTGAAGATACTACCCAAAGATTTATACTGTAGTGGAACTTTATCTATAGTACGATTCGTTGAAGATATATTCTGAAACTTCTAATCGTTATTTACCCCCATCCACACAAATGTTATATGGAGGTGATTTTTATGTCGAACCCTCTAAGAGTAAACATGTCTATGCTGAAGGGCTATGTAAAGTGAGCTGTTCCTTCAGTTGGTGGAAAGTGCAGTCTCAAGTTCTTACATGTAGGGGCTTCTACCAACCAGTATATCTTTCATCTCTTTAGGAGTTATTTCATAAGTACTAAGTATAGCGATAAGCAATCACTTTCTTAATGAGTCAAAGAATTATCTTGATGATATATAATATGATCTGTTGGTTGTTGCGGGTGGCAGGTACATTCAGTTGGTCAGCAATTGTTAGAGAGGTTGATGGGAGAGTGGCGCCTTGTAGAAGAGCTTGCTCTTCTTCGTGCTATCTACTTAGTAGGCTCTGGTAGAACTTCTTTCCGTCTGCTCATGTGTTTGCAAAAGGAGATATAGGTGGCGAGGGGAATTTTAGTTTTCAAGTTTTACATCCTTTCATATTTGTTAAGGAAGTATGGTATGGGCTTGAGAAACATTGATTAAATAAATTGCGACCTTAAAATTTTAAATGTTTTTTGAATTTACTGGGCAGATATGTGGGTTGGTCGTGTTCTTCTCTCCAAGTTGTTCCTTCCTATACGACAATTGCGGAGTGATTTTTGTTAAATTCAATACAGCCTGTAGCTGTATAATATGTGGTGAATTAGTAATCGGAGCTTGTCCTTCTGTGTTGTCTGGGCAGGTGATTTACTACAGCAATTTGCATCTGTCCTTTTCAACAAACTGGATCGAGGGGAGAGTTGGGACGACTATTATGAGCTTAACACCATGCTCCAGGTACCGATTTATGATGAAAAATATCATGTTCATTGTCTTAGTGATGATATATATGTGAATGTTGCTTGAATAGAATATTGGATCCTTTATTCCTTTGATTAAAGTTTAGTTTAATGTTAATCTTTAGAGCTGAAATGCAGTCGTAGTAGCACAAGTATTGGCATGCATTACTGTCTAGGAAGCTTCATTAATTCTAAGTATTCACTTCATTATTTGAGAAGTACTAATACAGTGCTATGAAGCAGTTTCTTTTTTTGCGATTTTAGTCTTAATTTCTTTTTCTTTTTCTTTACCCTTTCTCTACAGGAATCCGTTAGAAGCTCTGCTCATGGTATGACCTCTCCTGCACTTGAATCATTAGTGGTTTCAGTGGAGTCAGGTCAACCTACGCTTGGAAACTCTCAGAGCCCAATTCGAGGTTACAGCACAATGCCACTTCAGGTTACTGGTCGAAGTCCAACTGCTTCTATCGATACTCTGGATTCTCTTCGGTTCTCTTACAAGGTTAGTCATCCTAGTATTGCCTTTGACCTAATGAAGCACTAGTGCTTATTGGCACACTTTCTGCTGATTCGTTACGACTGTTTCTAAGTGCCTGGCAAATCAGTGTCTACTGCAACGACATAGTGTTAGTACAATCCTGGTCAACAATTTGGTTTATTTTATTTTATTGGGCAGGTTGCGTGGCCATTAGAACTTATTATAGACAGCAATGCCATCAAGAAGTATAACCAGGTGAGCTTACTTGGCCGAGATGTTTGCCTTCAACATTGCAGGAACTTGATCGTGGCATTTACACTATCGAGGTTTCTCATTTTATGGTCTAATTTTTGCTGCATTTATTCATCCTTCTCTGTAGTCTTTGATTTGAATTTCTCGTCATTCCAATAGTTATTTAACGGGTCAAACCCAAACAAATTATGTGATGCTAGAAGGAACTTCCAATGTTATACCTTTAGAATCATCAGATTTATGAATCATTACACAGTTTTAATGAACAAGTAGTGCAAGTTGGTCTAGATAGTTTTTACTTTCATGCAGTTCAAAGGTGGTTTGCAGGTTATGACTTTCTTGATGAAAGTAAAGCGAGCCAAGCATGCCCTTGATAAAGCGTGCCGCTGGACATGGAAGGTTACTTTCTATTTTCTCACCTGACCTCTAACCGTTTGAACTAGGCAGTTTATATCAGTATTTGTTTGGGTTTCAAAGGATTGATGTTGTAGGATCTGACAGATTTTGAAGGACCTTTCAATGTATTAATAAATTGTATGTTAAGAGATGCCGCAGTGTCTTGAATGGGCTTTGCTTAATAACCTTATCAGATACCGGTATCAATGAACACTTGAGCTAGAGGGCGTCTCGGTTGTATGTCGCAGAATGGAGGTGGTGACGTTGCCCATCACAAGCAGCGCTTATTGTTACAGCAGAAATTGATGCATTTTGTCAATACTCTGCACCAATATGTCATGGACCAAGTAAGTTTCTCTGTTGGTCCTCAGCACGTTCAGTAAAAACGCCTACTTTAATGACATCAGCTTTTACCAATGGTTTCACACGGTTCTTTCTTGGTACAGGTTTTATACAGTTCTTGGCTAGAGCTTTCTGAGGGCATGACTTCGGCAGGATCACTTGATGAAGTTATTGCCTACCATGACGCCTACCTGGTGTCCATTCAGCGACAGTGCTTAGTTGCTCCAGATAAACTGGTAAGGATTTCTTGGCTGTGTGCTATTATGACATTCCTATTGCTTTATGTTATCTGCTAGCCATATAGCCTATTAGACCTGATCCTTTTGAAAATGGACAAAACAAAGTACCTCCTATGCGTACTGGAAAAATTTGTC
Source organism: Physcomitrellopsis africana (assembly GCA_036785485.1). Lineage (NCBI taxonomy): Eukaryota > Viridiplantae > Streptophyta > Bryopsida > Funariales > Funariaceae > Physcomitrellopsis > Physcomitrellopsis africana. Next base: position 625,686 of record JAWRVF010000037.1, on the reverse strand, counting down.
GCAGAATAAGTCTCACCAACACAATATTGTCCACGACTTTTTTAACATATGCAAGTGTGATGATCAGTGGGCTCTTATTGCTGGTCGGGTCAAAGCTATACTGGGGCTTGCACTGGAGTATTACTCAATTCAGAGAACTTTATGTGATGGAGTAGCAGCTCCTAACACAACTGCTCGATGTCAGTCTGACCTAGAGCGTGTGGAGCGCCAATTTTACGAGTGCATGGTTTTTCTTTTACGAGTAATAACTCACTCTCAAAACTGTGTCCTTATTTTTTTTAATGCATTATCTATTTCTCGCCTGCCCTAACGCGTCACTACAGGTTTTGGGTTTCTGACAAACACTCTTTGAATGCAGGTCCTATCTTTCAATCTAAACGTGGGCCACTTCCCGCACTTTAGCGATCTGGTGACTCGGATCAACTACAATCACTACTACATGACACCGGACCGCCAGATCTTGACTCCAATTCCCGACACTCAAGCTCACTTGTCACGGCGACCTACTCGTCGTGTTTGATCTACTCGTGCTGGTCTTCAGATTCAATGTCGATTGCCGTCTGCTTAGATGACTAACCCATAGATGTAGCCCAGCAGCATGTACATACGTACCAATTTAGCTTACTCAGGTTAATAATTGAGTTGTTTTCTACAGGATGAGGTATTATCTGATGATGATACATTTTTCAGATTTGAATTTTTGAGTAAAGTAATATCGTAATTAATGCCATTGAACAGGTGTACCTATGACTTGACAGAAGTTTTGTATGCGCAATTCGAATTATTATCTGAAAACTCAAACTGGGCTTCAGAAGTTAGTCCAATCCAAGGCTTTTATTTATTTTCTGATTATGTCTTTAATGAAAAGAGGTAATAACTAGAATAAGACGTTAAGTTGTTTGTTGAACATTAGAAAATAAGGAATCTAAGTTGGTTGCTTTTCAAGTTTCTCTCTGAACACGGTTGATTACACTAGAATTTTCTCGAATGTGCACACAGATCTCCTGGAGTACAAAACTCACAGATTGTTCCTTCCACTTAACTCCTTATATCAATTATGGGAACGTTTAACATACATCCCAACTTACACAACCTTCGAATAAGATGAAATGTTTGAAACTTTTCGTCCACTTCAAATACAAGTAAATTCAAGCTCCGGTACCAAAATAGCTCTGCTGTTTGTGGAGGTTTGTGGGGTGTGTTTAGGAATTGTTATGGTGGAATAGTGATAGCCCACTGGTTGATGATTTTCTGTCACTCTCCCTTCACCCACGCAACAGATAACCTCATACTCAGGATTGTTTTTCTCATTCAAAGAAGGAAAAGGTTTTCCACAAATAAAAAACAGCCACGTTACCGAATTTGCCTCCACTGAACGCAAGGGTTCCATCTAGAGACAGAATGGCGTGCACATCACAGTTAAAAGCCAACGAAAGATAACTCAGCAATCCAACATCGGCGTACTCTTTTTTGGATATTTTTGAGTGATCCTCAGAATTTGGTATAAAGTCTATTATCGGTGCGTGCAGGCACAATAAGGCAGAGGAGTGAGAAGCTTTTTTTGTAGAGTTTGAGTTTCAACTTTGCATGCACTGGTAGGGAGTTGAGGGCAGATTTGAGTAGATTTTACAGCATGGCGAGTCGAGGGTTACTTCTGGTGGGGATAGTAGTGTTGGGATTTGCTGGGTTTGCAGCATCTTTGCCGACTGGAGACACAATCCGGCAAGTAACCGACGATGCACTTGCCAATGGCTCCGTGGAGCAGTTTGCGCATGCTCTAATTGGGGCTGAGAAGCGGTTCGAGAGCTTCATGAAGGATTTCGGAAAGGTGTACCATAGCGTGGAGGAGTATGAGCACCGCTTCGGGGTCTTCAAGAGCAATATGTTGAAAGCGTTAAAGCACCAGGCGCTCGACCCTACTGCTAGCCATGGCGTGACGATGTTCTCGGACTTGACGGAGGAGGAGTTCACGAGCAAGTACCTCGGTTTGAAGCGGCCGTCTGTTCTTTCCTCTGCTCCACAGGCGCCACCTCTACCCACCAAGGACCTGCCGCCCAATTTCGACTGGAGAGAGAAGGGCGCCGTTGGTCCCGTTAAGGATCAGGTATTTAGTCGGAACGCCCATTGAATTTCTATTATCTTACACTGCGGTTGGGTTTCTACAACTCCATTCTTTCTAGAATTTTGAGGGTGTTTACTTTTAGTCTTTTGTTGCACGTTTTCTGCTGTGATTTTTTTTTTCCCCCTCCCTCTTTCCCATTGATTTGGCTGCGGAGAAAGAATCCTAGGCTTGATTCTATTACATCGTGTTGTGATTCTGCTCATGTTCTCGGTGGGTTGCTGAGCTTTCTCGGTTGCTTTTGAGTTGTGCAGCTGTTTTCAAATTGGAGGGTTCTTACAGTTTTTTGTTTATTGGAATGTATCAGGGGGGTTGCGGTTCTTGCTGGGCTTTCAGCACCACGGGTGCAGTGGAAGGTGCTCACTTTTTGAATACTGGCAAGCTTGTGAGTTTGAGTGAGCAGCAGTTGGTGGATTGCGATCATCAATGTGATCGCGAGGAAGCGGATGCTTGCGATGCTGGATGCAACGGTGGCTTGATGACAACCGCTTACCAATACGTTGAAGCAGCCGGAGGTTTGGAACTTGAGTCTGATTACCCTTACGAGGGTCGAGACGGAAAGTGCAAATTTGACTCAAACAAGGTTGCAGTGAAGGTTTCAAATTTCACCAACATTCCTGTTGATGAAGACCAGGTGGCTGCCTATTTAATCAAGAGCGGACCCCTTGCCAGTAAGTTGCTCTACACGTCTCCTTCTTTCGTTCTTCCCCGTCTGCTTTTATTTTATTTTATTTTATTTTTTGCTCTAGAAGTTTGTGTGCCATTTATGCTACTTTTCTTTAGGACTGAGATATAGCCACGTATTACCTACGTACTAATTTTTTTTTCATCTGATTGATTCGAAACGTGTTTGTGAATACTCTTCTCATTTGCGAGGTAGAGTTTTCAGTTTTGAGATTTTCAAACATTCAGAGGTTATGAAATGTCCAGATTGGATTGTGTGCTCTCGAGGTCTTTGGATACAAGACTGTGAAAGTGGTGATGACGAAGTAAGGATAGGAACAATTCTTGCTAATAAAATTGATTCATTCTGTGCAGTTGGTATCAATGCCGAGTTCATGCAAACTTACATTGCTGGAGTTTCATGTCCAATCTTCTGCAACAAGAGGAACCTCGACCACGGTGTCCTGTTGGTTGGTTATGCTGAGCGTGGATTCGCTCCGGCGCGTCTTGCCTACAAGCCCCACCGGATAATTAAGAATTCATGGGGAGCAAATTGGGGAGACAAGGGCTACTATAAGATCTGCCGTGGTCACGGAGAGTGTGGTTTGAACACCATGGTTTCTGCTGTGTCTGTCTCTGTTGATCCGTAGATTCCTTCGTCAGGTGTTATACATGTCTTCGTTCCGTCTGATGGAGCATTCATCTAATGCTTTTTCTTGAAGAAAAAGTCGGCACTGAGAACTTGGCTTGCAACTGAGACACTTTCTGATATATGGATTAAGTGTGCTACAAGCTGGGAGCGACGAAAGAAGCTGGATTTGAGGCGTAAGAATTTATTTGCAGCTCCATCTTACCACTGTTCAGAGTGATAGTGACCAGTTGGTGTCTACAACTCTGTTTGCAGTACAGAGATAGTATTTTATCTTCAAATTGTACAGTTCAAAAAGCGATCTATCAGTAGGTCTTTGGATCATGCAGGTTTTTGATGTGAAGTATCCAAAATCACTTAAGTAATGAGAACATGCGATTGTGCATTAACTGTCTTTGTTAATTCTGAGGAGGAACTTACTTTTTCTGTGTTGGCTTGTGTTTTGTCACATCCACTGGGTGCTGATATGGAAGCCGAAGAGCATCAAATTCAACAGTCAGAATTGATCTCTTTTTTGAAAAAATTGTCTTAGGACTCTGCTTGTTAAGTGATACTTTTAAATTATGCACATGTTAGCAGATTACTTAAGCAACTGTGAATGTGAGATGCCTTCAAATTTCCTTGTTGAATTTTTTATTCCCATCGACGAACATGTGACCCGATCATGTTGCAAATTTAAATGTTCAACTTCTCGCAAGCAGGAGAATTAATTATTCTGAGAGAAGTAAATACTTGGCAAACCATTATATCCAACCTTTGTATAAATAACAAATCTATTACACAATTTGTTAAGCTTTAGAAGTTATTATTTATTTTAACATATTTAATGTAAAATATTATTCTATCCTAATATTTGAGTTGAACATTTTTCCGAAAATAAATGACATAATTTAATAAATTATGTCAATTATTCGGAAAATAAATTATGTCAGTTGTTTTCGGAAAAATGTTAGATGGACACCTCCCTTTTAATGTGTGAACACCTCCATGCCATATATATAATAAAATTCTTATTTACATTGAAAATATTTAAAATAAACTTGTGATAAAATATTCCCTAAATAAAATTTATAAACTTTTAAAAATGAATGAAACAATTATATGAAATATAATATGAAAAATTGTTAAATTTGATCAAAAAATTTAAAAAAATAAAAAAATAAATGCCAAAAGCCATTGCATACAAACTTTTTTATTGTAAATTTACTTAAAATTTTTAGTGTAAATAAGAATTATACTATATGTATGCAAGAGTGCATAGCATGGATGTAAGGTAGTAGTTGATTAAAATAGTAATTATTGTTTAATTAAGATTAAGATTAGATTCAATTATTAAGACAAGTCTTTAGTTTTATCTACTAGAAATACTGCAGACAGGAAGCTCAATAAGTTACACAATACGTTGAGTAAAAGGATTATGCCAGTTTTAGTGTGTAGATCGACTTGTCGGTCAGAGCAGTCAATCTAGCCAAACTGAATTAAAGGTCGTGTCAGTGTGCGTATCGTAGAATATCCGGAGAATATGCATGCCGAAGATTCTGCCAAGATGTGCTAGAACATTATGTAGCAGAATAAATACAAAACTAGCTGGCATGGATTGCAAACATGAGACTTCACAAATAAATGATAGAATGTAATACAATCACTAAGCCATCCAGACAACCTAGCGTTAGTTGTCAGCAGATATGGCAATTAGGTGTAATTGCTAATCCAAGCAGGTAGGAATAGTCTCAACCACGGAGGTGAGAGTATATACTTGTAATACATTCAAAGGAGAAGGCAGGCAATTTGTATTTGGTCTACTCGATTACTACTATGTTCACTCACTATCTTTGGAGTTCTATTTTCTTTGATCTGCTATAAGACCATTGCTTGATTGCTTGTTTGTTTTTTTCTTCTAGATCCTCGAGTTAGTAAATTGTCCGGAAATTCACAAACCTTTAAGTGGTATTAGAGCTAGTTGAGGGATTAAGAGCAAGCTTTTAGTCCACAATGGGAGATTCTAATGCCGAGGAACATATGCATGCTCAAATCCAAGAATTGTATGTGGTGCAACAAAGGTTGCATGTGCAAAATGAAGAGTTAGTGGCTTCCTGCAAAGAACTGCATCTAGCACTTATTCAAGTCTAAGTCGGAGGTGTGAGGACAACCACTGAGGATCACGATCATAGGAAGGAGCTAAGGGCTCCTAAACTAGACCCTTACACTGGACCGCAAAACAAAGTTAAGGTCAAACAGTGGACTTTCAATGTCAAGGAGTATCTTAAGTACATCAAAATTGACGAGGAGACCGCTTACCATTATACCACAATGTTGCTTAAGGAGTCAACTAGGGCGTGGTATCATTAGCAAGTGACTGAAAAGGAAAAGATAGCAAGAGTCGGTGTCAGACCATTCAACACCACCCAAGAGCTCTTAGATGCCATTGTCACCTATTTCGTGCCAAGATTTAAAGAGCAAAAAGCAAGGGAGCAGCTTCATTGCATCCGCTATTGTGTTGTGATTCGGCTACCATGTGAAAAAATTATACATATATATTTAATATACAATTTATTACATAGCTAAATAAGAGCCATATCAGTGGACTTTTATTAATTACAAGATATGGTTAGATTGCTAATTTAGAAGGGATCTATTAAAAAGATTATTATTGAGATTTGTACAATCTTATTTCTTCTTTTGATAGTAATTTTGAGGTTGATTTTATATTGATAGTAACTTTTTTATATCTTAAGTCACCTTTGTTAGACATTGGCGACCCTTAAAATCTTAGTTTACTTCTTTTATTTGGTGCTTAAAGTACAAAGTATGTAAAGCTTATAAAAAAAAAGGGTTAGAAAAGGGTTTTTAGTATAAAAAGGGTAGTTTGGCCATCCATGTGGATGGATAGAGGTAGATGATAGAAATCTCTATTCTAATTGGCCAAAAATTATGCCCAATGGGCTTCAAGGAGGCAGCTCAAGGGTTTATTAGAGATTAGGGTTTGTTTTTTGAGGAGAGTTGAACATCGGAGGCTAGGGTCAACAAGTTTGGGTTTTTGGATATGGTTTTGGTGCAAATCTTGCATGATTTGGACTTTTGAAGAAAAAGTTATAGGCGCTCAAAGTTAGGGTGTTGAAATTGTACCTACTATCACTATTTTGAGCATAACTCGCGTGTACAGAGACCAATAGACGATCGACAACTAGGGTTTGAAAGAACACTTTTTTGGCTACACTTTTCATATGAAGCTTGGATTTTATCAAGCTTAAGTAAAAGAGATATTAAGAGTTGAATTTAGTGCTTGTAAGCTATCCTTATCTACAATCCTTAGCTTACAAGCACTAAATTCAACTCTTAACTACTTAACTAGTAGTTACATTTTGGGCTATATCTTAGGCAATTGGATAGATTTTTGGCTCAAAATTTTCAGAAGTGTATATGTTTGTGTTGTAAGATTATATAAAAAAAATTTGTGGCAATAAAATTTTGGATTTGTGAGATATAAGAAAAATAGTGCTCAAGTGTCTCTGAGTTAGGGTTTTAAGCACTTGATGGGATTTCTAAGATATCAAGTGATTGGAAGCGAAAATGCACTTGATTTTATTTGTGGTTAAGCTTAAGGAAGAATTCTACTATATCTATAAGTTTGAAGAGGATTGAATGGTTGGATTAGAATATATGAATTTCTAAAGTTTGGAAAGAAAAACATCCTTTGCTGGAAAAAAAAATACTTTGAAGGAATTTTGTTGCAAACTTGGACTTTTGTTTACACTAAAAGGATTTTTGGAAGCCAAGACTTCATGGAGGTGTAAAAGATGGATATATAGAGCCATGATAAATTTTTGATATATAGATGAGTCTTTAAAAGGTTCCTAAAGATTTTCTACATGTCATAGAAAAATCCTATATATAAACCTATTTATAAATAAGAAGTTTTATCTATACAATACATATTTCTAAATTCTTATGTGTATTTGTCTTTCTTATTAAGGAAAAATAACTTATTAGAGCTTGGCCAATAAGTTATAGATAGACTCTCTACAGCCAGGTACCCAATATATTCCCAGATAGAAGTTTACGCAATACTACACCGCCAGACTACTAGTGTGAACAATATGATTCCACTATCACTTCTTATTTTTTTCTTTGCTCCACTATGTCTGATGTAGACATGAGGGTAAGAATTATGCGGGCCCTTCGTCTTGAGATTGTTTCACAGCTTGCTATCTACAATCCTCAGACTCTCTAAGAAGCTATAGAGATGGCCAACCATATATGCATACCAACTTTTACGCATTTGCCTACTTTGTTAGAAGAGGGAGTTACCATTCTAGTGGAGGCTATAAGACTCAAGGTGGTGGCAACAACTTCAGAAGTGGAGATGCTAGAAGAAGCAATCATGTCAAAACTGGAGGAGCTGCACCCATGGAGTTGGGAGCAGTAGGAGGATACCATCCACCGCAAGCATTACTAGCTCCCTTTCAAGGCCAAAATGATAGAAGAGGAAGAGGACATATGTTGTACCCAAGATTGGAAGGACATGTCTATTGCTACAACTATGGGAAGGCATGACATTTTGCTAGAGATTGCATTGCACCCCGTCACAAGTATTCCTAGGAAAACGTTCTACACTGGTAAGTCTCACTAGGGGACTTGCTCGTGCCACATTGGAAAAATTTCATAGGTATGCACCTAGGGTTTTGAGTCCTATAGTTGTAAAGGGCAAGGTGGCTAGGCACCATACACATTGCATGATAGACAGTGGAGTTGGAGCTAACTTTGTACATATGAAACTTACTTAAATTTGGGATTTCTTGATAGAAAGAGAGGAAGAACCCTTGATAACAATTCTTGCAGATGGAGAAGAGAGAATGTGCAAACTGCCCACAATACTAGTAGAGGTAAAAGTAGCTTGTCATGTCAATAAAGAGACATTTAAGCCTATAGATTTGAGAGGCCATGAAGTTATTTTGGGCTAGCCATGATTGCAGTGAGTCAATCTAGTGATCAATTGGGCCAAATGGAAGGTGAATCTGATTAGAGGCAGGCCACAAATAAAAAAGAAGAAGGATAAGGTACTAAGGGCAAAAAGTTTGAGTGTTGTCAAGTCCATAGCTCAGAGAGCATGGACTAACAGATCCTTAAAGAATAAGTTTGGGGTGGAAAAAACCTTCATAGAGTCCAAGGTAGAAAAAGCCTTAGATGATGGAGAGGCTAAGGTCGAATTGACTTCTACAACAAGAGCCAAGAAGTGATTCAGTGGCAGAAAAAGAGAGGAGGTGTATCTTGTTTTTGTGTCTCTGATCTAGCACTTAGGTGAAACTTCTTCTGCCAGTAAGGGAGAGGAGGAAACATGCGAGCTCAAGTCTATGAGTACTGCAACACCACTATCATCTTAGGGAGATAGAGAAGAAGTAGACATGTACGTCTCCATCAAGGCAATATTAGAGGAATACCAAGATGTATTCCTAATAGATCTGCCCAGAGGAGTGCCACCATCCAGGGAGGTAGAACACAAGATGAAGTTAGAGGAAGGAGCAAGGTGTCAAGGACATACTTGTTAGAACCTTCTAGAACATCTAGAAGTTTTTTAGAACTCTCTAGAACCTTCCAGAGTCTTCTAATATCTTCCTAATTAGTAGAAGTTACTTGAGAAGCTCCCTAATTGGAGAAAGCTATTTGAGAAGCTTCCTAGGTAGGAATATATATTGGAGTCGAGGCTGAAGAGTTCTTCAATCTCGACAACACATCTCTTGGAGCTCTAGCTCACCTCTCTAGTGTTGTTTTTGTACTCATCTGATTAATCCAATTCCTACCAGTTCTTCTTAAACTTCTTGTTTAGACTTCAAGTCTATATTCTGTGTCCATGATATTAATCCAGTTCTTGCCACTTCTTCTTGAACTTCTTCTTTAGACTTCAAGTCTATAATTTGTGTCCGTGACAATTTGTCGAGACTACTCTCACCTTAGATATCAGAGTTAGTTCCTTCTTGTTGGAGTGTGGATTACCCCTCTTCTTGAAAGTACACTAGTATTTTAGAGGTTGCAGATTACCCTCTTCTAAACTGATATCTTTTTGTCATAATATTGAAGTCTTATTCTTCTTGGAGAGAGTGGATTACCCCTCTTCTTGAAGGTCTTAAGATGTTTTAGAGGTTGCGGAGTACCCTCTTCTAAACCAATATTTCCTCTTTGTAGAAACAATTACTTCCTTTCTTTTAGAATGGTTGGAGGTCAAGACATTAATATGAGTGAAAGTTTGGAGTCCAAGATGGACGCCATTATAAATGCTCTTGCTACGTTATCACAGAGAACTACGGTGATGGAAGGAGTCTTTGCAAGACTTCATAATGATGGAGCATCCGGAATAGCACAATCTGGGCTTCATCAGCCTCGAGCTTCTGCACCAGAAGAAGCAGCTTTACCTGTGGTTCAATGAGAACCATTACTTCTACAATGAAAGGAACCTCGAATTAGCCTTCCAGACAAGTTTGATGGCACACGCTCCAAGTTTCGAGGTTTCATCAATCAAATCAAATTAATAACAGCTCTACAACCCAAACGTTATCCGACGGAGGAATCACGCGTTGGATTGGTTGGAACTTTGCTTACGGGACAAGCTCTATCGTGGTTTGCTCCTCTATTTGAAAAAGGATCACCGATTTTGAACAACTTTGAGACTTTTTTGGAGGCATTTGCAGAAGCATTTGGCGAGCATGACAAGGCTCGGTGGGCTACAACAAAAATTCAATCACTACGACAAGAGACTCGCTCTACATCAGTCTATGCATCGGATTTCAGGCAATTGGCATGCAACATCAATTGGGATGAAGAAGCATTGATGAGTCAATTCTATTAGGGTCTAAAGGACGACGTGAAGGATTTGTTATTATATCTTCCTGATCCACAAACGCTCAACGAAGCCATTAGGCAAGCTGTAAAGTGCGATAATTGCCTATTTCAACGTCGCCAAGATCAACGCTCCAGATAATATACAAGTCATCGCGGCGCAATTATATCTACAAGTAGCCTAAATTCACAAGCGGAGACAGAGGACATGCAGATTGATGCGATACGTATCAAATCTCTTATTATGATAATATCAAATGCATAGTACATATCATCTACTCGTTCTATGTCAAGAACAGTGAAGGAATTGTCACCATGAATGCTTGTTCCAATAGTTTTTTCATGACCTCCTATTGATATCTCATATATACTTTCTTTGTAACAAGCAATGAAGGATCTTACACCATCAAGCTTCAAAGATATGGATCCTCCCGATGAATACTGTCTTGCAAGCTCTCTTACTGTTATGTCTATGGATTTTGGAAACCTGTAGTTGCGAGGGTTAAAGCTAGGTACAAGCTTAGTAATATGCTTACATATCTCTGGAGCTGAAGAAGGTCTTATGCTTTCCAGCATACGTTCTATGTGCCTTATGTCACAAGTATCGTCCAGTACTTCTAGTTCGATCTCATAGTGGACTTTGTTATTAGAAATAACCTTTGTTGCATCGACTCTAAACCCATCGTAGTATGTTGTGCTTCTCTCTTTATGTCTTACAATCTTCAGGGCCATTCCTTGCTCTCCATGGTACTTTCTTTCAAGAGACAGTACAACCTCAGCGTTAAATTTATAAATCATCTTTGAAGATATCTTTTCTTTGATGAAAAAATTAGACTCAACTTTCCTGACCGTAACGGTATTACTACCTTTTACAGAATACAAGATCTCCTCTGTAGTGATAATGTCACTGATTTTTGGAAGCTTTAGAAATTCGTCTCTTGTTATGTCTTTCAATCTGACCTCGATCTCATATTCATAACCCTCAGGAGACTTCAACTTTAAGTCTACTCTAGATCTTATGAACTCTTTTAGGAAATCCATGGTTGATGTATGCAGTATAAAAAATTAAATACTACAGCATGTTACTCCTCTGCGAAATTCATTTTATGATAAGCAGTATGGACAAGTTTATTCCATCCTATCCTGACGTTTCAGATACTAATTTTGTTGACAACTTGTGGAGAAAAGAAGAGTTTCACGAACTAAGAAGGATAAGAAATTCAAGGTTGTACCCTCATCAAGAGTTTGTTAAGAGGTTTATGTCTGTTCAAACTCCGTATAATAACCTGTTATTATTTCACAATGTTGGATCTAGAAAAACGTTTACTTCCATAGCAGTTGTTGAATCTCACAAACTGCACAAAGGAAGAGCTCTTGTTCTTGTGAGAAGTAGGACATCTGCTGATAACTTCAGAGATCAAATCCGCAAGTGGCCAGATGGAGATGTGAAAGATTACGAGATAAGAAAGTATATCTCTTTCGCTAATAAACTAAAACGATTAGATGATAATCAAATAGTGTCAATCTTCAGCAATAGAATAATAATAATGGATGAGATTCATAACTTGAAATATTCTATGTCTGACTTTGATGCGGAGACCGTGTATGGTCAAATGTGGAGGCTGTCTCATCTTGTTAAAAACTGCAAGATACTTCTTTTAAGCGCAACTCCTATGATAGACAAGGCTGAAGAATTGCTATCTATACTCAACTTAATACTTAGCAAAGATTGTCAACTTGATACATCGTCTTTTTTTACAGAAGAGGATTTCAAAAGAAGCATTGGAGGAAGAATATCATATCTTAACAGCAATCAGCGTATGGCGAGGGTTATAGAGGAAGGAGTTGTTATTAAAGGATGCTCTGTGAAGGTGGTTCCATCATATATGAAGGGATATCAGCTTGAAGCCTATAAGAGAATAGATCTTGATCATCTCGATGACGGCGTGTATAGAAATTCTATATATTGTTCTCTAATGACATTCTGGGATGGAATGTATGGCTCCAGTGCTTTTACCAAGATCGTGAGAATCAAACAAGGGAACAGAATAAGGTATACGTTTAGTGCTGAAGTTATGCAACATATTACTAGAGATAATATACACTTATACTCGTATAAGTATTCAAAGATGTTTGATATAATAGAGAAGGACAGTAACGTGTTGGTATTTGTCTTTTGTGAGGAGGTCAAAGGAAGCGGACTAATTATGATGAGCTGCATATTCGAGCTTTTTGGGTATCGACTGTACGATGGTGAGAGCATAGATGAGATGGACAAGGGCTTAAGATATATGTTATACACTGGAGATACTGTCGCTTGCCCCAATCCAGAAAAAAAACTAGACGGTTTCAGATCTCCAAAAAATAAATATGGGGAATACATCAAGGTGCTACTTGGAAGTACGATTAGTAGAGAAAGCGTAAGTCTTTCTAATGTGAGACAAGTTCACATTGTTACTCCTCATTGGAACAAGTCAACAATAGTTCAAGCAATTGGAAGAGCAGTAAGAAGCCAGTCCCACGATTTATTAAAAGAAAAAGAAAGATCGATACATGTCTATAGACATGTAGCTCTAGAAAACAACACTAACAAGTGCACACCATCTGTAAGTATAGATATGTACAAGTACTCCATCTCTGATGATAAATCAAAACGGATAGAAGAGATAGAAAAAACTATAGAAAGCTGCTGTGTTGATTATTATCTTAATGTTGATACTAAGACAGTAAGGAATGAATTTGGTAAGGACATATCAACGTATCTCCTCTGGTATTGTAATAACCTGGAAACGTCTATGCAGAATCTTGTTAGTAAGTCAAAGAATACATTATCTATCGATGACATATGTTTGTTAACAAGTACCAGGAAGGATGTCGTTTAAGCTTTAATTAGAAAAGGGATCACTCTAGATAGTGGAAGAGCCATAAAAGAATCAAACAGATTAATATACTTAGACCGTCTTGTCCTCTCTAATTATAATACTCATCTATCGAGCTTTAAGCTAGTTCCCAATGCAAGTATTAGTAACTTTACACGAATTGTATATGAAAACAAGAGAGATCTTATATATGTGGTGTCATCAATGAAAATGTCGCAGAAGGTACAGTTGCTCGAATCAGCAATAACAAGCAACAATGAGATTATCAAAACATTCTTTGAGAACTCCTTTGATTATATAGATGGTAAATACTATCATATATTATTCTATAGAACTTCAAAAGATAGCTACTCGTATGCATTATCTTTTGAATCTTTTAAAGCATGCTTAAAGACAAGAGTATTGGAAGATGTTTGGACATCTGTAGATGCTGAAGATGAGCCTGAAATAGTAAAGAAGATAATAGCAAAATCTAAGCGTTCTAGAGATGTGATAGAGACAAAGCATAGTATATATGCGATATTCTCTAATGGAGATAACAGGTTTAGAATACGCAACTCTCTATCCGAGAATAAAGAAAGGTCCTTAAGAGATCTAAGGAGTATCAATAGAGGTAGATACATATGCTCTCACAGTGGTTCCATGATGGTAAACATACTCCTGTATTTGCTTACACATAAAATCAAACACACTAATACACTAGATACTGTAAAGCTTATTTGTCCTGGCTTTCTAGACCCAGAAAACTATATATCTGTCAGAGCGATTCTGGATGCAAAAGCTCTTATTAACTCCAAGTATGATACTATGCTTCAACTTACTCAAGATGTAAAGCAGATGTTATATAGATGGATGTTTAGTAGAATCAAGAAGAAGCTTGCAAATATCATGACTAACATATTAGTAGAGAATGATATGTATATAGTCAACTGATAAGCAGTACTAGTCTATATTTATGTACCAGTAGTGTTTATCCGCAATGGCTTTGAAGAGGAGAATACTCTATGACATGAATCCACTTAATATAGTCTTCACACCCGTCACAGATGCTTCTCAGACTTCTGGACCAAAGGGAAAGTCTCCAGTTCTATCCGGCGGGAAAAGAGTGGGTATTTCTTACAAAGCTGAAAATGGAATAGAGTATCCTTTAATACTAGCACCAAAAGGATGTATGTTCTACTCGTTTGGAATACAAGACAACTCCTTTGCAGGTTCTAGTAGTAAGAACAACAAAAGCATGTGCATTAGTATAAGCGTAGACACTAATAATTCAGAATCTAACGAGAACATCTTTTGTGCTAATGTACATGTATCAAATTTCTTACTCCAGAAGAAAAGAAGCAGCGTATGGAGAAAGGTTTGTGCTTTTATTGCAGTGGAGAAGGCCATAGAGTTGGAAACTGTCCGAAGAAGCAAAATGGACGTAGCATCAAGAATAGAAATGCGTTTATTCAGGAAAACGAGGATGCCCAACCACAATAGGAATCGTGCGGCTGGACAAATCAAAACCAGGTTCCTTTCTTTCTACTCAACCTGCCCGTTGTTTTACAATTCCTTTATCTTTTGGTCCTCAAAAACTAAAAACCTTAGCCTTATTAGATTCAGGAGCATCTGCTTGTTTCTTAGACCAAGAATTTGCTAAGCGTCACAAAATTCTCCTAGTACAAAAATTCAAACCTGTTCACGTAGAAGTAATAGATGGACGACCTTTATTATCTGGTAGTGTCACCCATGAATCAGAACCTATAGAAGTGACGTTTAAAGACCACAGTAGTTATATTGTTTTCAACATTATTAGCACCCCGTCAAATCCTATTATTCTTGGTCTTTCTTGGTTGGAAAAATATAATCCATCCATAGATTGGAGGTTGCGGAGGATAACATTTCCCATAGAACAACATGAGGACAAGCTTGGAAGAAGATCCCAAATCAAAAAATCCTTGTTCATTGGAGCAAGAACGTTTGTAAGATCGTACAAAGAAGACACACCATTGGTCATTTATGGGGCTCAAATTAGTGGAGAGCAGATTTCAACAGCAGGAATACCGGAACAATACAAAGATTTTCAAGACGTGTTCCAAAAGAAGAATGCTGATATGCTACCAAAACATCGACCATATGATTGTGCCATAGAATTGCAAGAAGGAGCACAACCACCTTTTGGCCCAATCTACAACCTATCACAGATGGAGTTGGCTGAGTTGCGGAAATACATTGACGAGAACTTAACCGAGAACTTCATTTGTCATTCAAAATCGCCAGCTGGGATACCAATCTTATTTGTGAAGAAGAAGGATGGCTCACTACGGATGTGCATAGACTATCAAAGTCTCAACAAGGTGACAAAGAAGAATCGCTATCCATTATTTTTGATCTCTAGTCTTCTGGAACAACTTGGACGTGCAAAGACCTTTACAAAGATTGATCTAAGAGGAGCTTACAACCTTGTGCAAATCAAAGCAGGAGACGAATGGAAGACAGCTTTTCATACAAGGTATGGTCATTTTGAATATAATATCATGCCATTTGGTCTTATCAATGCTCCGGCGGTTTTTCAACACATGATGAACGATATTTTTTGAGAATATCTAGACAATTTTGTTGTCATTTATTTGGATGATATCTTGATATTTTCTAAGAATGAAAAAAAAGCATAAGAAGTACGTTTGTTTGGTACTTGAAAAACTATGCAAGCGAGGAGTCTATGCCAAGTTGGAGAAGTGCTTATTTCACCAAACTGAGATGGAATTTTTAGGATTTGTTGTGACTACGGAAGGCTTAAAGATGGATCCCAAGAAGGTGGAAGCAATTGTGTCCTGGGAAGTTCCAAAGACGGTTAGAGACGTACAACGTTTTCTCTGCTTTGCTAACTTCTATCGGATCTTCATCAAGAATTATTCTCAAGTTGCAGCTCCACTCACTCGATTAACATGTAAAGATAAGCTGGAATGACCACCTCTAGCAAAAAAAGCATTTCAAAATCTTAAAATGGCATTTATTATGGCTCCAATCTTGGTACACCTAAACTTTGCAAAGGCTTTCTATTTGGAAACCGATGCTTTGGATTTTGCTTTAGGAGCCGTACTTTCACAGATGGGCATCGACAATAAGCTTCATCCGGTTGCATTCTATTCACGAAAGTTTTCTACGGCTCAGATCAACTACGAGGTTCATGATAAGAAACTCCTTGCTATAGTGGATTCTTTCCAAGAGTGGCGTCACTTCCTCGAAGGAGCTGCGCATCCGGTGACCGTTGTCGGGGTAGAGAGAATTTGCCTTAAGAAAGCGCTGGGCTTCTAGCTGTCACTAATTTCTCAATCAAGCTTCAAAAATGAGGAAAACTCAAAGTTTATATATATATATATTTTTCCTTTTTGAGAAATTACATCAAATACATAAGCCTCAAGTAACTAACAACATCCAAAGTGTGATAAAATCCTCTAAAACCTTATATATCTTTATGTAGAAATTTTCCCAAACTTCAACATCTCATATCTCCTGATCCGACCGTCAAAATATAATAAAATTTTCCATGAAGTACTGATGAATTCTTATCAACCTTTACAACAATTTTCAACCGCAAATTCATTGCAGATCTTGAGATATCTTGAAAACCCTAACAATCACTTCAAACCCTTGTCTTTATACACCCGCATACAAATTTCTTCATATCTCACAAACTATAAGCTCAAATTCCATGAAATTTGTATGTATAGCTTTTTAACACAAAATGTCACATTCTTCAAGAAGTTTGAGCCAAAATTTCGTTTGAAAACTCAAGTTATGGTTCAAAGCATAACTATTAACAACATGGTGTGCTTACTGCCTTGGATTTGAATGCACTGTCTTCAACTCTTCATATCTCCTTCGTCTAAACTCAAAACTTAAGAATTCCTTCGTAACAGACGTAGATCTTGAAATCACCTTTCCAACCGCACCATCCGATCTCCAAAAGGCTCCGTACAACTCCGCGAAATCCCAAAAGAGTGACAGTATGTATGAAATCCACTCTTTAACTTTGAACAAGTATAACTTCTTCACCTTAACTCCAAATCGCCTAAAATTTCCTCTCAAACTATACCCGAAATCCTAAACTTTACAATCTTACCTCTGAAATTGCAAATCCCTTTTTTGAAGTCACCGAAAACCCTTGTTAAGGTCGCGGGCAGCCTCCTCAAAGCCCATTGGGCATGGTATTCGACCAATAGGGATGAAGTTCCCTATTCCTTGCCTTCATCCGACCATGGCTTGATTTCATCCCTCCCAATTAGCCTCTTACTAGCTTAAATTTTCATCCTTAAGTCCCCACCTTCTCTCAAGGCTTCATATTAAACATTTAGATCTTATAATTTTTAAATACCATAACTAAATAGGTAAAATAAAATAAAATAAAGTTTCTTCTATCAACCATTTTTAATTTAACTTACTAACCATTCTAACACACATCTAGATTCTTAAACATATAATATATTTTAACTAATTTTTACATACTGTAAGTAATTACAATACGACACCGTCGTCAAGTTCGATGGAATATGTCGCTATCTAGATTTGACTTCGGTATTACTACTTATCGGCCTGGAAAGCAGCAAAGACTATCCGATGCCTTATCAAAAAGATCATATCTTGCGCCAAAGATTGGAGAAGCAGTGCTTAATCAATAGTGTATGACATTATTAAAGCCAGAGCAATTCAAGATTTGTGCTGTTGTAGTGCCAGTTGATGCTGACTTCCTCAACCAGGTAAGTGCTGCGACCATTGAAGATTCAAAGTCCTTAATATTAAGCAGTGTATCAATGATGACAAGTTTAAGGTTGAAGGAGATGTCTTATATTTTGAAGAGCGGCTGTATATTCCAAAAGGGCCAGCACGACTTCGAGTTCTTCAATCTCGTCATGACTTTCCAGCTACAGGACATTTCAGATTCAACAAAATCTTAAAACTCATTTTCGGAGATTTCTAGTGGCTTCAAATGTGGAAGGAAGTGAAGGATTTTGTCCTCTCTTGTGACATTTGTTTAAGATCCAAGAACCCTCAACATCGCCTTTATGGACTTCTACAGCCATTGCCCATTCTGTATCATCCATGGTCTTCAATTTCCATGGACTTTATTACAGATCTGCCGCCATCGAATTCATTTGACAGCATTTTTGTTGTGGTGGATCAACTTACAAAGATGGCACATTTTATCCCTTGCAAGAAGACATCGTCAAGCAAAGATATAGCAAGGCTCTTCCTTCATAATGTGTATCGATATCATAGTCTACCAGATGATATCATGTCGGATCGACGAACCCAATTTGTATTAAAGTTTTGGAGATCTTTTTTTAAGATATTGAAGGTAGACATCAAGCTTTCTTCGACATTCCATTCTCAAACTGACGGCGAAACGGAACGCGTGAATCAAGTTTTGAAACAGTATTTACGATGCAGCATCAACTATCAGCAAGATGATTGGACTGCATATCTACCGCTAGCTGAGTTTGCATATAACAACACCCTTCATGGGTCGACTCAGAAAACACCATTCTTTTCCAACTATGGATACCATCCAAAGCTTGATCTATTGAGTCCGTCAGCGAATAACAATCCAGCAGCTGAAGGATTGGTGCAACAGCTATCGAAGCTTCAAACCACATTGAAGCTTCAATTGCAAATTGCCCTAGAGTCTTACAAAGCATCCGTGGATAAATTTCGGAATCAGATATCTAATTTCAAGATTGGAGATAAAATATGGTTGCTTCGACGGAATATCAAGACCAAGCAGCCATGTGATAAGTTGGACTACCGGAGATTAGGACCATTTGTTATCCAAAAGCAGATCAATCTTGGGGTGTACCACTTAGAGTTACCAGCTGCTATGAAGGTACACCCTGTCTTTCATGTTTCACTGTTAGAGCCTTATCGAGAATCGTCTTTTCCTAGAAGAATGCAATGTCCGCCACCTAGTATAGAAATTGAAAACAATGAAGAATATGAGGTGGAAAAGATACTAGATTCACGGCAAAGATGGAATAAATTAGAGTACTTTGTGTATTGGAGCGGCTACGATATTAATGAAAAAACATGGAAATCGGCCAAAAATCTTGCCAATGCAACTCAAAAGGTACGGGAATTCCATCAACGATATCCTAATAAATCAAAAGCTGGTCATTAACGAAGCGTGAAGATGAAGCCTTCTCTGGAAAAATGAATAGAAAAGGGATCCACGTCTCATCAAAACATAACTTGTTATATTTCATAGTATCAAGATATCTAATATCAAGGTGTATTTAGATATGGTTAGTGAGAATGTAGATATTGTATTAGTAGTACCATCTCAACCGAGTAGCTCACGACATCGACCTCAAGACGAAGAATTAGAAGAGCCAAGAAGACGTCGAAGAATACCAAGCAGCAAGTCACTTGTAATTGTCTTTGAAGTTGAACTAGCTCATGCAAGTAGTGGCGAAGCGATATTTTCAGGTCATTTCTACAATGAAGATACAGAAGTTCAAGCACGGTCTCAAATAGAAGGTATTGGTCATTATGGGTGGCTACAAGGACTCATGAATCATCTACCTCATGAACGACAGCTGGAGTATATTACAGAGACTATGCGACAAATTTTTGATTTCCTACGTTTGTGAGTATACATCTCAAATGACTTCTCAGAGACCTTGAAACTAGAGGAGGAGGTGATGTCAAGGACATACTTATTAGAACCTTCTAGAACATTCTAGAAATTTTCTAGAACTCTCTAGAACCTTCTAGAGCCTTCTAATATCTTCCTAATTAATAGAAGTTATTTGAGAAATTCCCTAATTGGAGGAAGCAGCTTGAGAAGCTTCCTAGGTAGGAGTATACATTGGAGTCAAGGCTGAAGAGTTCTTCAGTCTCGACAACACATCTCTTGGAGCTCTAGCTCACCTCTCTGGTGTTCTTTTTGTATTCATCTGATTAATCAAGTTCCTACCAGTTCTTCTTGAACTTCTTGTTTAGACTTCAAGTCTATATTCTGTGTCCATGATATTAATCCAGTTCTTGCCACTTCTTCTTGAACTTCTTGTTTAGACTTCAAGTCTATAATTTGTGTCTGTGACACAAGGCCAATTGGCAGGCCTGCTTACAAGATGTCCTTCATCAAGTTGGGCGAGCTAAAGAAGCAGTTGGAGGAGGTGTTAGAGAAAGAGCACATTAGGCCAAGCGTCTTCACATTTGGATCTCTTATATTGTTCATGAAAAAAAAAAAAAAAATGATACTATGAGGATGTGCATCGACTATAGGACGCTCAACAAGTTGACCATCAAAAATTGGTATCCCTTATCTAAAATTGATGAGTTCATGGATAGCTTGATAGAAGCCAGATTTTTTAATAAGATTGATCTTAGGAGTGGATACCACGAGGTTAAGGTGCAGAAGGGGATATAAAAAAGACTCCTTTTAGAACTAGGTATGGACTATATGAGTTCATAGTCATGCCTTTTAGCTTGACCAATGCACCTGCAACCTTCATGCATTTGATGAACTTTGTGTTTCATCCTATGTTGCATGAGTCTGTAGTGGTATTTTTGGATGATATTTAAATCTACAATAAGATGTTCAGGGAGTATATAAGTCACCTTAGATAGGCTTTGCAGATACTTAGGAAAAATAAGCTTTATGGAAAGCTTAGGAAGAGTAAATTTAGCATGCCAAAGGTGGATTTTCTTGGATATTTTATTGATGTAGTAGGGATTAGGATTGACAAGAAGAAGATAGAATCAGTCCTAGCTTGGCCTGTGTCCAAGGATATACATCAACTATATTCTTTCTTGGATTTATGTAACTATTATAGGCGATTTGTGGTAGGATATGCTAAAATCTGTACATTGTTGGCTGATAGATTGAAAAAGGATGGATTTGGATGGGAGGAGGTAAAGCAGCAGGTCTTTAAGAAGCTGAAGCAACTTATGATTTCAACCCTTGTCCTCATCCTATCTCACCTAGATCTACTTTTTATCATAGACAAAGATACCTCTGATTTTGTGATAGGAGCCATTTTGTTACAAGATCAGTGAGGTCAATTACAACTTATAACACGTGAGAGCATGAAGTTAAATAAGACAGAATAGAATTATGTTGCCCATGAAAAAAAGGATTTAGTTTTGGTGCATGCTCTAAAATCATGGAGGTGCTACCTAAATGGGAAGAAAATTATGGTAAAGGCAAACCATTAGAGTTTAAAATATTTAGACATCCAACTACACTTGTCATCTAGGCAGAGAAGGTGGATAGAAATCATGGCATAATATGATTTGGAAATAGAATATCAGCCAAAGAAAAATAATGCTGTTGATGTCTTCTCAAAGAAGACAGACTTGAAAGGTGTTATCTTGATAGGAGAAGATGATCATCTCAAGGAGGAGTTCAAAGAGACGTATACAAGAAATGACCATTTTTAGGAAGAAAATCTCAACTTGGAGTAGCAAGAGCAAGGAAGAATATGGTATTGGCAAAAAAGAGTGGTGATACTTGATAGCCAAGATATCAAGTAAAAGCTGATGATAAAATACCACGATTGCCTATACGCGGGATATTTTGCCATCAAAAAGACTATAGACCTGCTTAAGAGAGACTACTATTGGTCTACCATAGACAAAAATATAAAAGAGTGGTACAGAACATGTGATGTATGTCAATGCAACAAAGTTGTGACTACGAAGAAAGGTGGGCTACTTAGGCCTTTGCATATTCTTGTAGGGCCATGGAAGCAAATAGCAATAGATTTCACTAAATCCTTGTTGTCATCTAATACAAGATATAATGTTGTCTTTGTAGTTGTAGACTGCTTTAATAAACAAGGTAATTTTATTCCTTGCACAGATGAGATCAGTGTAGTTGAGATAGCCAAGTTTTTCTTTGAAAGTATATTCAAATATTATGGATTGTCCAAAGCTATTGTCACTAATAGGGATAGACAATTCACCAGTAACTTTTGGAGGTGTGTGTTCAAACTCATTGAAATTCAGTTGAATCTTAATACATCCTATCACCCACAGTGAGATGGACAGATAGAACGTCTCAATAAAACTTTGCAAGAGAATTTGAGGTGCTTTATTATGGAAAATTTAGGTTCTTAAAATAAACACCTACATATATTAGAGTTTATTTATAATAACAATTGTCAAGCTAGTATAAGACAATCTCCTTTTAGTCTAATATACAACAGGGAGATGAAGCATTCAGGAGGATTGTCACTTCAACAACTCCAAGATGGCACAGCACCTGTATTAATAAGGTTTCTACACCAATTCAATGATAAGATTGCAGCAACACAATGCGCCATCAACAAAGCTCAGGAAGAGCATGCTAAGTATATCAACATGCATAGAAGATAAATAATGTTTAAAGAAGAAGATGAAGTCATGTTGTCTACAACACACCTATCCATCTATGGGAAGGCCAAGCTCAAGCCACCTTAGGCTAGACCATTCAAGGTACTTAAAATTATTGCTAAGGATACTTACAAGTTGGAACTTACTAGAAAGTAGAACAATATTCATAATGTCTTTCATGTCAGGCTACTTAAATCTTACTTAGACCCCAATAGACCCTATCCAAGAAGACTTCTTGTACATCCAATACCTATTGTATTAGATATAGCAAATAATTGGGGAATAGAAAAATTGTTAGACTACAAAGAGGTATCTAATCCAGATGGAGGAAGACTGAGTGTGGAGTATTTAGTCAAGTGGAAGGATTTTCATGACTCAAATAACATATGGGAACCATTGAGAAACCTTACTAAGTGTGCACAATTATTCAAAGAATTTTATAGAGACAAGCATGCTCAACATAGGCCTAATTTTAGCCGTCCGTATTCTAGATGCAGATATTAGTAACTTACAAATTCTAGACTTCTACTATTAATTGAGGAACAAGATGAGGATGTCTGACCACTTTCTTATTTAATTTGTTGGAATATTTAAGGCCAAAGTGCCTACTCTTTATTATATTGGTTTGATTTGGTTTGATTTGTTTGTTTTTTTTTTTTTTTTGGTTTACTACTATACTCACTATTGCCTCTTGTTATCCTATCTTGAATTGTTGACGATAACAGTTGTTTGAGAAGGAGGGTACTTTAAGATAGTAGTTGATTAAAATAGTAATTATTATTTAATTATTATTTAATTAAGATTAATATTATATTCAATTACTATGATAAGTCCTTAATTTTATCTATTAAAAATACTACAGACAAGAAATTTAATAAATTATACAATATGGTGAGTAAAAAGATTATACCAATTTTAATATATAGACTAACATGTCGGTCAGAGCAGTCGATATGACCAAATTGAATCAGAGGTCGTATCAATGTGCATATTATAAAATATCCAAAGAGTATGCATGCCTAAGATTCTGCCAGAATGTGCTAAAACATTATGTAGCAGAATAAGTACAAAATCAGCTGGCATGGATCACAAACATGAGACTTAGCAAATAAATGACAAAATGTAATACAATCACTAAGCAGTCCAAATAGCCTAGCACCAGCTATCAGCAGATATGGCAGTTAGGTATAATTGCTAATCCAAGCAGGTAAGAATGGTCTCAACTATAGAGATGAGACTATATACTTATAACACATTCAAAGGAGAAGGCAGGCAATTTGCATTCAGTCTACTCAATTCCTACTGTGTTCACTCACTATCTCTAGAGTTCTATTTTCTCTGATGTGCTACAAGACCATTTCCTAATCGCTTGTTTGTTTTTTTCTTCTCAATCCTTGAGTTAGTAAATTGTCCAGAAATTCACGGATCTTTCAATGGGGAGGTGTGCATGTAATATAAGAGGGAAGTCCACCTAGTAGTTCCCTTATTCTTTCTTACTATTATAAGTTAAGTTATGTCAAATTATTAAAGATTGTCCTAAAATTATTTATAGTTATCATTATTTGATTTCATTTTACTTTTTCAAACCATCAAATGTGTTAAATTAAATTACAAATGAGATTTTAAATTTGATACATATTTATAATGTTTTTTTGATTTTTAAAATAATAGAAATATTTTTTAAAAAATTCTAAGAAAATATACATAAGATTTAATTAAAATATTTAAATAACATTATATTTTATTATTTTATAATAAAAATTATGCTAATCTATAATCACTGCACAATACAAAGTGAAAAAATTTAACATAGGAAGAATATATATATATATATATATTATCTCTAACTTATATCTTTTATTTTTTTTTCTATTAAGATTTATTAATAAAAATATAAATAAAATAAATGATTGATATTTATAGTCTTGATAGAATATATAATTTCATATATCTACTAGAAAGTCATACACAATTCTCAATAGGCAATTGAGCAATATACAAATGCATGGAATATTAAAGTAATGTATGACTATCTTATTAAAAATTCTCACAAAAGTAGGATTGCTAGTGTCATTACAAAATAACTCTTTTGACTACTAACATTTATTTGTTATTTTGAAAATAAATTGCATGAAAACTCTAAAATCATTTTCTATCAAAAAAATGTAACATTTAATAGTAGTTAAATTATTTAATTTATTAGCATTATTTTAGAAAATTAAATAAAATAGAAGCAAAACTATTATGATAATTTTACACCTGTATCTGATTTTTTAAAATTTGAAAAAAAATAAAAATTAATTATTAGTTGTTTTTGCTTCTATTGCCATTATGAAAATTAATATTTATTTAGTTGTCTTAAGTCATTGCTTTAGTCTTTGTATTTACTTGAAGTTTACCAAATCAACAATGCTACTTTCAAGTGATTTTTTTTTTTTTTAAATTCTCATTTTGTCATCAAAAACACCTCTAAAACATTTATAAGTTATATATTGGAGATTTCACAATATAGTTCAAAAAACATCTAAAAACACCTTTAAAAACTTTCACATGATATTGTAATCTTCTTAGGTTATACCACAACATCCCTCAAAGTGTAGAATAAGGCTATAAGTAAAAACAATATTGGTATGTAAAAATATTGAAAATATGAAAAATACAAAAAATAAAAAATAAATATTTTATTTTATTTTATTTTATTTTTAAATTTTATTTATATTAAAAAATAATTTTATATAGATCTAAATTTTAAACATCCAAAAATTTAAAAAGCTATATAAATATAAATATAAATATTATATAGATTTCTTATATCATAGAAATAAAAAATGATTAACTTCAAAATGTTCACAATTAGTATGGGTATATATACATATATAGTTTTGAATCTATTGGATGTTAATGTCTTAGCTTCCAATTCTTCTACAAAGTATTATCAAATTGTACATGTTTTAAATGTCAAAGCTGTACTGATTACATCAAATATGTATAAAATGGAGTCTCTATAACATTATTCTTTGGATGCATGGTGTATTGGAATCATAATTCTAATAAAAATTGTAGTTAGAATTTGTATGTATATATATATAAAAGCTTGGAGTTGATTGTGAATAAAAGAGCAAATGACTAAGGAACTGATAATCCAAAACACAAAGATTGTAGCTTGTCATGCAATATCTCTAGTTGTG